>JACEEZ010019987.1:97500-108465 GCA_016584305.1 Chionoecetes opilio | reverse complement strand
AAATAATAATAATAATAATAATAATAATAATAATAATAATAATACAACTACTAAAACATTGCTGTCATGGACGAACATAGACCAATCGCGTTAATATCGAGTTGATTCAAGCCATTCGACACCTTAAAAGCACTTAGAGAGAGAAGAGAGAGAGAGAGAGAGAGAGAGAGAGAGAGAGAGAGACCCATCCACCCATCCATCTCTTCAATTGGTGACTTTGTTTACATTGCCGTTCCCACCACAGCCAAGCATCACGACCCTTAAGTAAGTAAGGAAGCTTAGAGTGACAATGTTTTCAATCACTCGAAAGTATTGATGGTATCTTGCAATGCCCTAAGAGTTGCCCGCTTTAACCCCTTCCCTATGTCCCATCCCTCCCTTCCCTTCCCTCCCCTCCCTCCCTCTGTCCCCTTCCTTCCCTTCCCTTTCCTCCCTCTCAGACCCTCTGTCCCAACCTCCCTTCCTTCCCTCCCACTATCCCCTGCCTTCCCTCCCTTCCCTTCCCTTCCTCTGTCCCCAACCTTCCTTCCCTCCCACTATCCTCTCCCTTCCCTTCCTCCCCCCCCTCTATCCCCAACCTCCCTACCCTCCCTCTATCCCCAACCTCCCTTCCTTCCCTCCCACTATCCCCTGCCTCCCTCCCCTGCCTTCCCTTCCCTCCCCTCCCTTCCTTCCCTCCCTTCCTCTACCCACGAAGGAAGCAGGACCAACTTAGCCTCTCGTTGATCTAAATTTGCTTGCAAGTCAAAGAGGGGAAAGAAGAGGTTGGCTTTGATGTTTGATGGTATTTTTAAAACTGGGTCAATTTTTAATGTAGGTATTACTTTCTGGTGTGTGTGTGTGTGTGTGTGTGTGTGTGGGTGTGGGTTTGTGTATGTGTATTGTTTTGTGTATTGTGTGGGGTTTTGTGGTGTGGTGTGTGTGTGTGTGTGTGTGTGTGTGTGTGTGTGTGTGTGCTTTCGCCACGTGTGTATATATTTTTACTTTCGTCCGTTAACTCAGGAAACATCGAATGAGAATTGTCTCTTATTATGTATATTCATCTTGCATCATTTTGTTTGTTGTTGTTATTGTTGTTCTTATTATTGTTTATTTTTTTGGCGACTTTAACTTTCGTCCTGTCAATCAAATTCGTCCTTATTCTTTATATTTATTGCATTCTCGTATCGATTGCTATGGCTTAATCCTACAACTTTACTTTAATTAAAGGATACTTCACCACCACTACTACTACCACTACTGCTACTACTACTACAACTACTACTACTACTACCACAGGCACATCACCACACCCCCTTACCACCCCCTCTCCCCTGGCTGGGTAAGGAAGGCAATGGGTACAGAGGGAGGGATGGGGGGCTGCCTATCAGGTGTGCCCTTCGATCAGACTAGTGACTCACCTCCTCCCCCCCCCTCCTCCCCCCTCCTCCCTCCCACGCGCCCCCTCCTCCCCCCCTCCTACCACGCCCTTGCGCCCCACCCTCACCCTAACCCCCCCCCCCCCCGCCCTCACGCCCGCCTGGTGACTGGTCGAATCGTTTTTGTGCCCAAAGTAACAGGTGCAAAGAGACCCAATTTGCACCTTTACCACACACCACACACACACACACAACACACACACACACAACACACACACACACACCACACACACCCACGACCACACACACTACACGCACACACACACACAGGGTTCGTCCATATAAATATTTTCTCCATTAGGGACTCATTTTCTCACAGTTTCACATTATATTTTCACACTTCTTTCACAACACAGTATTGATCCTGTTACACTTACTTCCTCGAGAATGTTTGATTTTGATTTTCTTGTTTGTCATTCGTGAATTTACATAACACAACCTATAGCCACACACACACCACACACACACACACACACATACACCACATCACACACACATCACGCACACACACACACACACACACACACCACGACGCACGCACGCACGCACAACACACACACACACACACACACACACACACACACCACACACACACACACACACACACACACACACACACACACACACCACCGCACACACCACACACACACTAGACGCCATTACTGTATATTTAGTTGAATGTCTGCATGATTTAAATAGCACGAGATACATTATATATATATATATATATTCTATATATATATATCTATATATATTTTCAATTTTGCTATAAGATATGGAAATTACCTTGTTTCCAATAAGTATTTATTGTTCATTTCCTCTTCCTCCTCCTCCTCCTCCTCCTCCTCCTCCTAGTCCACTGGACCACCGTGTTACCCAAATATTTGCCTATTCATAATTTATGTTTTTATTGCACTTTATGACGTCCCTACCGCTTCTTCCCACCACCTTTTTTTTTTCTCTCATCTCTCTCTCTCTCTCTCTCCTCCTCTTCTCTCTCAAGCTAGGATGTTCTCCGTCCTCATCCTCTCTCTTCTCTCCTTTTCTCTCTCTCTCTCTCTCTCTCTCCTCCGTCTCTCCTCTCTCGCTCTCATCTCTCTCTCTTACTCTCCTCTCTCTCTCTCTCTCTCTCTCTCTCTCTCTCTCTCTCGTCTCCTCTCTTTCTCTTCTCGTTTCTCTCTCCTCTCCTCGCTCATCCTCTCTCTCTCTCTCTCTCTCTCCTCTCTCTCTCTCTTCCTCTTCTCTCATCTCTCTCTCTTCTCTCTCTCCTCTCCTCTCTCTCCTCCTCTCTCTCTCCTCTCTCTCTCTCTCGTCTCTCATCCTCTCCTCTCTCCTCTCTCTCTCTCTCGTCTCCTCTCTCTCTCCTCTCTCTCTCTTCTCTCTCTCTCTCTCTCTCTCCTCTCTCTCTCTCTCTCTCTCTCTCTCTCTCTCTCTCTTCTCTCTCTCTCTCTCCTCTCTCTCTCTCTCTCTCTCTTCTCTCTTCTCCTCTCTCTCTCTCTCCCTTCTCTCTCTTTCTCTCTCTCTCGTCTTCTCTCTCTCATCTCCTCTCTCTCTCTCTCTCTCTCTCGTTAAGTCTTCCCTTCCTCCCCATTAAGCTTTATCACTCCTCGCTCACCCCCCCTTCACCACCACCACCACCACCCAACACACACTCGCCTTCATTCCGATGATATGCAAGGATGTGTTTCCCCCTGAAGTATAATATATATTCCTATGAATTTATATGATGTTTTACTTCATTATATTTCAAAAAATCACAACATATCTTTTCATCTTCCTTCTCCTCTCCCTTCTCATTCTCTTCCTTCTCCTCTATCTCTCTTTTTCTTCAGTTATTTTACCATATTTTTTCACCCTCTTTGTGACTTAATATATACTTTACTTAAATTCATGCGACTTTATCGCCACCACCACCACTACTACTACTATTATTACCTACTACTACTACTACTACTACTACGACGACTCCTACTACTACTACTGCTACTACTACTACGACTCCTCCTCCTACTACTACTACTATGACTACGACCCCCCTACTTTCTTTACCTTTCTTTTCTACTCTACTACTATTTCTACTACTTTTTCCACTAATCTCTACACGACGACGACGACGACGACCTACTACTACTACTACGACCCCACGACTCCCACTCACTCTGTACTACTACTACTACTATCCTACTACTACTACTACTACTACTACTACTTACTCTACTACTACACATCTACTACTACTACTACTACTATACTCTACTACTACACTCTCTATACTACTTTCTATTTACACTCCCATACTACTACACTGCTTCTATACCTCTTTTCTCCTTAATCTATATTTCAATCTTGTTTTAATGGCCTTATTTATTTATTTTCCAAACTCCCCAGCAAACACAGGTGGGTTCCTCCTTCACCTGCAACGGGGGCCCTCATTGGCAGGTGGTGTCTCTTTTTCTCCTTAAAACAGGTGTTTCTTCCAAAAAATTTTTTCTCTCTCTCTCTCTCTCCTCTCTCCGTCTCTTCCCTCTCTCCGCTCTCTCTCTCTCTCTCTCTCCTCTCCCCTCTCTCTCTCTCTCTCTCCTCTCTCCTCTCTCCCTCTCTCTCTCTCCCTCTCTCTCTCTCTTCTCTCTCTTTCTCCTCTCTCTCCTCTCTCCTCTCTCTCTCTTCTCTTCTCCTCTCTCCCCTTCTTCTCTTCCTCTCTCTCTCTTCTCTCCTTCTCCTCTCTCTCTCTCTCTCTCTTCTCTCCTCCTCCCTTTTTCCCCCTCTCTCTCTCTCTCTCTCTCCCTCTCTTCCTCTCTCTCTCTCTCCCCCTCTCTTCTCCCCTTTTTCTCCCCTCTCTCTCCTGTCTAAACAATATTTTGCTTTTTCAAAGTCACACCCCTTGCTTTCAGCAGGTGTATTAGTGTTTTGGGCATCTTTTCCTCTTCCTCTTCCTCCTCCTCCTCCTCCTCCCCTCCTCCTCCTCCTCCTCCTTCCTCCTCCTCCCCCTTTCCTCCTCCTCCTCCTCCTCCTCCTCCTCCTCCTCCTCCCCCTCTCCCCCCACCTCTTCCTGTTTTTCCCCTTGAGTCCGTTTTTTGTGCAGTTTTCGTCATCTCGTTTCCTTCATCCCATTTTCGCTTTATTATCCATTTTTGCTGGGTTTTCACACTTCATTTTTTTCCTCTCCCCCCCCTCTTCCCTTTTAAATTCCCCTTCCCTTCTTCTTACTAGTTTTCTTCTCCTTTTCCCTCTCCCCCCTCTCTCTCTCTCTTCTTCTCTCTCTTCTCTCTCTCTCCTCTCTCTCTCCCCTCCTCGTTCTCACTCTCCCTCCCCCTCTCTCTTCTCCTCCTCCTCTCTCTCTCTCTCTCCTCTCCTCTCTCCTCTTTTCCCCCAAGTTCCTTTCCCTCTCAAAAAAATTTTTTTGTTTTTCACATCCTTCACCTCTCTCACTTCCTCACCCTTACACACCCTTACACATCCTCTCCTTCCTTACTCTCACCTGTTATCCACCCTCACACCCTCCTCCTCCTCCACACCTCCTCCTCCACACCTCCTCCTCCTCCTCCACACCTCCTCCTCCTCCACCACCTGCCGTCGTTCGTCAGGGCAGCGCCACCTGTCGTCTGCGCCTGTTTCTACCACCTGAGTCACTGATGAATTTTAGGTCCGAGTTTGTTTGTTTTTGCTCGTCGACGCCTCCTGCAGGTCTTCAGACTTTTTACCGCCTTGCTGTACCCTTACCTACGTCAGGTTGTTTGCCCTCAAGTTGTCTAGCTTTGGAGAGAGAGAGAGGGGAAGAAGGGGGAGAGAGAGAGAGAGAGAGGGAGAGGGAGAGAAAAGAAAAGAAAAGGGGGAAAGGGGGAAAAAAAAAAGAGGGAAAAAGGGAGAAAAAGAAAAGGGAGAAAAAGAAAAGGAGAAAAGAGAAAGGGGAAAAGGGAAAAAAGGAAAAAGAAGGGGGGGAGGGAGAGAAGAGAAAAAGAAGAGAGGGAGAGAGAGAAAGGGGAGAAAAAGAAGAGAGAAAAGAGAGAGGGGGGGGAAGGAGAGAAGAGAGAGAGAGAGGAGAGAGAGAGAGAGAGAAAGAGAGAGAGAGAGAGAGAGAGAGAGAGAGAAGGGCCCAAAATGTTGCTTTTTCTCTCACCCGAAGACATTAACTTGATGTGTCCCTCACCATTCCTCCCCCTTCCTTTCCCCCCTTCCCTTCCCCTCCCTCCTCCCTCCCTCTTTCTCTCCTAAAAACCTTTTTCCCCCGAGTTTATTGTTTTCTTACCCTTCTGTTTTACCTTACACGCTCATGTCTCTCTCCCCTCCCCCTCTCTCCCCCTCTCTCTCCCTCTCCCCCCCTTTCTCTCCCTTCTCCTCTCTCTCTCTCTCCCCCTTTTCTTCTCTCTCCCTCCCCTCTCTCTCTCGCTTCCCCCCTTCTCTCTTCTCTCCTCTCTCTCTTCTCTCTCTCTCTCTCTCTCTCTCCTCCCTCCCCCAACAACCCTCACCAATTCTCTCTTTTCATTTCTTTTTTTTCTATACTTCCCTATATCCTTTTTACCCCTTTTCCCCCCTCTTTTTCTTCTTCTTCCTCTCTTCCTCTCTCTCTCCCCTCTCCATTTTCCTCCCCTCTCTCTCTCTCTCTCTCTCTCTTTTTTCTGGTATAACTGAATATCATGACGGCACGAGGTTTTAAAGGTCTTGTACTAGCTTAGAGGGGGACGGGATAAAGGGAAAAGGGGGCAAAGGGGAGGAAGAGGAGGGAAAAGGGAAAAGGGAAAAGGGGAAAAAAGGAGGGGGGGAAGGGATTTTGGGGGCACTTTCCAAAGCTTCACGTCAAAATCAGGCAGCAGGTGTCTTTCTTACTGCCCCTCTTCCTCCTCCTCTCCTCCTCCTCCTCCTCCTCCTCCTCCTCCTCCTCCTCCTCCCTCCCTCCTCCACTCGTTCCCTTGCGAGTGTGGGTGTTCACGCACATTTTCTAAACTTATGGAACCTGACGGAGGAGTAACTCATCTAAACGAGTGAGCACGACGAGACGGTTTTCTGACGCCGGCGAGTCCACGGCTATTTACCGGACCTTTGAAGTGCCAGCCTAACTAATCACCGCACACATTAAACAAGCGCCCCCCTTTTTAAAAAAATAATTCAGAAAAAATTGTTTTAAAAAGTTTTTTGTTTTGTTTTTTTTTTTTTTTCTTTCTCTCCCCTCTCTCTCTCCCCTCTCTCTCTCTCTTCTCTCTCTCTCTCTCCTCTCTTTCTCTCTCTCTCTCTCTTTTTCTCCTTTTCTCTTCCTCTCTCTCTCTCTCTCCTCTTTTCTCGTCTCTCTCTCTCCTCTCCTCTCTTCTCTTTTCGCCTCTCTCTCTCTCTTCTCCTCTCTCTCTCTCTCTCTCTCTCTCTCTCTCATCTCTCTCTCTCTCCTCTCTCTCTCTCTCTCCTCTCTCTCTCTCTCTCTCTCTCTCCCTTCTTCTTCTTCTTTTTCTTCTGCATATTAATAGGTAACCTTTTTCTTCTCACCTTCTTAGTTTATATAATTCATAGTCCAGTCAAAATACGGTTTGACCCTGAACAAATTCCAAGAAAGCGTTTTATTGTTTTTTTTGGTAGTATTACATGTAGGGAAAAACATACTAAAAGTTTACCAAAATATGGTTACCACAAAGGGTCCAAATGTGACGTCAAAGAATATGGCCGCCAAAGCTATAAAATGTTAAGGGGATCGACTCCCCCCCAAAAAAATATTTCTTTATTATTAAACCTACATCTTTGAAACTTGGTACATATATAAAACAAGTAAAAAAAATAGGGGTCGTCTTGTGGGAAAATTTTGATTTGACGCATAGAAAACGAGTTAGCGAAAGAAAACGTGATATTAGGGGGCTCCCCCCAAAGACTACTCCTCCGTCAATATCAGTCGGAGAGAGTCGGTAGAGTGTCATATCGAAAGAAGACTAAAGCCGCTAGGACGTCAAGGGCGATTTTTTTTGATTTTCTAATTAGATCAAAAATTATAGCCCCTCAAAAATAAAAAAAAATAAAACAATGAACATTTTCATTTTTTTTCATTTTTTTTACTTTGAGGGACTATTTGAGGGACTATACACCTATACATTATATGTGGGGAACAACATACTAAAAGTTTACCAAAAATTGATCACCACAAAGGTCCTAACTATGACGTCATAAGACGATGACAGCCATCGCACTAAAAATAACCACTATTTCCTTATTTCAAAGCTGTAGCTGTAGGTTACAGAAGAGTTTACATTTTTTATACTATATATGTTGATATAACAATTTTTATAACAAGTTTTATACTAACTACACGGACAGGCGAGGTCATGACGTCATCAATGACGTCATGACATACATGTACATTTCTAAAAATTATAGAATACACAGTGCATTTTAAGACCTACTTCATCACTGAATAACCGTGTCAGTTTAATAGTCTCTATTTTCATCATCAGACACTGCTTCCTCACTCATATTGTCACAATGCCCTTCTTGACATGGTCCGCATACCCGTGAACAGATAAGTCCGTGTGTTTTGCAAGTGCACCGAAGTGTACTACAACACCGAGAACAATTGCAGTGAATTATTTTCAGAAGTTTTTCTGGCGCAGGTAAATATCCATCATCACTGGAACTAGACTGTTGTTCTGCAATTCCCATCCCCATTCAGTAGTGTCCATGGCCTCACCATTGTCCATCCAAAGCATCACTTGGAGGTAACTCCGAAGGGCATGATACTTCGTTGCAGAGGAGGTCGGTGGCAGTCGTTCAGGTGTAATAAAGCTTTTTGGCTGAACCAACTTTTCGGCAGAGACTAGAATACTCATTGCAGACAGATTGTCTCCAGGTTTGCCCCCGAACAATGCCACCATCGCTTTACACCCAGCGTCTTCAATCTCAGCTATGTTTTTCTTAGGTGTGGTAAAACATCTTAGCACAGCTATTGAAGACAGAGTCTCCCTTCAAAACCTTGTGTAGAGCGAGTTTTTTTCCGATTCCAAAAACCGCGGAAGTGGTATCGCATCCCGTGAATGCATGCAGGAACAGAAGACTGCTGCAGACATCGTTTCCAAGCAACTTCTTCATAACCTTAATGTCGTATACTGTTGCAGGACTCCCTTTATCCGAGTAGAAATAAAGCTTGTTGCCATCGCTGGTTGACGCGTGATGAAGTAACAACACCAATAGATCTGTATCTTCGCCAATGAGACTAGTCCTTTTGTTGGATGACATTGACACTGCTGCCTTAACAATCTCCACATCTGCATCCCCCTCTGATTGTATTACGTTGCAACCTCTGTCCTTCATGCGTTGTGAAATCAGATTGATAAGAGACTGTTTGTTCTCCACATTAGAAAGGAAATCCTCCTTTTTCCCGACAAATTTCGTTCCTTCCGCAATGTTCACTTTGTTACTTGTTCGATTTTTGCGCCGTCTCTGATGGATAATGTCCTTAGTGTTTGGTCCTCCAATGTAACCATCAAATACTATCGTAGCCTTACCATAGTGCTTTACTGTGAAAGATGCATAGTCGTCAGCGATTGAACAATATGTCTTTCCTTCTGACCACTTCAGTCGATGGAGAAGAGAACCTCCGTCAAGAACATTATGTTCCACTTCTGGTACATCCTTGAGTACTGCGTCATCTGAACTCTGTTCTTTCATAGCAGCCATCAGTTGTGCTTTGTTTGGTTTGCGTAAGAGATGTTTTGCCTCAAAGAGGGATGGTGGGTATGGTGAAAGTTCATGGGCCATCACCTCATCAAGGGAAAGATCAGCAGTTTGAGACACCACAAGAAACCTTTGGAACAAAAGAGCGGGGTCTATTGTTTTGTCCTTAGCAACGTCAACTGCCACACTAGATGCCAGGGTCTTGGCTTTCATTGACCGCTTGTACTTAACTGAAAACAGTGATTGACCCTCCATTGTTGCCACTATTTCTCTGCCAATGGTAAACAGGTTATGGACATTCACATCCTTATTTGCATTGACACCGGTGATAATGTTCCGAAGAGACATTTCATCAGAGAAAGGTGAAAAGGTCTCGAGTTTATCTGCAATTTTCTCCAGGTCTTCACGATCTCTTCTCGTCCTTGACGGTCTTGCCTCCTTGTGTTGTTCACTGGTGACAAAGCTCCAGCAAAGCTTTTTTTTTAATTTCAGAGGAGGAAAATAAAAAAAGTGCTTACTTAAATTTGTAGCCCAAGTCTTTCCGCATCCAATGATACCCATATCATCGCCCTACGTCAAAAACTCAAGGAGGAGTAGGGTTTGGAAACCCCCCCCCCTAAAATCACGTTTTCTATCCGTAATTAGTTTTCTTTGAGGAAAATCTATTCTTTTTCACGAACAAAAAGTTCTTAGAATTAAATTTTACGTATATATACCAACTTTCACGTTTGTAGGTTCAATAACAAAAAAAATTGCCCGATAGGGGAAACGATCCCCTTAACATTTTATAGCTTTGGCGGCCATATTCTTTGACGTCACATTTGGACCCTTTGTGGTAACCATATTTTGGTAAACTTTTAGTATGTTTTTCCCTACATGTAATACTACCAAAAAAAACAATAAAACGCTTTCTTGGAATTTGTTCAGGGTAAAGATGGTTTTTTTCGTATTTTGACTGGACTATCAACTGCACATTAGATTTTATCATCTACCTAAAATGATCAATGAAACAACAACTCGAAAGGCAATACGTTTTTTTTCTGTATAACGTGTGAGAAGAAACGTTTTCTTTCTAGCATACAACTTTTTTCTCTCCATTCTCGCGTGTTTGCATCGTAAGCCAACTCTGTGACATCCACACGAGGGGTACAATTTTACTCTCCACCCAAAGTACCCATATTTTGGTGAGGAGGAGGAAGAAGAGGAATAGGAGTGGAGGAGGAAGAGGGGGAGGAGGAGGAGGAGGAGGAGGAGGAGGAGGAGGAGGAGGAGGGGAGGAAGAGGAAGAGGAGAGAGGAAGAGGAGGAGGAGGAGGAGAGGGAGGAGGAGGAGGAGGAGGAAGGAGGAGGAGGAGGAGGAGGAGGAGGAAGAGGAGGAAGAGGAGGTTAGAATGAAAAATATTACTCCATCCTCGTCCCTTCTCTGCCAGCTCTTATTTATTTACACACACACACACGCACACACACACACACACACACACACACACACACACACACACACACACACACACACACACACACACACACACCGAGTGTCCCGGGTTCGATCCCCGGGCGGAGCGGAAACAAATGGGTAGTTTCCTTAAAACCTGAGCCCCTGTCCACCCAGCAGTGAATGGGTACCGGGTGTTAGCCGGGGTTTGTGACCTGCTCTCCGGGTGGTGGGCTTCGGTCCAACACAAAGCACTAAGGATGAATGATATAAAAATGTTGATATGGAGACGGGGCCACACGAGCATTGCTCTGGCCCTGTAAAATACAACTAGATGAATACAACTAGATGAACTCACACACAACACACACACACACACACACACACACACACACACACACCACACACACACACACACACACACACACACACACACACATACACACAACAGATTATAATAACGCATTTTCACCTA
>JACEEZ010019987.1:82500-92500 GCA_016584305.1 Chionoecetes opilio | reverse complement strand
GAGAGAGAGAGAGAGAGAGAGAGAGAGAGAGGAGAGAGAGAGAGAGAGAGATAGAGAGAGAGAGAGAGGAGAGAGAGAGAGAGAGAGAGAGAGAGTAAGAAAATAAGAGAGAAAGCTAGAGAAAAGAAACATTAAATCAGGGAAGGAAAGGGGGAGAGAGGAAGGGAAAAAATAAGGGAGAGGGCCAGAGGAAAAGGACGAGAGTTGTGAGAGGAGGAAAACAAGAAAGGAGGGAGGTGAGGAGGGAGGGAAGTAGGCGGAGGGAGTCGTCTCGAGTTACCTCCTCTGTCGCGTCCACCTGGATGGTTTCCTCCTCGATTTATTGAGAGGAGAGAGAGAGAGAGAGAGAGAGGAGAGATGAGAGAGAGAGAGAGAGAGAGGAGAGAGAGGAGAGAGAGAGAGAAGAGAGAGAGGAGAGAGAGAAGACAGACAGACAGACAGACAGACAGACAGACAGACAGACAGACAGACAGACAGACAGACAGACAGATAGACAGACGGACAGACAGACAGAGAATACATACATCTGAATCTCAAACCATCTTATGCAAAGTCTTTCCCTGATCTCTTTTTATCAACAAAGAAACATATTGTGAACATTCATCACACACACACACACACACACACACACACACACACACACACACACACACACACACCGGAAGACAATACAAAACGGAACACACATGGACACCACTACCCTCTTCCTCTTCCTCCTCCTCCTCGTCCTCCTCCTTCTCCTCCTCCTCCTTCTTCTCCTCTTCCTCCTTCTCCTCCTCCTCTTAGTTTACCCTATACGCAACCATCACCACCCATCCCTTTCCTTGTTCTACACTTATTCCCTTCCTTCTCCCCTTCTCCTACCATCCTTTCCTTTCCTCTCCTACCATTCTCATACCATCCTTCCCTTTCTTCTCCCTCCCTCTTTACACTCCCATACTCCCTTCCTCTCCTTCTCCCTTTCTCCTACCATCATTCCCTTTCCTCTCCTTCCCTCTTCACTCTCCCATACCCCTTTCCTACTCTCCCATTCCCTATAGCCATTGCTTTAACCCATGCCTGTATCCTACCCTTCCTATCCTACGCTCCTTCACACCTACATCCCTGCGCTGCTCTATCCTCCTCCCCTGGGCCCCGTAGCTCCTCAGGTGTACGCTCGTTTTCTTTTTAGGCGCGGTTCTCCCCCAGTATTTTGATGACACTCATATTTCTGCGGTGGATTGAAAAGCTCATCTCTCCCCACGCTCCGCTCCTCTCCGCGGGGTCAAAGCAGGCGGTGATTGGACAAGACGCGTGACACAGTGAGACGGTGATTGGTCGCTTGGCACGTGTTATCCCGACCCTGTAGCTGGTAAATGCAAGACTCGCTAGATGATTTGATTTCTAGCCTTGTTTTCGCATATAGGAAAATTTAGAAGATGAAAACAACTTACACAACCTAAGGATAGTATAACCTTGTTTCCAACGACGCCGAGGGATAATAAATATGGTTAATAAGAAAGAAAAGTGTCTTGACGCCGCTTGGTAACTCCTGTCAGGGGGCAAGACGTCCGAACACGGCATGTGGGTGCCCGCTGAGTCGCTCTTCAGTCATCCCCGAACCCCCGTTGGGAAAGGTCGCCTGAGTGCTGCCGTGGAGTGCTGTCGCGTGGTGCTGCTCTTCATTAGTGCTGATCCTCTGCCTCAGGTGCTTCCTCCTCCCAGAAGCAGCGTGGACTAAACCATGGGTGTGCTGAAGGGAAAGTACGCGAGATGTCCCCTCAAGAAGCGACCCCTGTCCCTGGATTATGAGGAAACAGGTTAGTGTCCCCTCACTCACGCTGTCTGCATGGCCGAGCTACTCTGATTATATTCTTTACCTCATGAATTAGATGCTCATTGTATTATGTGGTTTGTTTTGTTTGTATACTGTTTGTTCCTATTTTATTTTATTTTGTAGTAGTAGGACTAATACTTGTTGTTGGAAGTGTTGTTGCAGTGCTTGCTTGTTGTTCTTATTTACATGTAAGTGTGTGTGTGTGTCATTTTATTCAAGATCTTCTGAATATTGCTTAGAATGTTGCTGTGATTGCTTCGCTGTATATGTTTTCCACCATTAGTTCTCTCTCTCTCTCTCTCTCTCTCTCTCTCTCTCTCTCTCTCTCTCTCTCTCTCTCTCTCTCTCTCTCTCTCTCTCTCTCTCTCTCTCTCTCTCTCTTTCACTCTATCTCTCTCACTCTGAAATGTCGCAAAATGTTGAATTATTGTCAGTGCGTTCCGCCCCCCATCCTCATCCACACCCAACACCCACAAGTGACTGATAGGTGACCCCGTCTGACCTAGATGTGGCACAGGTAGGGGAAGGGAGGGCGTCACCTTGCCAAAGAGGGTTACAGGGAGTTTCGTACCCAAGTTGTTTCGTACCCAGGTTTTATTAGTTGTTTCGTGCACTGATTTTGAGTTTTTACATACATACCTGGTGTCGATTCGTAACTCTAGTAGTCAAGTTCAACTCTTGAGCTGAGTGTACGAAACGACTATGGTTTTATATAGACTACAAGACAACTTTTTGGTGTACGAAACAACTTGTGTACGAACTGACTGCACACCGCCGAAGAGATGCCTAATTAAGATGACCATCAGTGCTTGATCTCAACACCTAAAGGCTGCACTTCTTAAGGAACTTCCAAAATTATCGCCACTTTATTTCACTCATTACCATGTTAGTGACGGGTGAAATTAGCCTCGCGTGGCGCAAGCATAAAGAAAGATGATGCGATATTTGCATAAGTAAGAAGTCATAATTGCCATAACTTTCTCCTTTTTTATCGTTTTTTTTATATAACTTTATTGAAGTTAGGAATTCCTGACGTGTTAATTTATGCACATTATTTCGGTGCATATTATAGCATGATTTTTTTTCTCTTGTTTTGCTGTCAAGGAAATACTTTAGTAGCGCTCAGATAAATTTAATTAAACGGAAAGTATCAAAAGTGTCGTGTGTGTGTGTGTGTGTGTGTGTGTTCACATAGTTGTAATTTTACAGGGCCTGAGCAAAGCTCGTATGGCCATCCATCCAAGCCATCACCCCGGGAGGCGGGTCACAAACCCCCGGCTAACACCCGGTACCCATTCACTGTTGGGTGGACAGGGGCTCGGGTTTTAAGAAGACCGCCCGTCTGTCTTCACTCCGCCCGGGGATCGAACCCGGGACTCCTCGGTTGTGAGCCGAGTGTGCTAACCGCTGCACTACGGAGTTCCCACTACGGTGTGTGTGTGTGTGTGTGTGTGCGCGCGCGCGTGTTTCAGGGGGCAAGAGGATTGAAGAAACCTTAAAGAATTTCCCAAACCAAGTCAGGCTGTCACAATACATCCACCTTCTCACATTCCCCTGAGAGTTGTGCTGACGGAGATGTCCTTTTTACGTGTCCTAGAGGAGAGAGAGGGGGGGGGGGGCAGGGACAGAGAGAGAGAGAGACGTACAGCAGGCTTTAGGGTATCATTGCAGATATCTTATAAAAATCAGCCTGTGACCAATAATAGATCTCTATTAACCCACCTAAGTCATAATATATTCTACGTTTAAAATACGGTAACTAATCTTAGTTAATACATCATACATAGGATCGAAGATAAAAGTTTTCTCATAAGTATACGCAAGGAGGCTGAGGTGGGCTGGTTGTGTATATGAGGTAGATACCGTAGTAAGTGCTCATAAGTTTCCATCTTAAGCTGCGATGCTCATCACTGCGACGTTCTTATGCGCCTGTGCTTCTTGTGGCGGTGTGCGCGTTGGCGGGTTTTACCTCATCAGTGAGAGTATTTCCCCTCCATCTTCTTATCCTCCTCCTTTTTTTTCAGCGTTATCTTTATTGTTTCTTTCCCTCTCTCTCTCTCTCTCTCTCTCTCTCTCTCTCTCTCTCTCTCTCTCTCTCTCTCTCTCTCTCTCTCTCTCTCTCTCTCTCTCTCTCTCTCTCTCTCTCTCTCTCTCTCTCTCTCTCTCTCTCTCTCTCTCTCTCTCTCTCTCTCTCTCACATATCAGTAGCAAAACATTATTTTTTTACCTCATAGCTTTATTATTACTTATTATAACCTCTGATTGAATACAGTAGTCTTAAGTAAACCATGTACTGGTATCAGTGGGATGTTAATACTAACGCGCCTTTTTTTCCACAGCAGAGGGAAGCCTAGACGAGCAGACGGAGCCAGAGGACCTCAGCATCAGGTGTGGGAACGAGGCACCCGCCACGCCCCTGCCCCAGCCCCCGCACACACGCCCACACAGCACAGCCACGCCCAACACGCCGGAGCAGGATGCGGCGAAGCACTACCTACAGATGCACGGCGCCAATACACGAGGCGGCTGTCCGGACTCAGGGGCAGGAGGCGCCAGGACAGAGGCCGCGTCACACCCCGGCCGTCCTCTGCCGCAGGACACCCGGCAGGAAGGGACGCCCACAGGCCCACACATCTGCCAGACGCCCAAGTCCCCCTCCCTACACACCCGCGTCCCCTGGTTCTCACGTTGTAGCGAGGGTGGCGTCCCCAGGGCTCAGTACTGAGTCCTCGCACGTGCTCGCCATGCAGGCCTTGACCACCCGCCTAGACGCCCGCCCGGTGGATCGAGGCCCAAACAACGCCGCCGTCAGCACCAGCAATAATCACGTAGACACTTTAAGACCCGGCGAGTACCATCTCCATTGTGACCCGAGAGACAACAAGGTCAAGTCACCACACCTTTCACCCGGTCCTGGGCTGACCTCCCGTGGACCACTTTTATCCCGGTGGGACAACTCTGGTATGCTCGAAGGACGTTTCAGTCCAGTCATTGGTCCAACAGGACACCTGGGATTACATGCTCAAAGATTGTCTGATACTGCAAAGGCAGCTCCGGCGCCAGACCACATCGCCGCCCCGCTGGCGTCATCACACCCACACAGGCCTTGGCTGACCGACGACCCGCCCAGGCACAATGTTCGTTCCTTTCCCTCCGCAGCCTCCATCCCGCCGTCTGAGCGGCAGCAGCATTTGATGACTGCTGCTAATTTGTGGAATGGTGTGGTGCCCTTGAGTTGGCCGCTGCCCCACATGCTACCTCCCAACCCGCCCCCCTTGCCGGGCAGACAGGCCAGGGAGTGTGGCTCCCCGGGCTCAGAATCGGCATCGAGTGAGGGCAGCAGCGGCGGTGGCCGAGGGGACTCGCGCTACACGTGCACTGACTGCGGCAAGTCTTACTCCACGTACTCTGGCCTGAGCAAGCACAAACAGTTCCACTGCGCCGCGCTGGGGGCCAAGTCGTTCTCGTGCAAGCACTGCGAGAAGGTGTACACGAGCCTGGGCGCCCTCAAGATGCACATCCGCACGCACACGCTGCCCTGCAAGTGTCAGATGTGCGGCAAGGCCTTCTCGCGGCCCTGGCTGCTGCAGGGACACATCAGGACCCACACGGGGGAGAAGCCCTTCCAGTGCACGCAGTGTGACCGCTGCTTCGCTGACCGCAGCAACCTGCGGGCCCACCTTCAGACCCACGCTGACGTCAAGAAGTACGCGTGCGGCACGTGCCACAAGACCTTCTCCAGGATGTCGCTGCTCAACAAGCACGCCGAGGCCGCCTGCCCCGCCGTCCATCGGCCAGGCCACCACTGACACTCACCCCGCCAACCAAGTCTGCATCAAACCGGTGACGCTACTCCCTGACACGCGGTGCCGCCGCCGTGTCACGCAGTGGTGTAGTTATAAAGCAAAAATATTTTCTTACCTTTGGGAGCGTTGGTGCTCACCAAGAACTCTAGTCCATTAGTGTAGATTTTTTTACAGTTTTGTTATATAAATAAATTATTTTTCAATATAAAGAATGTTTTGTCATTACATCATCAACCACTGGGGATATATTTGTTGAATTTGTGCCTAAGTACATTTTCCACTTCTCCAAGACACATTTGAACACACAATAAATCTTTAGTGTGGGCGGAGATCATCCTTGATTGTGCCGGGCATGAGCACACCCTCTTGGGCTGCCGGGCTACCTTGCTCTGTGGTGGTGGAACGGCAGGGCAGGGGCAGGGCAGGGGAGCGCCGGCCACCAGTAATGCGTCAAAACATGAATATCAAACACAAAGCTGCACGCACTGCAGGCTACTAATTCCCTGCCTTGTGATACTAGTCTCGTCGGTAATTATATCTGGATTTCTCTTTGAAGGTATTTACAGTGCAGGATAGAAACATGTTCCTACACAAAAAGATGCTTATGAATGGAAAAATGTCATAATCCAGTGAGAATGAAAAAATAAATCCATGCACCTATCAGTTTTCTGTGAGGTGATGGATGGGGGACTAAGGCATCGCGTTACGGGCAAATAGCAGCAAAGCCTTTAGAATTAGACTAATACCAGTGTGAATGCGGCTTGTTGGTTGCCCGTATCCCTGGACTGAATATAAACCTCAGTACGTCTGTGCAAAATCTACGGTAGTCGGAAGCGGAGTTTGATTGTAAGCAGTCTGATTTCCCGCAGATGAGGTAACGCCCACGTAAGCCGTCTCTTGTTTTGTTCTTTCTACTAACATTAAATTGTCCTTTGTATTTCTAGTTCTCACCTCTGACGTAATGTTTCTCTACGTCTACGTCATCACCACTCATCGCACCATTTTCTTTCATCTTTCCCCCATCACTTCATCACATGTGCCTCACCACACATCACCCGCCGTGTCCTCCCACTCGTCACCACTACACCCTCTCCGCCCACATCTCCCCGCCCTTCCTTACCATCTTGCGTCATTCCCCTCCTCCTCCGCCACCCATCTAACACGCACCACCTTCGCACTTTCCCCACACCCCACAAACTCGATCAGCAGGTGTCTCTTAAAGCCTTCATTTTGGATTAGCTACGCGGTGTGAGGCAACTCAGAGACGTGATGTGTTGAAGGTTTGGAGGCGTAACGTCGCCCCTTCCCCCTTCGACCTTTCCCCGAGCGTGGCTTCTAGACTGAGGAAGGTCGTGGTGCAAAAGAAAACAAAAGAAAATATCCCAAAAATAGTCGATTATTTTCTCCCCGCAGGTATCTCTTATATTTAACGTGATGGTGTGGGTGTGGGTGTGTGTGTGTGTGTGTAGAAGTGGTGCAGATATCTAGTGAATGTGTCTGAAGGAAACGAATAAGAAGTGCCTACCATTTTCGCACACACGCACACACACACACACACACACACACACACCGCACACAAACACACGTACACACTAGCAAGCAGAAGAGCAGAGTTATTAAGTTAGTGTCCCGTTTATTATGAAAGAAAGATTGATAAACCTCCTCCTCCTCCTCCTCTTCTTCCTCCGATCTCCTCTTCTTCCTCCTCCTTCTCCTCCTCACCCTCCTCCTCTTCCTTTTCCTCGTCCTCGCTTTCACCCTTTCCTCAAAATCTCAAAAGAGCACATTTGAAAACGCAACGAAGAACTCACACGAATAAAATATAATATAATTTGCCACACATGCAAATACAAATTCAAACTAATATTTTGCAAAACTTGTGATATGTATTTTTTTTTTCATTCCTTTTGTTATTGTTGTGTGTGTTTTTCTGTTTTGTTTTCTTCTTTCTTTTTCCTCTAGTAACAGTTCGTACATTATGTGAGTGTGACTGTGACTATATCTTGTTCCGCTACATAATTGAGGCGATTGTGAAGCAAAAGGACGTCAGCATATTTAAGAAAAAGAGTTGTGGGCACCGTTGTGAGAATAAACAGGTGAAGACAGAATATGAAAAGGCACAGTTAAATCTCTCTCTCTCTCTCTCTCTCTCTCTCTCTCTCTCTCTCTCTCTCTCTCTCTCTCTCTCTCTCTCTCTCTCTCTCTCTCTCTCTCTCTCTCTCTCTCAATAAGTCTGTGATTTAAAACTCCGTCGAAGTATGAATAGTGACGGACCTATTTTTACGCTTTTCGAGGAAGAGGAGTGGAGGAAGGTGATAATTCAGGTACAGGGAGTTACGGGTGGGTGGTCCGAGAGGCAGAAAGGGGGAGGAAGAAGAGAAAATATACCTGCCACCTGATTAAGTCTTCCGGTGCCGATATTTGTGTGCAAATAAATAATTGAAGTCTGACAAATTCATCTCTCTTGCTTTTCTTTCACATCTTACGACACTTAAATGTTTTTTCACTTGCCTATAAACTCCAAAAGTGTGTGTGTGTGTGTGTGTGCGTGTGTGTTATGCGGATCTGTGTATGCTTTCAGAGATTATTGTACTTAACATATTATTGATGTTAAGAGTATGTGAAGATTTTTTCCTAAATTTCACCTCGTATTATTTTAAGCGAAAACCTCCTATCAAGTGTTTAACATGAAGAAGGACTGTAACAATAAACATTAATAGCTTAACGTAGTAATATGAAACCGATCTTCATTTTACAGTCCATTTAGAATCGAAACGCATTAGATTACCTCCTAAAACCGACAAAATAGCTTAGTTTACCCGCTCCTCCCTTCACACACACAAAAAAATACTGCTCTCCACAACACTACAATCCAAGACAGATTCTCCGTCACTCCCCTCTCTCCCTCACCCCCTCTCTCCCTCCCTCTCTCTCACTCCCTCTCTCCCACTCCCTCCCTCAGCCCCTTCTTCTCCCTCTTTCCCACACACCCTCCCTCACTCCTTCTCCCTCTCTCTCCCTTCCTCACTCCTTCCTTCCCTCTCACTTCCCTCACTCCTTCCCTCTCCCCTCGCACCTTCCCTCACTCCCACCCTCCCACTCACTCCCTCCCTCACTCCCTCACACCTTCCCTCACTCCCTCTACCCTCACACCCTCCCACTCCCTCCCTCACTCCCTCCATGGTCCTGTTAGCAAAGAGACCACATCGCTTTGCTATTTTTATCCCCCGCTGACGCCCATGCGAGGTGGCCAGTGTTTTGATGTCGTGTTTTTGTGGCTGGGGAGACAAGACAAGTGTGCTCGCCTCAACACACAGGCCTGTGAGCCACCCATTACCTGCAGGCATAGGGTAGGGAGAGGCAGGTGCGCTTGGGTAGGCATCGGGTAAGGAGGCAGGGGAGGTCGAGCGTGTATGGAGGACGTGTACAGTACAAGTTTGTGATGAGTAGACAGGGCGTGGAGGAGTATAGGGCGTGTATAGGGTTTGTGTGTGTGACGCGGAGGACATAGGACTAGGTGGACATGAGGGTATAATAGAGGAATAACAATAACAATTCCAACAATAGAGGAATAGATTATAGACGTGGGGAAGGAAAGGTAGACAGAAGGAAGCGTTGGGAATGTGGGAAAGAGTTAAGGCAGAAGGTGGAAGCAGAGAGATCTTCGTAATCTACTCATGTATGGAGAGAGAGAAAACATTATGGCGTTGAAGAGGTATTGATGTGTAACTTTTGCGCTTCGGAATACTCGTGAAAATATTTATTACCCTGATAAATGCCGCGTCCTGGTTCTCAAACGTAAGGATACCAATGTATAGCTACTGTGTTTACGTACGCGTGAGTCCGCCGTGACGGTCTTCGTAGGGCGTCCAAATATATTTTACATTATCTTTCGGAATGAATTTGCTCGCGGCTCTCATGGTGACGGTGTGCGTGGCGGGGTGTAAGGGAACAACATCACTGCAGACTGTCGATTCCAAGACCCGCCAAGAGGTGTACCAAGCGGGAAGAAGCGTGTTTCAGTACCTGGAGTTCATCGGCATCTTCGCGGTACCGGAGGACGCTGACACTTGCGCGCCGAAACCGATGGAGCCACAGAGGTCAGCCAAGTTACAGACGAAGGCATCCCAATACATCCCCACCGGTAAGGGTAACGTCAGTGCGAACCTTAGTGAATACAGGAGAACCAACTACATGCCCACCTATCCTAAAGCTGCCAATTTGAGATCAAGGGTTGGCATTAAGCAGGTCGTCCCCAAAAGGAACACCACTTCGAAACCCACCCTCGGGAGGACCACCAAACCGATCAAGGCAACGAGCCCGAGCAAGAAGTTGAGTCTTTGTTGGGTCGCTGCGGTGGTGGTGGTTCTTATTCTGG
>JACEEZ010019987.1:65000-72500 GCA_016584305.1 Chionoecetes opilio | reverse complement strand
ACGCCACCCAACACCTCATAAAACGCGCGCACACACACACACACACACACACACACACACACACACACACACACACACACACACACACACACACACACACACACTCTCTAGCAGGCACTCACTTCCCCACTAAAACTCTTTGTTCCCCTGTAACCCATATGTTTCGTTAATAGCATCGCCGCCGACACTCCGATCCGATTAATCTTGCGCCCTGAAGAACGACCCTTTTTCTCACCTGAATATTTATAAGACTTTACTTGACGGCAGGAAATTAAAGAGCAGAGGAAAATGCTGTACATCTCTCCATGCAAGGGCGCTCGCTTTAGTGTGTAGTACAGAGGACTTGTTTACTTATACTTCGCTATAAGAGATACGCATTATATGAACGTTTTTTTATATGATCTCTCTCTCTCTCTCTGTCACACACACACACACAACAACAACAACAACACACACTTCACGCCACCCAACACCTCATAAAACGCGCACACACACACACACGCGATGTAACCTGACGCCTCTATAGGCGTCAGGTTACACAGGTATAAATTTCCCTATAAGTTACCTGTTAAAAAGGTGAGAGATGAATGGTTGGTTATAAGAAACGTTTAACCATTATATCACTGGGGAACAAATTTTTGTTGAGTTAGGTCTGACACTTGTTATTAAGTAATTTTTGGGTGCTGAATCCAAAACTGATCTCAGTTTTTCTCTATCACGTCAAGTTTTTGAACTGTAGGATTTTCGTTTTCTTAAAAAATATGAAAAATACTGTACATAACAGTAACAGTGCTTATTTTATAAAAAGTTGCAAATGTTAACATACAATGAAAAATTAAAGAAATAGGCATGAATAGAATGTTTATTTAACATTATCATGTTTTTAGAAAGGATAAGGCTATAATTGTGTGCAGGTTAAGGTAAAAATTTACGTTTGTAGCTTTGTCTGGAGTGTTCAACTTGAGGACTATCGCGTTTGATGCTCCAACAATAGTCAGCCATCATATGCACATCCCATCTACCCTGGTAACGTTCTTCCATAACCTTCAAATCTTGGTGAAATCGTTCACCTTGCTCGTCGCTAGCAGCACCAAGATTTTCCGAAAAGTTGGCAAGATGGCTATGCAAAAAATGTACTCATGTTGCAACCAAGCGCTTTGTAGCTCTCCAATAGTTTCTGAACAATTTCTGTGTAATTACTTGCACGTGTATTTCCAAGAAAGTTCTTGACGACGTCTTTGAATGATAGCCAAGCATTCTTTTCAAGGTCTGACATAGTACCGTTGAAATGTTCATCTTTGATGAGCTGTCGAATTTGTGGACCATCAAACACACCGGCCTTGATTTTTTCAATTGACAGTCCAGGAAATGCCAAGATGATGTACTTCAAACAGTCGCCATCAGTTGACAATGCTTTTACAAATTGTTTCATGAGACCTAGTTTTATGTGCAGAGGTGGGAATATTATTTTCTTCCTGTCAACAAGTGGCTCATGTACAATGTTAGGATCTCCAGGTTTAAGATCAGATCTCGGAGGCCAATTCGTCTGAACCCAATGCTTCTCTCGAGCTCTGCTATCCCACATACAGAGAAAGCAGGGATACTTTGTGTATCCACGTTGTTGACCAAGAAGGAAGGACACCATTTTAAGGTCAACACAGATGATCCAATTGTGTTTGTCATATTGCAATAACTCAATGACTCTCTTTACATCTCCATATTCTTCACGAAGACAGACCGAATGCCCAATAGGGACTGCGCCAAACAAATTGCCAAAACAAAAAAAGTTTTACTACAGCTCACAAGTGGAATTTTGCTTATCTGGAGGGTAAGCTGTGGAGAAAAAACTTGACGTGCTAGAAAAAAACTGACTACAGATTTGGAATCAGCATGCCAATTTTAGTCTAAATAAGCTCAAAAATCTAACTCAACAATTTTTTTTCTTTCAAATTGTTCCCCAGTGAATTATTATTCCTCCTGCTCCTCCTACTCAGCACACACACACACACACACACTCAGTACAAACACACACACACACACACTCACTCAGTACAAACACACACACACACACACACACACACACACACACACACACACACACACACACACACACACACACACACACACACACACACACACACACACACACACACACACACACACACACACTTGGGGTACTCCGTGGTGTAGGGGAAGCACGCTCGGTTCACAGCCGAGAAGTCCCGGGTTCGATCCCCGGGCGGAGCGGAAACAGTTGGGCTGTTTACTTAAAACCCGAGCCCCTGTCCACCCAGCAGTGAATGGGTACTGGGTGTTAGCCGGGGTTTGTGACCTGCTCTCCGGGGTGGTGGCTTCGGCCAAAACTAAGCACTAAGGATGAATGATAAAAATGTTGATATGGAGACGGGGTCATACGAGCGTTGCTCAGGCCCTGTAAAATACAACTAGATGAATACAACTAGATGAATACACACACATACACACACATGGGCGGTCTTCTTAAAACCCGAGCCCCTGTCCACCCAGCAGTGAATGGGTACCGGGTGTTAGCAGGGGGCATGTGACCGAGGCCACCGTGAGAGAAGGCCTGATGAATCGCCCGTGACGTCACACCATCTAGATCCCACCCGCTCCGCTCCCCGTACAAGTTTACCTACCTAATATAATGTTTATCAGTATAAAATATATACTATTATCTTCGGAAATGTTTGTTCTATAATATTATCAAATAAAAAATCGTAAAGCACACAAAAGAAATGCCATTATGAGACTTTCAAGAAATATGCATTAACTTAAACTCTTCGCCATTTAATATTTTGCGAGAAAACTTTTTACATGGAGGATATCAATAGAAGCGGAATTTAATTAGCTTTCCATCGATATATTTCGTTTAGTGATAAATGAATTAGCAGCATGCATAAATTAGCGTTAACTAAATATAAAAAATCATGAAATCAGGTAATTTCCTACCTAATATATGTTTATCAGTATAAAAGATATATTTTTATCTTCTGAAATGTTTGTTCTATAATATTATCAAATAAAAAACCGTAAAACACACAAAAAATGCCATTATGAGACTTTCAAGAAATATGCATTAAACGCCATTTAATATTTTGCGTGTAAACTTTTTACATGGAGAATATCAATAGAAGCAGAATTGCATTACCTTTCCATTGATATATTTTGTTTTCTGATAAATGAATTAGAACCATGCATAAATTAGCGTTAACAAAATAAATAACCTCATCAATCGGGAAAAATTACCCGATTTCATGATGTTATTTATTTAGTTAACGCTAATTTATGCATGCTGCTAATTCATTTATCACTAAACAAAATATATCAATGGAAAGCTAATTAAATTCCGCTTCTATTGATATTCTCCATGTAAAAAGTTTTTTTCACAAAATATTAAATGGCGAAGAGTTTAAGTTAATGCATATTTCTTGAAAGTCTCATAATGGCATTTCTTTTGTGTGTTTTACGATTTTTTATTTGATAATATTATAGAACAAACATTTTCCAAGATAAAAGTATATCTTTTATACTGATAAACATTATATTAGGTAGGTAAACTTGTACGGGGAGCGGAGCGGGTGGGATCTAGATGGTGTGACGTCACGGGCGATCTCATCAGGCCTTCTTTCACGGTGGCCTCGATGTGACCCGCCTGCCGGGGTGGTGGCTTCGGCCAACACTAAGCACTAAGGATGAATGATAAAATGTAGATATGGAGACGGGGCCATACGAGTGTAGCTCAGGCCCTTTAAAATAAATTTTTCTAGGTAAATACAACTAGATGAACACATACATAAGTAGGCCAGCAAGACTCTTCAGAAGCAGCTTTCACATGCAGACTCTTACATTCGAACTTGCAACCTGCTACTGAAGCACGTAAACTCAAGGAAACTCACAGATTAGGCGAGGCATTTTGGCACAGCAGGCAGAGAAAGAGAGAAAAAGAGAGAGAGGAGAGAGAGAGAGAGAGAGAGAGAGAGGAGAGAGAGGAGAGAGAGAGAGAGAGAGAGAGAGAGAAGAGAGAGAGAGAGAGAGAAACATGTGCCAAGCTTGACCGTGAGTAAGTATACTTTCAGGCAGGTGTATTCTTTAGCTTTTCCTTCTTTTCTCTTTCTTAGTTATCTTTTCTACGCTTAATCCTTCCTTCCCTTCATTTATTCCTATCTTTCCTTTCTTTTCATTCACTCCTACACACACTCTCTCTCTCTCTCTCTCTCTCTCTCTCCTCTCTCTCTCTCTCTCTCTCTCTCTCTCTCTCTCTCTCTCTCTCTCTCTCTCTCTCTCTCTCTCTCTCTCTCTCTCTCTCTCTCTCTCTCTCTCTCTCTCTCTCTCTCTCTCTCTCTCTCTCTCTCTCTCTCTCTCTCTCTCTCTCTCTCTCTCTCTTTTAAACTCCTTTCCTCTCTTGTTTCCTAGTTTCCTCTACCATCCACCCCTACTTTTTCATTACATTCTAAATTTACATATATTCCATCTTTCATCTACACCCTCATCCCCTGTCGTTCTCTCTATCTTTTCCTTTCCTTCCTTTATTCCTTCCTTTCCCTTCACCCTTACACCTCGCACTCTCCTACCCTCCTTTTCTTTCTTATTTCCTACTTCATCTACTCTATTTTTATCATTACATTCTAAATATACATATACTTCATCTTTTCTTTCCACCTTCATCTACCCTCTCAGTCTCTCTATTTTTTCATTTCTTTCATTATTCCTTCCTTTTCCTTCACCCTTACACACTCTTACCCTCCTATCCTCCTTTCTTCTCTCTTATTTCCTACTTTCATCTACAAATCTATTTCATCGATTTCATATACTTTCTACCGTCAACCCTACTTTTTCATTACATTCTAAATTTACATATATTCCATCTTTCCTTTCCACCCTCACCCACCCTCAGTCTCTCTATCTCTTCCTCATGCTTCAAAAATCACCGTCAGTAAGCCCCACTGACTCCCACCGAGGCGTACAGGTGCTAAGGGCGTGGCAGAAGCCCTTCATTAACTCGGTTCCGGGGTCTCGATCAACCTAAGGCGTCCCGTCCCCGCGTTCACCTGTTCCGCCGGGCTAATTTGGCGCTACCCGGGTGCCTGCCAGGTGGGGCGGAGTGGAAGGGTGCCAAGATATACACGCCTCCCCATCGACAGTGACCCAATGACCATGAAATCTTGGCTTTTTTTTATTGTTATTGTTTCGTACTGTTTGTTTTGTATATTTTTATTGTTTCTTCCCTTTTATTTAGTTTTTTATTGTCTGCTTCCATTTATTTTGTCTTTTTGTATTGCCTTCTCTCATTTATTTTGTCTTTTTTATTGTTTTCTCCCATTTATTTCGCCTTTTTTATTGTCTGCTTCCATTTATTTTGTCTTTTTTTTATTGCCTTCTCTCATTTATTTTGTCTTTTTTATTGTTTTCTCCCATTTATTTCGCCTTTTTTATTGTCTGCTTCCATTTAATTTGTCTTTTTTTATTGTTTCTCTCATTTATTTTGTCTTTTTTATTGTTTTCTCCCATTTATTTCGCCTTTTTTATTGCCTTCTCCCATTAATTTTGTCTTTTTTTATTGTTTCTCTCATTTATTTGTCTTTTTTTTGCTTCCTCTCATTTATTTTGTCTTTTCTTAATTGTCTCCTCCCATTTATTTTGTCTTTTTTTTTGTCTCCTCCCATTTATTTTGTCTTTTCTTTATTGTCTCCTCCCATTTACTTGATCAACATACCGCGTTCTCAAGACACACTTCCTATTCTTATCTCCATCTCCTGAATCCTGTTTTTCTTATCATCATCTCTTTATCAGTATCTCTTTATCAGTATCTCCTTATCAATATCTCTTTATCAGTATCTCCTTATCAGTATCTCTTTATCTCTATCAGTATCTCTTTATCTCTATCAGTATCTCTTTATCTCTATCAGTATCTCTTTATCTCTATCAGTATCTCTTTATCTCTATCAGTATCCCTTTATCAGTATCTCTTTATCACTATCTCTTTATCAGTATCTCTTTATCTCTATCAGTATCTCTTTATCAGTATCTCTTTATCAGTATCTCTTTATCTCTATCAGTATCTCTATCTCTATCAGTATCTCTTTATCTCTATCAGTATCTCTTTATCTCTATCTGTATATCTTTATCTTTATCAGTATCTCTTTATCTCTATCAGTATCTCTTTATCTCTATCAGTATCTCTTTATCTCTATCAGTATCTCTTTATCAGTATCTCTATCACTGTATCAGTATCTCTTTATCTCTTTATCAGTATCTCTATCTCTTTATCAGTATCTCTATCTCTTTATCATCATCTCTTTATCTCTTTATCAGTCTATATTCTCTCTTTTCGTGTTGGTTCAAATCGTATCTCCATCATCATCCGTCTCCTGGTCGCCTCTCGCCCATCACCGCTGCCCCACCTGCCCACCACCTGCCCACCACCTCCCCACCACCTGCCCACCACCTGGCCGGCGACAGGTGGGTAATGGGAAACAGCAGGTGGGTCTCGACGTAGCAGGTAACGTCTCTCACCTGCAGTCAAGGAAGAAGAGTTTATGAGGGCGGGTGAGGAAGGGATGAAAGCGGTAGGATGATTATGGGGCGGCGTGAGGGAGGAGGGGTTGGGGAGGTAGTGGGGGTAATGGGGATATTGGGGGATATTGGGGGTTGTGGGGGGGAGGGAAGGGGATATGGGAAGTAGGAGGTAAGATGGGGAAGGGAGGGATGCAGAAGGTAAAATGGGGAAAGGGCGGGATGCAGAAGGTAAATTAGAGGAAAGAAGGTGAAAATGGATGGTTGTGATGGGTGAGAAGAGGGATGGATGGGTAGGATGGATGCTGTTATCCCTATCACCCATACACACTGGCACTGTATTGACTTCTGTATGATTTTATGAAGCTTATAAGTGTACAGGTGTATTGAGAAAAGGGGGGGGAAGTATACAAAGGATACAGAAAAACAGAAATACAGATAGAAGAATAAAATGTTGCCATGTGATTGGGCTTTCTATTTTTTCAATGGTCACAATAATGTTATAATGAATTTTACAGTTATGAACAGGAATTATACCTTGGAAAACGAGGGAAAACAAACAGACATGAAAACAAAAACAGAAGGACATCAAAAACCTAAAAAATTTAATAGCCTATATAGTCCAGCAGCCAACTAGCTTACCCGGAAGTGGAGTATAGACAATGTTTTTGGGTTGATTTGGGTCACTCATAATATAATAATAAAATAATATCACTTATAATATCATAACAAAATGTATTCCATTGGGTTCCTAATGTCTTAAAGCCCCATTAAAACATTTTAGGTTGGTTTAAAATCCCTTCTAGAAGCCGAGATATCTTTATTATAGTATATTCTGGCAATGGAACACTGGCGGCCATCTTGGTTTTATGCAAATTAGAAAAAATGCCCAAAGGTGACAGGGTGTCATCAAGCGGATTGTTAATATTTATGGTCTCAGTGACCCAAATCAATCAAAAAACATTG
>JACEEZ010019987.1:52500-57500 GCA_016584305.1 Chionoecetes opilio | reverse complement strand
CTTACTGACTGATATTTGATGCCAGGAGAAGGGAATACTGCGGTTCTTCAAAATTACAGCTGTATTTTATCATAGTTAACCATATTATCAGGTAAATGTAGGCATAATTTTAAGCATGAGACCTTATGATTGAATGGATATTTCGCCTCGTAAAAAAAAATAGACTGTAGTTTCTCTCCTTTCTTTTATTCTGTTACTCTCACCGCTTGTCTCCTTGCAACGCAAAGCAAAGTTATATATATATTTTTGTTCCTTTCACTTCCAATAAATGACGTCACTAGTATGCTAATGTTCTTTATAAAGCATTAAGTATATTCCTTTGATGCAGACCGTGTGTTGAAAGAGCAAAGGAAACAAACAAAATAGTGGCGGAAAGAGTGCTTACTTCATAATGCTTAGAAGGTGTGCAATTATTATTATCAGTATTATTATTATCATTATTATTATCAGTATTATTATTATCATTATTATTATCAGTATTATTATTATCATTATTATTATCAGTATTATTATTATCATTATTATTATCAGTATTATTATTATCATTATTATTATCAGTATTATTATTATCATTATTATTATCAGTATTATTATTATCATTATTATTATCAGTATTATTATTAGCATTATTATTATCAGTATTATTATTATCATTATTATTATCAGTATTATTATTAGCATTATTATTATCAGTATTATTATTATCATTATTATTATCAGTATTATTATTAGCATTATTATTATCATAATTAGTATTGGTAATATTATCTGTATCAATACTATTTTTATCAATACTATTATTTTCATCATCATTAGTATCATTATTATTAGCATCGTTATCATTAGTGGTAGTACTAATAGTAGTGTTAGTAGTAGTAGGAGTAGTAGTAGTAGTAGTAGTAGTAGTAGTAGTAGTAGTAGGAGTAGTAGTAGTAGTAGTAATTTACTGTTATTACGATCATCTTCATTTTCCATCAATACTTATCTCATCCTTCTCTTTTCCTGCACATACCCTAGCTTTTGATTGTATAGATCAGTGTTTCTTAATTTTTTAACCACCACGCCCCCTTCAGTAGTGGGTCCTTGCCTCCATGCCCCCCTTCACCACCACGCCCCCTTCAGTAGTGGGTCCTTGCCTCCATGCCCCCCTTCACCACCACGCCCCCTTCAGTAGTGGGTCCTTGCCTCCATGTCCCCTTCACCACCACACCCCCTTTAGTAGTGGGTCCTTGCCTCCATGCCCCTCTTCACCACCACGCCCCCTTCAGTAGTGGGTCCTTGCCTCCATGCCCCCCTTCACCACCACGCCCCCTTCAGTAGTGGGTCCTTGCCTCCATGCCCCCCTTCACCACCACGCCCCCTTCAGTAGTGGGTCCTTGCCTCCATGCCCCCTTCACACCACGCCCTCTCGTAGTGGCCTTGCTCCCTGCCCCCTTACACCACGCCCCTTCAGTACTGGGTCCTTGCCTCCATGCCCCCCTTCACCACCACGCCCCCTTCAGTAGTGGGTCCTTGCCTCCATGCCCCCCTTCACCACCACGCCCCCTTCAGTAGTGGGTCCTTGCCTCCATGCCCCCCCCCCTCCATCCCTTTACTTCCTCAACCAAGATAGTACAAAATAATCCTGAATCAGAAAGAAAAACTGAAAAAAAACGTGTTTGTACATTTTTATTGTGCACATAATTATTCATAAACACCTTGCATATACCCAGCAGATTAAGAATAATAATAACAATACTTGTAATAATAATAGTAGTAATGGTCATTTTGGTATAATAATAATAATAATAATAATAATAATAATAATAATAATAATAATATTAATAATAATAATTATAATAACAATAATAATAACAATAATATCAACAATAATAATGATGATAACGATTATGACAATGATGATAATAATAGTGATGATAATAATAATAATGACAATAATAACAATAATAACAGTAATAAGATAACCAAAAATAATATTGCATACAAGTCTACAGAGTTAGTGAAATGTGGCAAGGCGTGACCGCAGAGTTTTTCTGCCACACGCCTCCCTGTAGCGACTTTCTTCGCTCACCCTCGCGCGCGAGCTTCATGTAAAGCGAACGCCGAGCTTCATGTTGAATACTTTACAGTTCTTCATTTTCCTCTCTTGGCTCAGGACCCCAGGTTAAGAACCGCTGATGTAAATACACAACCAAGCGGAGTCATCTATGTAATATTATGAAATGATGTGTTGCTTTCCCGTAGAATTTCTTCTCATTTCTCTTGTATTCAGAAGCACACAAAACTAACTACTTATTGAAATGGAGATGAACAAGCAAGGATCTTGGTAACAGAAACTTGCTACATGATGAATGTAGATAGGTAGGTAGGTAGGAAACAGGTGATAGGTAACAGGTGATAGGAATGAGGTGGAAGAGGAAGGTCAGGAGTTGCAAGAAAACAATAAGGAAAAAGGAAAAAAAGGAAATGGAAAATAAAAAATGAATGGATAAACGCCTTGCTTGCTTAAAAACAGAATCCACATCGCCTCTATAACAAACCCTAGCAAATTGACGCCTCGTGGAAAAAGTAAGCGTAGAAAAATAATATGCATAGGTTTTTCTTTCTTCCTATTTTTTAGTTCATTGCTCCTTTAGATGCCAGAAGTTTCATAATAGTTATTGTTACGTTAGAAGAAAATTTTGGTAAGTAGAATACGTGCTGATATATTTATATAAGAGTTCCCCTTGAACATATTACTGTACCGAAAGAAGAAAATACTTAGCGGGTCACTATGGATAACTAAAGTAAATTATAGACTTAAATATTACGGTAGAGGGACTTGTGGCTGTTGGGATGGAGAGGGACTTGTGGCTGTTGGGATGGCGAGGGACTTGTGGCTGTTGGGATGGCGACGGACTTATGGCTGTTGGGATGGAGAGGGACTTGTGGCTGTTGGGATGGCGACGGACTTGTGGCTGTTGGGATGGAGAGGGACTTGTGGCTGTTGGGATGGCGACGGACTTGTGGCTGTTGGGATGGAGAGGGACTTGTGGCTGTTGGGATGGAGAGGGACTTGTGGCTGTTGAGATGGACAGAGACTTGTGGCTGTTGGGATGGAGAGGGACTTGTGGCTGTTGAGATGGAGAGGGACTTGTGGCTGTTGAGATGGAGAGGGACTTGTGGCTGTTGAGATGGAGAGGGACTTGTGGCTGTTGAGATGGAGAGGGACTTGTGGCTGTTGAGATGGACACAGACTTGTGGCTGTTGGGATGGAGAGGGACTTGTGGCTGTTGAGATGGAGAGGGACTTGTGGCTGTTGGGATGGAGAGGGACTTGTGGCTGTTGAGATGGAGAGGGACTTGTGGCTGTTGGGATGGAGAGGGACTTGTGGCTGTTGGGATGGAGAGGGACTTGTGGCTGTTGAGATAGAGAGGGACTTGTGGCTGTTGAGATGGAGAGGGACTTGTGGCTGTTGAGATGGAGAGGGACTTGTGGTTGTTGGGATGGAGAGGGACTTGTGGCTGTTGGGATGGAGAGGGACTTGTGGCTGTTGATATGGAGAGGGACTTGTGGCTGTTGGGATGGAGAGGGACTTGTGGCTGTTGAGATGGAGAGGGACTTGTGGCTGTTGAGATGGAGAGGGACTTGTGGCTGTTGAGATGGAGAGGGACTTGTGGCTGTTGAGATGGAGAGGGACTTGTGGCTGTTGAGATGGACACAGACTTGTGGCTGTTGGGATGGAGAGGGACTTGTTGCTGTTGAGATGGAGAGGGACTTGTGGCTGTTGGGGTGGAGAGGGACTTGTGGCTGTTGAGATGGAGAGGGACTTGTGGCTGTTGAGATGGAGAGGGACTTGTGGTTGTTGGGATGGAGAGGGACTTGTGGCTGTTGGGATGGAGAGGGACTTGTGGCTGTTGAGATGGAGAGGGACTTGTGGCTGTTGAGATGGAGAGGGACTTGTGGCTGTTGAGATGGAGAGGGACTTGTGGTTGTTGGGATGGAGAGGGACTTGTGGCTGTTGGGATGGAGAGGGACTTGTGGCTGTTGATATGGAGAGGGACTTGTGGCTGTTGGGATGGAGAGGGACTTGTGGCTGTTGGGATGGAGAGGGACTTGTGGTTGTTGGGATGGAGAGGGACTTGTGGCTGTTGGGATGAAGAGGGACTTGTGGCTGTTGAGATGGAGAGGGACCTGTGGCTGTTGGGATGGAGAGGGACTTGTGGCTGTTGGGATGGAGAGGGACTTGTGGCTGTTGAGATGAAGAGGGACTTGTGGCTGTTGAGATGGAAAGGGACTTGTGGCTGTTGTGATGGAGAGGGACTTGTGGCTGTTGAGATGGAGAGGGACCTGTGGATGTTGAGATGGAGAGGGACTTGTGGCTGTTGGGATGGAAAAGAACTTGTGGCTGTTGGGATGGAAAGGGACTTGTGGCTTTTGAGATGGACAGGAACTTGTGGCTGTTGGGATGGAGAGGGACTTGTGGCAGTTGGGATGGAGAGGGACTTGTGGCTGTTGAGATGGAGAGGGACTTGTGGCTGTTGGGATGGAGAGGGACTTGTGGCTGTTGGGATGGAGAGAGACTTGTGGCTGTTGGGATGGAGAGGGACTTGTGGCTGTTGAGATGGAGAGGGACTTGTGGCTGTTGAGATGGAGAGGGACTTGTGGCTGTTGAGATGGAGAGGGACTTGTGGCTGTTGAGATGGAGAGGAACTTGTGGCTGTTGAGATGGAGACGGACTTGTGGCTGTTGGGATGGTGAGGGACTTGTGGCTGTTGAGATGGAGAGGGACTTGTGGCTGTTGAGATGGAGAGGGACTTGTGGCTGTGGGTACTGTGTTTATAGTATGTGTGTGTGTGTGTGTGTGTGTGTGTGATAGGTGGGTGTGTGTGTGTGTGTGGGGTGTGTGTGTGTGTGTGTGTGTGTGTGTGTGTGTGTGTGTGTGTGCGCGTGCGTGTGTATGTTTTCCCCAGATATTTGTCTATTTTCTTACTTTTTGCATATTAACTTAGGCGACATAC
>JACEEZ010019987.1:0-47500 GCA_016584305.1 Chionoecetes opilio | reverse complement strand
TATATATATTATATATATATATATATACATATATATAATACTATATATATAGGTGTGGGCTATATATATACAATATATATAGGGGTGGGCTGGGTGGAATAGATATGATTTGCGACCGAAACGGTTAGCAGATTAATTCTAAACCTCAAAACTCACCTGAAAAAAAGTTTAAAGTTTCGTTATTCACGATAATATCACATACTGGCTATGATGTGTGTGTGGAGGATGAAAAGGGAGAAGGAAGAGGAGGGAGAAGGAATAATAGAAGAAAAAAAAGGAGAGAGAGAGAGTCCTTCGGCACGGTGACACTGCACTGTGACTGTAGCAGAAATACATATCTGGCAACTCAAGGAGAAGGAAGAGGAGGGAGAAGAAATAATAGAAGAAAAAAAGGAGAGAGAGAGAGAGAGAGAGAGAGAGAGAGAGAGAGAGAGAGAGAGAGAGAGAGAGAGAGAGAGAGAGAGAGAGAGAGAGAGTCCCTCGGCGTGGTATACGTATTTCCCGCCAAATACAAACTTGTGTCGCGCGCGCTGATTGGTTGAAGCGGAGGTGGTGGCACTAAGAAGGGTTGGGCTTACTGTCCCCTTACACGAGGCTAAGATGACGCCCGAAAATGCTTCCTTAGTAGTCTTCTTAGCCCGGTATAACTAAGTCGGTCTTAGGACGCTAGGAGGGTGTAGTTTAGAGCCCATTCGAAAATGCCCACCCAGGCAGATTGTGACACGATATCTTAACGACACGATATATCTTATCTGTTTGTCTTGTCCTTCGCTTCTTCCAATGTCATCTGGAGTTGGACAGAAGTATATATCGAGCTACTATAATACACACATCTATATACTATCTACATCTATATCTATATCTATCTACATCTATCTACATCATATCTATTTTAAATCACTACTGGGCGACCAAAATGTCTCCTAGTGATGAAAAACTGTTGCCCAGTAAGAACAATTTTAAGCTGGGCGACAAGAAATTTGTTCATAAAATCATTCCTGGATACAATGGTTCATCTTATCTGTGTGTGTTAGATCCAGAAGTGCACTCTTTTTACTGCATATGCTCTTTATTTATACACAGCATACAAAAGGGTGAAGTTGATGTATCCAAAAAAGTATATTTTAACAGGTAGGCCTTTACCTTTCTGGATATCCAAAGAATGTCGCCCAGTAAGATTTGCTTAAATAATGCACTGATCTACATCTACTTTTATACACACCATTTGCGAGGACATTGACTGAGTTTTCCTCAACTGACGTGAGACGCGCTACACGACCAGTTGCTGAGCTGCCTTCATCCCCCCCCCCCTTTTCCTCCACACAAAGAGGTTCCTGGAGGGTAGAGATAGTTATTTTGTCTTGCCTCCTTTCACGTGGCAGTCCCTTCACCTGGCACTGGCAGAGAACAGGTACAGCAAAACCAGTGTATATGTTTTGACTGGCTACACCTGGACTGGACCTATACACTGGTTTTGAGGTACGGAATGTAAGGCGAGGATTTGTGACCTCAATCCAGCATGAGTAGAAGTTGATCAGTCCTGCCCTACGTAATGTATGTGCTAAGGTCCTCAGCAGGAAGGCCGACAACCCGGTCCTCCTGTAGGTGCGGAGTGTGTATTCATCTAGTTGTATTCCTCTAGTTGTATTTTACAGGGCCAGAGCAATGCTCGTGTGGCCCCGTCTCCATATCAACATTTTTATCATTCATCCTTAGTGCTTTGTGTTGGCTGAAGCCAGCACCCCGGAGAGCAGGTCACAAACCCCGGCTAACACCCGGTACCCATTCATTGCTGGGTGGACAGGGGCAGGGTTTTAAGGAAACAACCCATCTGTTTCCGCTCCGCCCGGGGATCGAACCCGGGACTTCTCGGTTGTGAACCGAGCGTGCTAACCACTACATTATGGAGTACCCCTACGTGTGTGTGTGTGTGTGTGGGTGTGTGGGTGTGTGGGTGGATGGGGGAGTTGCTGCAATAGACCAGAAATAGTCCTAGACACACTATGATAAACAGGCGAAATGTAAGAAAATTGTTATTGTTGTTATCATTATTATTGTTGTTATCATTATTATTGTTATTATATTATTATTATTAACATTATTATTATTATTACTATTATTATTATCATTATTATTATTATTATTATTATTATTATTATTATTATTATTGTTGTTATTGTTTTTAATATCTGTAGCAACCTGCTGGCAGGATGTGTGCGTGGCGGGGCAAGGCGGGTAAGGTGGGCGGAGCCTCGATGACCCCCTTGCCTGGTGCCGCAGTGGTGCGTACGACGCGTCGCTAGGCACCGCTAGGCGCCGCCACTAGGCGCCGCCGCTAGGCGGCTAGGCCTGGCCAGTACCTCACCGCCTGCCGCTGAGGAAGGAAGTGCGCTGGATGACTAGTGAGTGTTGTGTGCTTCTGTATGGCGTTACCCAAAACTGTGCACTGCCGCGTGTGTCAACTTTATAAAACACGCAAAGGCATATTGTGTTATGTCGCCAAGGAACTTGCCGCATGTATGCATACTACATTGTAGATGGGATGCAAAGTGAAAACTTGCTTGAAAGCAACTGCTTGGTAAATCATCCTGTGCTTGGAGAAGAGGCTTGCTAGCACAGAATTACAGGTTCCTTGGCAGCAACTGTTTTTTGCTTGGACTTTGCATTGGGTGATGACATAAAAAACGTGCAGCAGCTTATTTGATCTTGTGACCACAATACAAAACGTCGACCATTGACAGCATGTCAAAATGCGTTGCTCTGTGGTAACAGCGTTGACCGTGCTATGCCTGACACACCACCTTCCCCTGAGCGCGGCACAGCCCCAGGGACAGCGGGACTCCCAGGGGCCTGAGGGGACCGAGGGCTTAACGCTGCTGAGTGTCGCTGATGGCGGGGACGCATCGCTCCGCGGCAGTGACGGCAGCTGGAATGCCTCCCAAGCATCTCTCCCGGCAGAGGATGGTTTGCCAGAGACGCTGCGGGAGAATACAGCGACATCTGTGACGTGGGATGCCATGATCGCTGCCTCCCAGGACGATGCTCCTGTTACCCTTGATCGCCTCGTCTTCCCTGTTGGCCCTCAGGAGGACGTCACCACCATGCCTCCAGAAAACACGATTCCCACACATCAGAGTGACATCTCTATCACGACTCATGAGGACATCACCGCCATTCCTCTTGAAGACACCATTGTATCCACTCCTGACGGAAACATCATTTTTACGATTCCTGTAGAGAACGTAATTCCCACACATCAAGCAAACAGCTTCATCACATCTGAAGAGGACATCATCACCACTACTCAGGAAGACATCATCACCACTCCTCAAGAGAGCATCACCACCATCTCCTCTCTAGACGAGATTTCCACGTCCCAAGAAGACATGAGTACATCTGAGGAGCAGGGTGGGGGTGAGCGCGTCCTGACCACCGTGGTGCAGCCCGTGCTGGAGGACGGCCGGGTGCCCACACGCGTGGATCAGTTGGTGATCTGTTCTTGCCCTGAACTGACTCCTGACAGCTGCCGACACATGCTTTCCGACATTACCATCGATGGTAAGGATCACGAATATGCGAATATAAGGGTAAGGAAACTATCATTTTATCTTATTTTACAGTGCACTTTATGAATACACACCATATTTCTTTGATCCTCATTGTGTTGTAAGGGAAGTATTACGGGCAAAATATTGTGTATGTCCAAGTATTGCATCATTGCATACAAATACATAAAGTACCAAAGTACATAATCCCCTGTAGTTAATAAATAAGTACAAATAATCCCTTTTCGCTCCACCAGAAACCCGTGGCTGCCATGAACGTGGTGGTGCATAACGTCGCGTGCCTGAAGGAGGATCATCGTCTCAGGAATTTCAGTGAGGGACAATTTTTCTTCCGTGACCGTGGTGATATCGTCCTCAGGGAAGCAGATTACTTAACCGATCTCCGCGTCAACGATTTCTGCGCCGATCTGCGTCCCGGCAAATACGGAGACATGAAGTGGACGTTGAAGACCTGCATCCCGCCGCCCTCCGTGCCGCGCTGCTGCCCCGTCGGCCAGGCGCTGAGGGGCGGGCTGTGTCGGGATGCCAACGCCCCCGCCCTCCTCATGCCTCCTATGTCGGCGGGCCTGGAGGAAAAAGCCATATATTGGCCAGTTATCAAGAATCACTATCACCCCTTAACATGTACGAAAGATCCTCTCAAATCAATACCATTAGTTTCTGAAGAATCCAAATTAATGGTACTTCCCACTGGAATCTTGCATATCTGGCGACGAGCCGACGCCCATGTTATGCTGAAATACACTTATCCCTCTGATCTGTGTATTGACGGGCACGTGGACGCCTACGGGACAGTGGTTTACTCTGCCAACATATGTTACTCAAACCCAGAAGATGTGCACCACAAAGTGTGCGATGGCCATACATGTATACGAAAGTGTTGCCAAGAAGGCGAAGAAATGAGCCTGTCTTTATACCGCTGTGTGCCCTCCAACAGAACAGCCTTCGAGCCCCTCTTTACAATCCCGCCTGATGAGTACCGCATGGTGTACGGGAAGCCTCTGTGCCCCTACCAAACACTGATGGACAGTGCCACGGTGAATAGCAGAGGGCAGGTGCATTTTAGCGACACGACTTTTTCAGCAAGGGATTACTGTGTGGATAAGTTCAGCGATGGCCGGGGCAAAGTTGAAGACAAAGCGATGGTCTGCCTCAAGGACCCGTCCGGGGCGTGGGTGAAGGCTCGCAAGATAGCGTTCCCCATCTGTAAAATCCTCTCCATCCTGTTCCTGCTGCTGACGGTGATTTGCTACTGCCTGATGCCTGTGCTGCTTAGGGGCGACGGCTGCTACCAGTTATTCCACGTTCTCTCCCTGATGTTGGGCTACACGTTTTTATTCATACAGGAAACGTACAGCAAGACATGGGAAGATACCACTTGTTTTGCAATGGGTGAGTGCCGTGTGTGTGTTTGTGTGCATTACGGTGGAATACTGAGTAACTGAATGGTGGATTGGTTACTTTTAACACTGCATGGCTTTAGGCTTCTTATGATTGCGTAATGAACGAAACCATTTTATTGTATTCTTTCCAGGAATAATGCTCCAGTTCAGTTTTCTGGCCACGTTCTTCTGGCTCAACGTGCTGTGCTTCGAGGTGTGGAGGAAAATAAGGTGCGTCTTGTCTCGTTCTTACCTGGTTAGACTTCCACTGAGAGAACTCCAAAATGGCTATATAGCTCATAGCTCTGCCTTGCTTGTTTTGCCCTCCATTTGTTCCATTATAACATTGCAATCAAGACAGGGCTGCAGCCAGAGTGTATTCTTAAGAAAGGCAGGTTGTGTATTGCGTACGTAGTATATATGTATGCTTATTAAAAAGCTAATGATATTCAGGCACAGTTTGCCATCCCGTTCCCATCATTCTTAACAGCTAACCAAGTATTCTTATTATTACTTATTTACTCAGTCATTGATATTTTCATGTGTCTTTAAATCACAATATGTTCTCTATGAGCCATGGCAGATAATCGGCCAGCGCCTCAATGATTTGAAGGACATAGTGTATAGGCAAGGGTGTCCGTTGCAACTCCTCCAAGGGTGTGACCAAAGGATAATATACACCCACAATAATAATAGTTACTCAAAATAGTAGTAACTGTTTCTTCAGTCCACGGGAAGGGGGGGATAAATGACCTGTTAGCACCCCCCCCATCCTCTCCCATTATATAGCTGAGCCCCATGGTAGGGAAGCTGTAATTCCGAGTCAGTTACCAAACATCTGTATCCAAGGAATTGTTATGCACTTCATGTACCCCTGAACAACGAGTTCCTGGTAATGGAAACACAATGACTAAATCAAGGATAGAGAGGAGTGATGTGTGACATAATCATGAAGGTATCGCAGTCTCAGAGATTACTTGTTTTGTTATCAAAGATGTACTTCTGTCCTTTCAGGAGCCTGAACAACTTCCGTCCAGCTTCGGTAATACCCATATGGTGTACGTGCTGTATGCCTTTGGAGTACCTCTTGCAATCGGGTAAGAATACTGATATATATATATATATATATATATATATATATATATATATATATATATATATATATATTATATATATATATATATATATATTGTGTGTATATATATATATATATATAATATATATATATATATATATATATATATATATATAATATATATATATCAATCCGCTCTATCTTTTTCATGGGGGGGGGGGGGTGCAGATAAATATAAGCTCACTACAATAACAATTACATAACCCTTGAAACACTAGTGCCGCTGTCTGGTCCTGGTGATCCAGGAAGGTAGGTCATAATGACCTGCTGACCTCTCATGAACATGAATGAATATCTTCTTGAGTCTTGATATGTCTTGACAATCACCGTAGATAATCATTTTACATAAAGTCAGGCTGCTAACAACTCTCTAGATGCCAAATTAAGGCAACTGAGTGGTCCGTGTTCTAAGGCTTCATTGCCGCCTTGCAGGACCCTGACGGTGTGCATGCAGTTCTTCGCCCCGGACGACGTGTGGGGCGTCATCAAACCCAGACTGGCCCAGAGCAGGTGCTTCTTTCCAGGTGAGATGCCTATCCAAGTTATGTATATATATATATATATATATATATATATATATATATATATATATATATATATGGAGAGAGAGCGAGAGAATTTTGCATACCTATTGTGATGTTATTGTGAGGGGGATGCCGAAGGGGGAGGTGCAGCGTCATGACTGGAGGAGTAATCAGTGTTCATGGAAGGCTGGGACAGGGAACTATTGTAATGGTGCATAGGCGTACTGCTAGGCCGACAGGTTACACTGCCCTGGGCCCTCAATGATCTATCTACCGTCAGAAGAATCATTTCACAGACGCACTGACAGGGTAACAACCACAACTCGGGGAATAAATCTTATTTCCCATTATTATATATATTGACCTTGGTGAGACTCGAGCCTACACCACATAGACTTCGACTCACCACAGGCGGACTCGGTACCACTGTACCAAGGGATTAAACTACTTGGCAAGCGGTCGTCTAGGTATTTATAGCACTACAATAGTAATAATAATGGTAAAATAATTACAATAATAACAATAATAACGTTAATAATAATGATGATAACGACGATGATAATGATGATGATAATAATATTTTTCTTAAATAATATTACATGAAAGTCTGCAGAGTTAGTGAAACGCGGCAAGGCGTCACCGCAGAGTTTTTCAGCCATACTTGCTTCTCTGTGGCGACTTTCTTCGCTCACCCTCGCACGCGAGCTTCATGTTAAAGCGAAGGCCGAGCTTCAAGTTAAATACTGGACAGTTCTTCCTTGCTCTCTCTCGGCTCACGCCCCCCCCTCCCCTAGGCAATAACCCTCGCCCCCCTCCGAAGGGGGCGCGCCCCCCAGGTTAAGAACCGCTGGTGTAGAATTATTAGATTAGTGGGTAAATATTTTTCCTCTATTGCCATTTCCTATTTTTGTTTTTGTTTCTTCCATTTGATTTAGTCAGGTTATTTTAGTTCAGTTGAGTGTTTTGAGTGTTCATTTGTTGTGCAAATGAATAATAACCACAATGACCTTGAATATCTTGAACGCCGCCCGCGGTTAGTGGGGAGGGCTGTGAAGATCAGGGAAAAAGAAAATGTATTTTGTTTTAAGTAATTTCCATTCACTTACCTAGCACTCATCTCAAAAAGATTCGAGAAAAGGAAAGAAAAGCAACTAACCGACAGTCCCGCGTGCGAGACGAGACCGTCGCCTCAGTAGCAGCGTTGCCACTCTGGGTTTTTCTACTAGATCTTGGGTTTTTTGCCTCGATCTTGGAGTCTTGGAGTTTTTCATTTGAAATCCAATAAATCTTGGAGTTTTTAAGCACATAAATAATAATTTAACAAAACTTATAGAAATATAAGGCGTATTTTGTGCGTCCTCTTGGAAGTATAACAATAAAGATAATAATGGTATTAGTCCTAAAGTAATCAAGACTAGCTGTGTCGGCGTGCCGTGTCGGGCACGTGTGAGAGCGTTTCAAGGTGTTTTTAGCTCATATCAGCATGTTATTGGCACACCAGTGACCCCTGAGGCACGGAGGATGTCTAGTGTGTATCAGGAAGTGTATGGACATGTTGGAGCAAAGATGGATGTGTTGGTGTAAGTATTTTGGCCCAGGACATGGTGACTGAGGGCGGTGTACGTAGGTGAAGGGTGTACAGTGTACCAAAGACTGCTGTATACAGTAGTCTATGGGTGTACCAAAGACTGCTGTATACAGTAGTCTATGGCTGTACCAAAGGCTGCTGTATACAGTAGTCTATGGCTGTACCAAAGACTGCTATATACAGTAGTCTATGGGTGTACCAAAGACTGCTGTATACAGTAGTCTATGGGTGTACCAAAGACTGCTGTATACAGTAGTCTATGGCTGTACCAAAGACTGCTGTATACAGTAGTCTATGGCTGTACCAAAGACTGCTGTATACAGTAGTCTATGGCTGTACCAAAGACTGCTATATACAGTAGTCTATGGGTGTACCAAAGACTGCTGTATACAGTAGTCTATGGGTGTACCAAAGACTGCTGTATACAGTAGTCTATGGCTGTACCAAAGACTGCTGTATACAGTAGTCTATGGCTGTACCAAAGACTGCTGTATACAGTAGTCTATGGGTGTACCAAAGACTGCTGTATACAGTAGTCTATAGGTGTACCAAAGACTGCTGTATACAGTAGTCTATGGGTGTACCAAAGACTGCTGTATACAGTAGTCTATGGGTGTACCAAAGACTGCTATATACAGTAGTCTATGGGTGTACCAAAGACTGCTGTATACAGTAGTCTATGGGTGTACCAAAGACTGCTGTATACAGTAGTCTATAGGTGTACCAAAGACTGCTGTATACAGTAGTCTATAGGTGTACCAAAGACTGCTGTATACAGTAGTCTATGGGTGTACCAAAGACAACTATATACAGTAGTCTATAGGTGTACCAAAGACAACTGTATACAGTAGTCTATGGGTGTACCAAAGACTGCTGTATACAGTAGTCTATGGCTGTACCAAAGACTGCTGTATACAGTAGTCTATGGCTGTACCAAAGACTGCTGTATACAGTAGTCTATGGGTGTACCAAAGACTGCTGTATACAGTAGTCTATAGGTGTACCAAAGACTGCTGTATACAGTAGTCTATGGCTGTACCAAAGACTGCTGTATGCAGTAGTCTATGGGTGTACCAAAGACTGCTGTATACAGTAGTCTATAGGTGTACCAAAGACTGCTGTATACAGTAGTCTATAGGTGTACCAAAGACTGCTGTATACAGTAGTCTATGACTGTACCAAAGACTGCTGTATACAGTAGTCTATAGGTGTACCAAAGACTGCTGTATACAGTAGTCTATGGCTGTACCAAAGACTGCTGTATACAGTAGTCTATGGCTGTGCCAAAGACTGCTGTATACAGTAGTCTATGGGTGTACCAAAGACTGCTGTATACAGTAGTCTATGGCTGTACCAAAGACTGCTGTATACAGTAGTCTATGGGTGTACCAAAGACTGCTGTATACAGTAGTCTATGGCTGTACCAAAGACTGCTGTATACAGTAGTCTATGGCTGTAGCAAAGACTGCTGTATACAGTAGTTTTTGGCTGTACATACGAAGATAAGGAAGCTACTAGAGACCGTGAGACCTACACACATTTGTAGTAGAAAAATATGTAATTGAAGGCCATGGGTGGTCTGTACCCGCTGGCTGGGGGGGGAGGGGGGCACCGCCTCCTGAGCCAGGCTACGTTACGTCACCAATGTCCAGGCTAGGTTAGTGAACTAGCTGGGGGAGGTGTCTGAGAGGGTGCTGGCCCCCCCCCCCCTTTAGGTCAGGCTACGCAACCAATGTCTAGATTGTGGTAGTAAACTAACGGTGGGGGGGAGGCTCAGGGGGCGCCGCCCCACCAGTTAGGTCAGGTTACACCCGTCCCGTCCATGTATTGTACTAAGCTACAGTATTACACTTGTGTTAGTTTAGTTCATAGTATATTGAGGTCTTATGTCAGCATTATTACAAGTCAGCTTGTATTGAATGGTGTAGTGGCTAGCGCGCCCAGACACAAATTTGCGGGCTCAGGCTTGAATCCGGGCCAGGGCAGTCGGCGGCCAGCCCAAACAGCTGTTCATCCTTCCTTTTGGGGTTGGTCGATAAATGTCTGCCCTTACATTATTGTTACGAAATAGCAGTGGCGGGAGATGTGCGAGGCTCTCCTTGTTGTGTGATAGCTTGGCGAGGCTGAGGCAGGGAGGGACGCGTGGCCTAAGCAGCAGGGAGGAAGGGGAGGCAACAAAACCGGAGAAATGAGAAATACTACATTTGGAGGAAAGAAAGTCACAAAGGACTGGCCAAGGGCAAATAAAACAGTTTCAAAAAGCCCGCTTAATTGCCAGACCCTATGAAGAAGACATTAAGAGAATATAAAAAGGGGAGTTGGGCCAATTTAGTTCAGGATTGCTGCATTCATGGACCTGAAGAAAGCCTTTGAAAATTACTGAAATGATTGAAAAGCAATGTATTAAGCCCAAAACTGGAACCGAAAATAGAAAGAAGACCAAAATTGTTGAAAAAAAGTCATATACCATCGGAATCTGGTGTATAAAAACATAATAACAAAAATATGAAGGAAAAAAGATTAATTCCTCATTGTATCAAAATCGGAACCGAAAATAGAAAGAAGAGCAAAATTCTTGAAAAAAAAGTCATATACCATCAGAATCTGGCGTATAAAAAAAAAAATATGAAGGAAAAAAAGAATATCAGAAAAAAAAAGTTACGTAATTACTTCAATCAATCAATCATTTGGGGCATACGCCAGGGAGCGCGTCGCCTCGCCCACCCTACGATGCTACTCCCGGGGGTCACCACGCGCGAGTTCCCATGCAGGCTCCTTTCCCATACCAAGCAGCTCTCGACAAGAAACATCAACTTGCCCCAGCCACGAGCCTTGTGGGCGCCACCTTGGCCTCCTCCACGCCGGATTGTCTCTTACAGATACAACCCGATGGGAAGGATCGGTTTCAGGGTAGCATGCCACATGCCCATATAGCCGAAGTTGGCGCTGACGGACTATGCAGGTAATAGGCCTCGATTCAGTCTCACGGTGCAATCGCTGATTTGATACGTAATCATCCCAGCGATACCCCATGATTCTGCGAAGACACTTATTACCAAAGTCATTGATTCGTCTCTTCAAGTCACTATTTAGTGTCCATGTCTCACAACCATAGAGTAAGACAGGGATCACAAGCGACTTGAAGATCCGGATCTTTGTCCTCCTGCACAGGTACCGACAACGCCAAATACTCCGCTGAGCGAGTCCAAACCCGTGGGCTATGCCAACCCGCCGTAAAGACTTCTTGACGTGAACCGCCCATTATGGACTGCGCTACCAAGGTATGAAAACTTTCCCAAGATCTCAATGTCCGCCACACGCATAACAGACTGTACGTTTTCATCTCTAAGTCTCCAAACACTGGACCTTGGTCTTGAGCCGGAGACCTCAAGTCCCAAACCCTTTGCCTCCTCGTGAAAGCGCTCGAGAGCCATCCGGGAAACCTCCAGCAAACTTACAAAGATTACTGCATCATCGGCAAAAAACAAGATCATGATCTTGGTGTTGCGACGGTGCCCCCACAATCACTTTGATCTACAACCTTGTCCCAATACCAGTCCATTACAACGTTGAAAAGTGAGGGGCAAGGACGCACCCTTGCCTCATCCTGTATTCACAGGAAAAGAGTTTGATACACCTCCCCACACTTCACAGCACTTCAGTCCAGAATACAGAACATTTATCAAACCAATAGTCACTTGCAGGAATCCCCCGAATCTCAGAAGATCCCAGAGTGATTTCACGATGGCACCTGAGGTCAAACGCCTTCTTGAGATCAACATAGGCTGCAAGCTCCCCTGTCGAAATCACGTCGGCGTTCCACAGGACACGAAGCGCAGGGATACGGTCCGTTGTGACTTCCCCAGCGTGAACCCAACTGCTGAGTCTCGATGCTTCACCAGATGACTGCGAATTCGTGTCGTCAGCAATAAGATGGCAAGCCCCTTTGGCCTGGAAACGTTGAGCAGTGATACCGCGGTAATTGTGCAGTCCTGACGGTCCCCTTTCCCTTTCCAGAGAGGGACACCACCCCTTTTCCAGTCAGGAGGAATGGTTTCCCTGATTGCCAAAAAACCGTCAGCCAGGACAGCATGCAACCGCGGATCATGGCCTCACCCCCAGCTTTGAGGAGGGCTCCGCATGATATTACAAAACACCCAGCTTCCTTTCCACCCCTCAACTTTGAACAGCCTCTCTTGCCTTCGTCAGAGGGGGTCGGTTCGTCAAGGGGAGGATCGGCATCCACTGCCTGTAACCCAGTTTACTGCTCATTGAGGGTCCACCTGAACAAACTGCCCAAATACTCAGCCCAACGAGCATCTGCCCATCCATGTCCGACACGATTGCCCATCTGCTTTCGCAATAGCACTCGCCTGAAAGGAGACTTTGAGGGAAGCTTCTTCAGGGCTCTGTTAGGCGGGTCGAGGTCAATTAGCGTTCAAATGACCCTCGAATCCTCAGGCGAGACTTCCTGACATACCTCTCCTTACTCTCCTCAGGAGGTTTTCTAGCCGGCTGACGGCCCGTGCTGGTACTGGTTCCCCAGCCAGCCTGGCAGCGCGACTCTCCTCGATTTTCTCCAGCGTCTCCGTCGAGACAAAACCACGCCTTGACCTCGGCGCTCCCCAATACACTCCTTGGCAGCCTGTAGAGTTTCACGTGTGAAGGTATCCCACAGTTCTACGGGGTCCCCGAGAGCACCGAGCAATCAAACCGATTTGAGACTGCCTCCGCATACTCATGAGCAACAGGGCAAGTCCTTCAGTTTCTCAAGATGAAACACAGTATGGTTTTACCTCTTTGAGATTCTTCTGATTTGACATGAAGCTTAAGTGTAGCAACAACAAGTCTGTGATCTTTTTCCCAAAGAACTCAGCACTCCGGTAAACCCTGCAGTTCTGGAGGATCCTCCACGAGTACTAACGAGGATGTGGTCGATCTCTTTAGCTACCCCTCCGGCATTACTATACCATTGTCCAGCGGTGCAGCTCTCGTCTCTGATACCAAGAACCGGGCAATTCTCAACCTTCTGGACCTTGCAAAGTTCAGAAGCAGAGAACTGTTGGTGTTTCTGGTACCGGAGCCATGGGGACCAACACATAACTCCGTAGCCATCTCTCACCGTGCCAGTAGTACATTGAAGTCACCCAAGACAATGAGTGTGTCCCGAGGAGGACCCTGGTCTAATACAGAGTCGAGTTTGGCGTAGAACATCTCCTTCTCTTCAGTTTTTTCGCATCTCGGTAGGAGCGTACACTGCAACAAAGGACATGAAATCCAGAGTGTGTTTCATCCTCACCCGCATTATACGCTCATCAACCGGAGTAACCTCAACAACTGACGCTGCAGTTTGCTGGAGATGCCTATAGCTTTCTCCCGGACACGGTGAACCCTTGCTCATGCCGGACCAGTAGTAGGTGTAACCCCCAAATGCTAGGCTCGCCCACTGCCAGGCCTCCTCGTCTCAAAGAGTCCCACTATATCCACCCTCAGCCTACTGAGCTCGCCCGATAGGAGAGGTAGTCGATGATTGTCTGAGAGGCTCAGAACCTTCCACGAGCCCACACGAAGAACCCTTCGCAGGTTGATCCCAGGAGTGATTCGACGGGCAGGCGCCGCCTCTGCACCGCCCCGGCCACCCCCATAAGAAAAAGTTGGGCTAGGGTAATTACACCGTAATTACTTGCTGTATCAAAATTGTTTAAGTTGTTTCCTCGAATTTTAGGTGTTTCCTCGGGGCGAAAATAATGGGCAAATAGAAGAATCTGGTCACCAAATGATAATTAGAGTAACAATTGGTTGGGATAACTAAATGTGAATTTGCCAATTCTGAACATGCTAAATGCGAGGCCTTACTGTATGTATCAGGTTTGTATTTAAGTACAATACTATGCATATAAAACACTTAGCAAGTAGCTATGTGCATTTTATCAATTTGTAATTTTTTTATTTTCAGATAATGCAACTCTCTTCCTGTATTTCTATGGCCCCATTGCATTCCTATTCGCTCTTAACATTACTTGCATTACTCATACTTACTGGACCTATAGAAAAATTGAAAAAAATTCTTCCATACTCAAGAATAAGTGCCCAGAGAGCAACGGCAGGAAAAAAATGCCCACGGAACAGATCCACCGCAAACGTGACTACATTTCAGAGTAAGTATTGAGTCCCTACTTGTTGTGCATTGTTGTTCATGACCAGCTAGATCAGTGGTTCCCAACCTTTTTTCTGTTGTTTCCCCCTTCAACCAGTCCAACCATCCGGATTTCCCCCTTCATGTGAAAAAAAATAGCCAAAACACAAAATTGACTTGCTTAATAACACAAGTATATAGACACTATCTTCTACAGTATATCTATATATAGGTACTTGACGAAAAGTCAATAGCCGTATTCTAAGACTTTTCTGTCGACTATATGCTAGTAATTTAGATGTCCCTCAGGATAAATTTCCCCTAAGAATCCTGAAATTTCCCCCCAAGGGGAAATTTCCCCCAGGTTGGGAAATACTGAGCTAGATAGTGTAAGTAGGAAGGATTAGTGACCTAGAAAGTAAGCCTGGATAAAACACCACTGTACAACACCATACACCACTGTAACAACACCATAATAGCAGCAACACTGTACAACACCATACACCACTGTAACAACACCATAATAGCAGCAACACTGTACAACACCATACACCACTGTAACAACACCATAATAGCAGCAACACTGTACAACACCATACACCACTGTAACAACACCATAATAGCAGCAACTCTGTACAACACCATACACCACTGTAACAACACCATAATAGCAGCAACACTGTACAACACCATACACCACTGTAACAACACCATAATAGCAGCAACACTACAACACCATACACCACTGTAACAACACCATAATAGCAGCAACACTACAACACCATACACCACTGTAACAACACCATAATAGCAGCAACACTGACATATTACAACATTGAGATGGATGTTTAGTCAGGAGTAAAAAAAAAAATCGCAGAGGAAATTAGTTGTCGGAGTCAAGGTGAGAGCAAAAGCAGTGTCTATGGAAGAGTTTCCCTGCCCGGCCCCGCCGCCGCCGCGGTTCCCAGACTTGGGGGTTTCCACCTAAATTTGGGGGTTTTCTTCCCATTTGGGGGGAGAATTTTGCGTTTGGGGGGATGGGGGGATTGATTTTAGATTGAACTTAGGTAAAAACTGCCATTTATGCTATGGTTGTGGTGAGGCCGGGCCAGGTCAATCTTCGGTATTTCTGAATTATCTCTTGTGTGACCTGGCATGAAGGTGAGAAGTAAGGATTAGTGGAGGGGAGAAGCCTGTGGACATGGGAGGGAGGGGATTAGGACGGTGGGGGAGTGAGGAGAGGAGTCAGGTGGGTATGAGAGACTGGTGGGCGGCTCAGACTAGGCCTACGAGTCTCGTAGGCCTCGGCTCCTGGGGGGGGTGGGGGGGGAGGCGTAGTTAGGGTATGGAAGGAACCGTGAGGGAGGGGAGAGGAGTCACGGAAGAGAGAAAGTGAGAAAGGAAGGAAGGGGGAGAATAAAGCAGGTAGGAAGAGGAGAGTTTTGTGGGAAGAGAAAGAGGACAGCTGAAAGTGCAAAAGAAGATAGAGGAACTTAAACCGAAAAAGGCCAAGGCTAGGGCATTCATAGATAAGATGCCTTAGTATGAAGTAGTATATTAGTAGTGTATTAGTATAGGCTACAGTTTTGTTCGTGTTTGAGATTACTATCTAAATATTTTTGAAGATGGCTTGGGATGGGACGGGAGAGTTTAATGCAAATTACTAGCCAAATAGTGTTATTGTTCTTACAGCTCAGATCAAACAATGCTAAGAAAATGTAGCAATAGTATATATGAATGAAAGGCCTGTATATGTATGAAGAAGCCATAACATCTAAAGTTTAGTATTTGCCTTGTACTGTACGTATAATTATACATAGCAGATATTCTGTAAGCTGTAAGGAATTTGAAAATAGATATAGAAAATATATAGTGTGTTTATCCCTTATTAAATAACTTTACGAATGATAAAGTCAATTTTAAAATTTCATTTAGGGGTTTTTTTGGGGGAAATTTTACAGAGGTTTGGCGGGATTTCATATTTTGCTGGGGGGAGAGTCTGGCAACAATCTGGGAACCCTCCATGCCTAGGAAGTGAGAAGGAATGATCTGGTGGTGGAAAATGGGGCACCACAAGATGGTCAGGACACCTGCAGAGATTGCTGTGGAATATGAGGACAAGAAAGATTAGTTCATGAAATGACCTAGACACTACAGATGTAAGAGTGCAATCCGCTGTAAAATTGGAAGACACTCACTTTAGACACACACACACGCAAATACTGAAGGTTGGTAGTACTAAGTAAGAAAAAGCTTCAAAAAGTAGGCATTAGAGGACATATAATGTAAATTTAGTATTTATGAACATAAAAAATCCATTAGCTATTGAGAAATGTAAAAAAATCATGTATTTATTGAAGATAAAGAAAACTCCTGTTCATCTCTGTTTGTGTTTGTTTCCAGCTTCAAGCAACAGTTCTTTCTTCTGGTGTTGATGTCGTCTTGCTGGATCTCAGAAGTGTTGTCTATAGTAATTCCACCTATGGAACTGTGGTGAGTATGAGTGGTGTTTCCATTAGACATGTAACATCATTGGCTTCATGTAGTGAAGAGTGTAAAGTCACAAATTACTTTTTTGTTGTACTGTTGCTTACTTGTGTGACAGATGCTGGATAGTCAAGTATATCATTGTTAAGTACACTACACATGTATTGATTAAATGTTTTTCCCCTCAGGGCTGTAACAGATTTGCTGAATTCACTTCAAGGCGTCTTCATATTCTTTATCTTTGTTGTCACTAGAAGTAAACGTAAACACTTGAAAAAGAAGTTTCCGCTGCTTTTCAAGATTGCCCGCCAACTCTGCACTGCTGTTGGAGATTGTTGCTGCCAGGGTGGCCAGCAGAGCTGCCTTGCCCCACTCAACAGCTTTACTTCCCAAGTCAGCAGAAAACTGTCAGATTCATCCATTGCTTAAAATCTGTCAACCATCACTTCTTCATTGAAGTTTTCAATATCATCATTTTCTGTCGCCCTCCCCGACAACCTTGATACCAAGAGACCGTCAGTCTTTGAGCCTGACGGTGGCATCACTGTATTATCACTAAAAAACAACAGTGTCCCGCCTTATGAGAACGGTAATTCACAGTGTTAGTTCCTCCGGCCGGGCTGCCTCCCCATTGCAGTTTCTGTTTAGGGTATCCTGTATGTGTTTATGCATTTATGTACAATGCCATGATTTCAGCAGATATTGAGGAAAACCTGAGGTCGTAACCTGATCCATTGTGTGTGCAAAAGAAAGAAGCTTAATTAATGCTATGAAATGTAAGTCATAGTATCTAAAAGAAGATACTGTGTTAAGGCCTGTCCACACTAGGGGTGGTGAGGCTGGCGGTGAGGCTGGCGCTGTTAAATTTCGACTGTTTTAACACCGCCAGGCTGATTCTGGCCCGCTCCAACCCTTCCCGATATTTGCCGCACTGCCCTCGTCATTCACGCATCAGTGCTCGACATGCTCCAGTGAAGGCAGGTCGTATATCGCAGCGCTCCGTGAAAAAATGTCTTGTTCAAGTTGTACCTATACCTATACCACTACTACTACTACTACTACTACTACTATTATTACTACTACTTCTACTACTACTTCCACTACTACTACTACTTCCACTACTTCCACTACTACTACTACTACTACTAGTACTACTACTACTACTACTACTACTACTACTACTACCACTACTACTACCACTACCACTACTACTACTACTACTACTACTACTACTACTACTACTACTACTACCACCACTACTACTACTACTACTACTACTACTACTACTACTACTAGTACTATTACTACTACTACTACTACTACTACTACCACTACTACTACTACCACTACCACTACCACTACTACTACTACTACTACTACCACTACCACTACCACTACCACTACTACTACTACTACTACTACTACTAGTACTACTACTACTACTACTACTACCACTACTACTACTACTGCTACCACTACCACTACTACTACTACCACTACTACTACTACTACTACTACTACTACTATACTACTACTACTACTACTACTACTACTACTACTACACTACTACTACTACTACTACCACTACTACTACTACTCTACTACACTACTACTACTACTACTACTACTACTACTTACTACTACTACTACTACACTACTACTACTACTGCTACTCTCCACTACTACTATCTACTACTACTACTACTACTACTACTACTACTATACTATACTCTACTACTACTACTACTACTTCCACTACTACTACTACTACTACTACTACTACTACTACTACTACTACTACTACTACTACTACTACTACTACCACCACTACTACTACTACTACTACTTCCACTACTACTACTACTACTACTACTACTACTCTACTACTACCCCTACTACAACTACTACTACTACTACTACTACTACTACTACTACTACTACTACTACTACTACTACTACTACCTCATTTTGAACTGTTGGTAGCCACTTTGTAGATATTTTTGTCATTTGTTCATTTATAGCCCTACTATGACACAGATGAAGACACAAAATGACACAGACTCTCTAGATAGCCCCTTCTAACTGTCCTGAAATCATGGATGTAGAAATGTAAGTATTAACGCCACCACACGTCTGTAAACAGAAAAAAAAGTTGTCCTGGCGACTTAACTGTTATCTACGGTAGTGGAAAGAGGATATAAAAGGGAGTGGTGGGTGGGGTGGAGGATCATATTTTAGAATAGGTCACGATACAAAATTCGTCGTTTTCTCGTCATTTTCTATGGAGCTGACTGGCGCCTCCACGCGAGGGATGGCGGTGACCAAGGAAGCTAGAGTACTATACTCTAGCTTCCTTGGCGGTGACCCAGGGCGGTGAGGCCACAGTCTGGACGCGCAGGTCGTATTTCAACACATCCACCAGCCTCACCGCCAGCCGCATGACCCCTAGTGTGGACAGGCCTTTAGGCTCATGGTAAAGTTTAAATGACAAACCGCGTGAAAAGAAGGTGGGTTCTTTGAATATATTTAGGTCCTCGTTGTACAAACATGATGAGCCAGAACACAAATACCTGATAGATCAATGCAGGGAGGGGAAATTATTGAACTAAAGTGTTATGACTAGGAAATAGACGTCCACACTAAAGATGTGGAACGTGTCCAAGCTCGCACAGGCTAAAGTCAATTTTTTAAATACCCTCACCTTAATACTTCTATTACAACCTAACCTTCACCATCCCCTTCTTTGATTTTCTTTACTTTTTACATAGAAAAGTAAAGTGCTAAATTGTTCTTGAAAAAAGTTCTAAAAAAAATGGTATGGTGGCTGTTGTGGTGATGGTGGTGGTTGTGGTGATAGTGGTGGTGGTGTGGTGATGGTGGTGGTAGTGGTGGTGGTGGTGGTGGTTGTAGTGGTGATGGTATTTCATAATTGTTATATGCGAATCAAGCTCCAAGCTCCCTTCGCTCGCCTGGACAACTCTCTGTACCCACGGCTGAAATGGCATATTTAACACCTCACACACACCCTACCACGTATATAACACCACGCTAACCCTAAATAACACCTATAACGGCATTAGAAACACGAGTTATAGTGGTTATATGAGGCCTAACACAAGCAGAAGTGTCTGAGGCTCCTCGGCTCAGACACTGTTATTTTGAGGGCTACGAGTCGAAACACTTTATTTCCAGTACACTAATGCACTACTTTCACCACTGCACTAATGTCGCCAAGCACAATATATTACGAATTTTAGCATAAATGCTAAAAACTCGCTTTGCTCGCTTGCACAATGAGTTCAGAGACGAAATATAACCTTTTGTGCCAAATTTCTTCCTTTACGCCTGTATACTCGCTCCCTACAAAAGTAGTCGCAAGAAGAAGAAGAAGAAGAACTCTTGGAAACATCTTACAAGCCTATATGACACCTGATTTCGGCTGAAATAGGTGTCCAAGCTCGCTTCGCTCGCTTGGACAAATATTTTTATTTTTTTTATTTTTTATATATACATGTTGTGCCTATAGCGCCTGTAGGCAGTGGTGTCCCAGGGCTCGGATGGTAGGCTCTGGAGGTTCACTTGAGGGCTCTGGTGGTTGGTCCTCGCCCGTGGTGGCGCAGGCAGGATTCTTATAGTGACGCCTCTGATTAGAGGCTCATGCCGCCCCCCTGTGTCCTCCGATGCTCTCGCAATCGAAGGTAGAGTTGATGGGCAGGGCATGTGGGTGTTCTTAGGCCACTCGACGGTGCAGAAAGGTTCTGAGTTTCTTCGGGGATCGAACTCTGGTCACCGAGAACGCCAGGCGGAGACACTAACCACTCCGCTACCACCTCCCCATGAAATAGGTGTCCAAGCGAGCTAAGCGAGCTTGGACAATAAATCTTTTGGGGCAGGATTTTATACATTAGTAGACCTGCCTTTGGGGAGTAAAGATATCTTGCCTTAGAGTGGTTGAGGGAAAAGAATGGAAGGTTATATGTAGTTAGCAGAAGTGTGATAGTGCAGGAGTGAATAGTTTAGTTGCTGAAAGGAATAGGAGCATAAAGAATCAATAATAAAGGTATGTATCTAGTTTGGGGAGACCGTGGCTGAGTGGTTAGTGCCTTGAAATGGTGAACCCGGCATCCCGAGTTAGAATCCCGTCACGTGCAAATCTTTCCTGCATCGTCGAGTGGCCAAAATCTATCCACATTTGCCCATCAACCCTGCCTTCGACGGCGAGTGCATTGGAGGACTCCGGGGGGCGACATGAGCCTCAACAGGGGTTACTATTAAAATCCTGCCTGCACCACCATGGGCGAGGGCCAACCATCACAGCCCTCATAGAGACCCCAGCTAAACAAACTCCTCCAGACTGGTCGCCACATAGTGTATGTTGACGTTCCTTTTCCGTGGCTAAGTTTGTTGCAAAATTCCATTAAAGGACAGATAAGATGCTGTCAATGTTTATGAAATCAATTGTGTGTACAAACAAATGTTGAAGTCAAGCTGAAAGAGTTCGTGAAATACAAGTGTGATCAGAAATATATTATGTAAATTTACAGATACAGTATGTCTTCCCACAGAATGTTTTACATACCACAGTTTGCCGGACAACAGCCTCCCACCCCCTGTATGGCTACTACACCCAGGCTGTCTTTCTCTATTCAAGGGAGAGCCTGGGTGTAATAATAGCCATACAAGGGGGGAGGCTGTGGGGAGCGTCTGTTGTTCGTAAAACATACTGTGGGAGGACATACTGTGTACGTTCATTATATATATATAAAATATATATATTATATATATATTAAAATATAATAATTATATATATATAAATATATAATAATATGAACGTACACAGTATGTCCTCCCACTCCCCACAGCCCCCCCCCCTTGTATGGCTATTACACCCAGGCTCTATCTATACACTATATAGGCGTATTTTGTCCATGCCCAGGAAGTAAAATTTTACTCTTTTAAGCTCCGCCACTTTTTTTTTACTCTTTTGCATGCATAGAAAACTGAGTGAGTCGTTCCCGGCAGCGGAATTTTCTCTTTCCTGTAAAAAATTTTACAGGGTGGGGGTGGGTGGGTTGGGTTTTAAGAGCTGGCCAATCAGATTTGCGGCATGAGAAAATCTTATCAGAATTCCTCCCGTAAATGTTTCTCTTCCTTTTAAATTTTCATCCAATTTAACATTCATTACATGCGCACGACATGCAAAGGATACGTATTTAATTAATAGTAGGTAAGGAGTAGTAAGGAGTAGAGTAGGGGACTCTTAACAGGTAAGAAGTCACAAATATTAAAATTCTCCAGCGGCGTTGGGAACAAATTTCCCAATCCCTCGAATTTTTCAATGTTCCGAATCTTCGTTGATGCTTGCTGGCTTAGCACCAAAACTGGTGTATTATTGCTATAGTATATCAAATACTTAAATATATTCATGAGTGTATTACATTTGCAATAGAAATGGGATAAATTTGGTATATATGTTATATCACACAAAAAGAAAGCCTTTTAGAGAACCTATCGCAGGGCACGAATACGAACATTTCATCAGTCTGAATCAGCGCCAACACGGTAAGGAGGTCTCTCTCTACCCACGGGCCACCACACACCCACCACCACCCAGGCACCCACCCGCCCACCACCACCCGCCCACCACACACCCATCACACACCCACCACCACACGCCCATCACCCATCCGCCCAACACACACCCACCCACCACACGCCCATCACACACCCACCCACCACACGCCCATCACACATCCGCCCACCACACACCCACCCACCACACGCCCATCACCCATCCGCCCACCACACACCCACCCACCACACGCCCATCATACATCCGCCCACCACACACCCACCCACCACACGTCCATCACACACCCGCCCACCACACACCCGCCCATGGATGTTAAACGGGGGAGATGCACTGGAGGATGAATCACAACCAGCATTCATCTAGGTTTAGGCAAAGAATAATTCGTGAAACGTAGATGTAGGTACACGTAGCCTACATACGTACAGGTCCATGAAAGCATTAAACATCCTCGACGCACATCGTGAAATGGCTGTGTAGCAAATAGATATTCAAATAACAGTTTCATAGCGCCCTAAACATTTCAGTTTAATATAAAGTCCATCTATAGAGTTAGAAAACAATGCTAGGCTATTCTAAGAGCTCAAAACAATTAGATATCGATGTGTAATACGGACAATCACGCTACTACTCTTTGCTGTGCCTTCAATAATGTCAACCTTAACGATATTCCTTGAGCCTCTGCAAGAGGTAATGAAGTGTACGGACACTTTTACCCTCGGCAACATCAAGAAAGAGCTTTGGCAGCGCTACAATCGTATTTTGTGATGGCAAGCAGGGGCGGGAGCTTAAATAAGTATAATTTTACTCCGGAAGGACACAACAAAATACGCCTTTATATATATATATATATATATATATAATATATATATATATTTATATATATATGGATCACCTGAAGATCCGTAACCCCAGAGTTTGGCAGGGTGCGGATCTTCAGGGGGTTCCCTGGGGGGGGTTCTTCAGGGGGGAAACACCGGGGTGACAGTTTTCAGGGGGGGTTCAAGCCCCTGACCTATTTCACCTTCCAAGTGAGGTCATAAAATGGGTAAAAGGGGGAGTCCGCCTGAGGACCCTCCCATCAGGTAAGGGGTCTATAAAAAAAAGTAAGTGGGCTAAAAAAAATTAAGTCAAGGAGTCGGGGATATATGGCACGCATACCCCCAAAAACCATAGCGTCCTACCACTGTTGTGTGGTGATTCCACTATAGTTTTTGGGTGGCTTCAACAAAAAAAATTTTTAAAGCGTGAAATTAAGTGGGTTACTTGTGATAACTGGATGAATTGGAAAAAATACTCCAGAAAAGGGATGGTTTTCTGTGGAAATCCCAAAACCAAAAGACCCCCTAAGTATAAATCCACGAAAAAAATGTCTGTATTTTGGAATACTGAGTAAAGTAAAATTTTTTTGTATTTTGGAACACTGATTTTATCTTAATTTTTTTTTTTAAATTTTCACAAAAAGATGCATAACACAAAGAATACTTTTGTTATCCAAATTTATATATTAATTCACTTGGGTGGGGAACGGATCTTCAGGTGGGATATCCTGGGTGAGGGGATTTTCAGGGGGGATTCCTGGGTGACTGACTTCAGGTGGACATTCGAGGTGACGGATTTCAGGTGATCCATAATATATATTATATAATATATATATATAATATTTTAAAAAATTTATATAAAATTTTATATTTATATATATAACACCAAAAAGCCTTTGGGCCATAGTGGTGAGAGGGGGTGTCACAGGGAACAGGGGAGGAGAAGGAGGAAGGGAAACCCGTCGAAGCAGGGGGGGTGGGGAAAAGACAGAGGACAACTGATGGGAAAAAAACGCCACAACCTGGGCCGCCAGGTGTGTGTGTGTTTTGGGGTTAAATGGTTCTATTGATTTTTATGAGTTATGCTTTTTTATTGATTTTCCCTTTTTTAGATACTGGGCAATAATAAATCTATTACTATCTGGTGTGTTATGAGGACGTTTTTAAATTCAAAAATGGCCTATCAAATTTTTATAAACCTAGCTTTCATTTTTTCTCCATGTCCCATTTTTCCTTGGTTCCTGTGTGGCCATATTATTTTTCTTTTTCAGTTTTTCTTATGCGGTTTCCCTTTGAGGCTTTCCGGGCTTTACTCACTCAAGGTTTGGCCGCTCGGAAGGTCGTCAGTGGCTCGTGCTTGACTGAGAATATATAGAGAAAAATAATTCAGATCATAATTTTCCCTCTCTGTGACGTTTTAAGAGCGGACAACCCTCAGAGGCATATAAGTGGGCGCAGAAGACTCTTTTTCAGTTTTCAGAAATGCTCTTCTCTCTCTCTCTTCTCTCTCTCTCTCTCTCTCTCTCTCTCTCTCTCTCTCTCTCTCTCTCTCTCTCTCTCTCTCTCTGTTTTCCCGAATTTCTGCTTATTTCTCATTTGTCTTCATTAATGTCGCCCTCTTAGGTTTGTGCGTCTCTCTTTTTTTTCTTTAACTTTCCGCTTTTTTTGCTTCCTTCATGAATCTTCTTCCTATTTCTAGGCATTTTCTCTCCTCATTATCTTTTTATTCTTCCACTTTTTATTTTTCTACTTATTTGATATTTCATCGGTGTTTTTTCCCTCTCGTTCTGAATTAAATGCTCAGTATTTTGATCCACTCTCTCTCTCTCTCTCTCTCTCTCTCTCTTCTCTCTCTCCTCCCTCTCTCCTCTCTCTCCTCCTCTCTCCTCCCCTCTCTCTCTTTTCCTCTCTCTTCTCTTTTTATTTTTTAATTATATATAATTTTAAATTTTAATATAATATAATATATTTTAATAAATAAATTTTATATATAATATAATATATAAATATATATTATATATATATAATATATTAAAATTATATATTATTATATAATTAATAAAAATTTGTATATATATAATATAAAAAATATTATATATTATAATAATAATATATATATATATTTTATATTATATAAAATATATGATATATAATATTATATATATATATATAATAAAATATATATATATATATATATTATTATATATATTTATATATTTTTATATATTATATATTAAAATATATATATGTGGGTTGTTGTTTTTTTTACCTAGTTGTATTTACCTAGTTTACAACAGGAAAAGATTTATGCTCGTACTGCCCCGTCCCAAAATCTACAATTATCCAGCTTGCCTTTGAAGCCCTGAATATTCTTGCTTAAATTTTTTTTGCATCAAGGTTGTTCCGGCTTCTATGCTTCTTACTGTTTGGGGTGTGTGTTAAGGTAAAAATAAAAAAGTTCCCAACACAGAAAAATCAACTAAGGGTACCTTTCTTCCCTGTTATCATAAAACCTTCTAAATTTACCCAAAATCGGGCTAGACCCTTTTAAACCCCTTTTCCCTCTGCCTTTGTTATATTTTCTTTCCCCCCAGAATAGGGATTATGTGTTTTCCTCATAAATTTTTATTAGCATCTTTTCTTTTGGTAGTACTAATAGTAGTGTTAGTAGGAGTAGTATAGTAGTAGTAATTTACTACTATTACGATACCTTCATTTTCCCTCAATACTATCCTTTCTTTTTTGCCATACCCCAGCTTTTGTTGTATAGATCATGTTTCTTAAATTTTTAACCACCCCGCCCCCTTCAGTAGTGGGTCCTTGCCTCCATGCCCCCCACACCCCCACGCCCCCCTTTTATGTGGGGCTTGCCTCCCTGCCCCCCCTTTACCACCACCCCCCTTCAGTAGGGGTCCTTGCCTCCTCCCCCCTTCACCACCACGCCCCCTTAGTATGGGGGCCTTGCCTCCCTCCCCCCTTCACCACCACCCCCCTTTATTGGGTCCCTTCCCCCCTCCCCCCTTTACCACCCCCCCTTTAGTAGTGGGTCCTTGCTTTCCCTGCCCCCCTTCACCACCACGCCCCCTTCAGTATGGGTCCTTCCCCCAGCCCCCTTCACCACCACGCCCCCTTCAGTAGTGGGTCCTTGCCTCCCCGCCCCCTCACCACACGCCCCTTTAGTAGTGGCCCCCTTTCTTCCCTGCCCCCCCTTCACCCCACCCCCCTTTTAGTAGGGGGGCCTTTCCCCCATGCCCCCTTCACCCCCACGCCCCCCTTTAGAGTGGGGGCCTTGCCCCATGCCCCCCCCCTCCCTTTACTTCCCCAACCCAAAATAGTTCAAAAAAACCTGATCCGAAAAAAAAACTGAAAAAAAAAATGTTTGTAATTTTTTTTGTGCACATAATTATTCATAAAAAACCCCTTCAAAAACCGCAGAAAAAAATAAAAATAAAAAATACTTGTAAAAATAATAAGGGAAGGTCATTTTTTGGGAAATTTTTAAAAATAAAATAAAATATTAAAATTTTAAAAATAATATTATAATAACAAAAATAATACAATATATCAAAATAATAATGATATAACGATTTGATAATGATGATAATAATGTTATAATAATAATATGATAATAATAACAATAATAAAATAAAAAATAATATTGCTAAAATCTACAAAGTTATTGAAATGTGGGAAGGGGTGACCGCGAGTTTTTCAGTCACCCCCTCCCCGTAGCGACTTTCTTGCTCACCCTCGCGCGCGAGTTCTGTAAAACGAACGCCGAGTTCATCTATAATAAATAAGGAAATGTGTGTGTATATTATTTAAAATTTGGTGGGGCCCTTTGGCCCACCAAAAGGTGTAAGGCCCCCCAATACCCCCCGCAGAGCTAGCCAAAAAATCCGGCTTTGCGGCTAGTGTTGAATATTTAAGCTCTTCATTTTCCTCTTTGGTCACGACCCCCGGGTTTAAAAACCGCTGTGTAAATAACAACCAAACGGAGTCATCTATTTTAAAATTATGAAATGTGATTGTTTTCCCCAGAATTTTTCTCATTACCTCCGCCAACAATTGGAGGGGGGTTTTTTTTTCACCCCGATCTGTCTGTCTGTCTGTCTGTCTGTCTGTCTGTCTGTTGTTAGTGTACAGGATTTTTCAAAAGTTTTCCAATAATTTGGACCCAAACCGTATACCCCAAATCATTTGGTATAAGGAAGAACTGATTTAAATTTTTGGTGAAATCTATTGACAGTTGCCTGGCAACCAAATTTATGAAATATTCGGCCCGGGGGTATGCGTCATATGAGGCATATTAAATATATATACTAGCCGCAAAACCGCCCTCCCGGGGGGACTTTTTGGGTAGCTCCCCGCGGAGGGCTATTGGGGGGCCTTTGGCCCCATTTGGCCCCCCAAAAGGGGGGCCTTTTGGCCCACCAGGCGTGTGGGCCTTGGCCCCCCACCTGTGTTTGGGGGCCGAAGGCCCCCCAAAAAATGGATCTCCAGATGCCCCTTTAAAATTTCCTGAAATCATGGGTAGAAAAAGTATGTTTCCCCCCCCCCCTTTTCCCACCCTTACCCTCACCCCCCACCCTTTTATCACCCATTACCCTCACCCCCCCCCCTTTACTCACCCCTTACCCTCACCCCCCCCCCATTCACTCACCCATTACCCATCACCACACACCTTCACTCCCCTTACCCCTCCCACACCCCTTCACTCACCCCTACCCATCACACCCCCCCCATTCACTCACCCATTACCCCATCACCCCCCCCCCATTCACTCACCCCTTACCATCCCACACACCCATTCACTCACCCATTTCCATCACCCCCACCCATTACCCTCACCCTCACCCATTCACTCACCCATACCCCTCGCCCCCCACCCATTCACTCACCCCTTCCCATCACCCCCCACCCATTCACTCACCCATTACCCATCACCCCCACCCATTCACTCACCCATTACCCATCACCACACACCCATTCACTCACCCATTACCCATCACCACACACCCATTCACTCACCCATTACCCATCACCCCCACCCATTCACTCACCCATTACCCATCACCCCACCCATTCACTCACCCATTACCCATCACCACCCACCCATTCACTCACCCATTACCCATCACCCCCCACCCATTCACTCACCCTACCCATCACCCCCACCATTCACTCACCCTCCCACTCACTCCTTACCCATCCACACCCCATTCACTCACCCATTACCCATCACCCCCCACCCATTCACTCACCCATTACCCATCACCACACACCCATTCACTCACCCATTACCCATCACCCCCCACCCATTCACTCACCCATTACCCATCACCACACACCCATTCACTCACCCATTACCCATCACCCCCCACCTATTCCCTCACCCATCACCCGTCACCCCCAACCCATCACCCCCCACCCATTCACTCACCCATCACCCCACACCCATTACCCATCACCCCACCCATTCACTCACCCATTACCCATCACCCTACATCAAGGCTTCCTCAATTCTCGCAACCCACTTTTGTTTGCACAATTCTCGCTAATAGGCTGCTAAAAAAAAAAAAAAAAAAAAAGTGATCGGATCATCTCATAAGTGGGCTTATGACCTTCCCCTGGTCAACCTGATTCCAAAAATGTGCCATATGAGGTGTTTGCGCCACGGGCCACGGGAACCGATACCACACACACACACACACACACACACACACACACACACAGACAGACAGACAGACAGACAGACACACTTTCGCTTATATTATTATATATATATATATATATATATATATATATATAATATATATATATATATATATATATATATAATCCACCTGTTGCCATAGCAACCAATTGATGAAATATTCGGGCGGAGGTATGCGCTCTACTGAGTGCCCCCCCCCCCCCCCCCCCTAGTTTCTCTTGTATTCAGAAGCACACAAAACTAACTACTTATTGAAATGGAGATGAACAAGCAAGGATCTTGGTAACAGAAACTTGCTACATGATGAATGTAGATAGGTAGGTAGGTAGGAAACAGGTGATAGGTAACAGGTGATAGGAATGAGGTGGAAGAGGAAGGTCAGGAGTTGCAAGAAAACAATAAGGAAAAAGGAAAAAAATGAAATGGAAAATAAAAAATGAATGGATAAACGCCTTGCTTGCTTAAAAACAGAATCCACATCGCCTCTATAACAAACCCTAGCAAATTGACGCCTCGTGGAAAAAGTAAGCGTAGAAAAAAATATGCATTGGTTTTTCTTTCTTCCTATTTTTTAGTTCATTGTTCCTTTAGGTGCCAGAAGTTTCATAATAGTTATTGTTACGTTAGAAGAAAATTTTGATAAGTGGTATACGGGCTGATATATTTATATAAGAGTTCCCCTTGTACATATTATTGTACTGAAAGAAGAAAATACTTAGCGGGTCACTATGGATGACTAAAGTAAATTATAGACTTAAATATTACGGTAGAGGGACTTGTGGCTGTTGGGATGGAGAGGGACTTGTGGCTTTTGGTATGGCGAGGGACTTGTGGCTGTTGGGATGGCGACGGACTTGTGGCTGTTGGGATGGAGAGGGACTTGTGGCTGTTGGGATGGAGAGAGACTTGTGGCTGTTGGGATGGCGAGGGACTTGTGGCTGTTGGGATGGAGAGGGACTTGTGGCTGTTGGGATGGAGAGGGACTTGTGGCTGTTCTGTTGCGATGGAGAGGGACTTGTGGCTGTTGGGATGGAGAGGAACTTGTGGCTGTTGCGATGGAGAGGGACTTGCGGCTGTTGGGATGGCGAGGGACTTGTGGCTGTTGGGATGGAGAGGGACTTGTGGCTGTTGAGATGGAGAGGGACTTGTGGCTGTTGGGATGGAGAGGGACTTGTGGCTGTTGGGATGGAGAGGGACTTGTGGCTGTTGGGATGGAGAGGGACTTGTGGCTGTTGGGATGGAGAGGGACTTGTGGCTGTTGAGATGGCGAGGGACTTGTGGCTGTTGGGATGGAGAGGGACTTGTGGCTGTTGAGATGGAGAGGGACTTGTGGCTGTTGAGATGGAGAGGGACTTGTGGCTGTTGGGATGGAGAGGGACTTGTGGCTGTTGGGATGGCGAGGGACTTGTGGCTGTTGGGATGGAGAGGGACTTGTGGCTGTTGAGATGGAGAGGGACTTGTGGCTGTTGAGATGGAGTGGGACTTGTGGTAGTTGGGATGGAGAGAGACTTGTGGCTGTTGGTATGGAGAGGGACTTGTGGCTGTTGAGATGGAGAGGGACTTGTGGCTGTTGAGATGGAGAGGGACTTGTGGCTGTTGGGATGGAGATTGACTTGTGGCTGTTGGGATGGAGAGGGACTTGTGGCTGTTGGGATGGAGAGGGACTTGTGGCTGTTGAGATGGAGCGGGACTTGTGGCTGTTGAGATGGAGAGGGACTTGTGGCTGTTGAGATGGAGAGGGACTTGTGGCTGTTGGGATGGAGAGGGACTTGTGGCTGTTGGGATGGAGAGGGACTTGTGGCTGTTGAGATGGAGAGGGACTTGTGGCTGTTGGGATGGACAAGGACTTGTGGCTGTTGGGATGGAAAGGGACTTGTGGCTTTTGAGAGGGAGAGGGACTTGTGGATGTTGAGATGGAAAGGGACTTGTGGCTGTTGGGATGGAGAGGGACTTGTGGCTGTTGAGATGGAGAGGGACTTGTGGATGTTGAGATGGAGAGGGACTTGTGGCTGTTGGGATGGACAAGGACTTGTGGCTGTTAAGATGGAAAGGGACTTGTGGCTTTGAGAGGGAGAGGAACTTGTGGCTGTTGGGATGGAGAGGGACTTGTGGCTGTTGGGATGGAGAGGGACTTGTGGCTGTTGCGATGGAGAGGGACTTGTGGCTGTTGGGATGGAGAGGGACTTGTGGCTGTTGAGATGGAAAGGGACTTGTGGCTGTTGCGATGGAGAGGGACTTGTGGCTGTTGGGATGGTGAGGGACTTGTGGCTGTTGGGATGGAGAGGGACTTGTGGCTGTTGGGATGGTGAGGGACTTGTGGCTGTTGGGATGGAGAGGAACTTGTGGCTGTTGGGATGGAGAGGGACTTATGGCTGTTGGGATGGAGAGGGACTTGTGGCTGTTGGGATGGAGAGGGACTTGTGGCTGTTGGGATGGTGAGGGACTTGTGGCTCTTGGGATGGAGAGGGACTTGTGGCTGTTGGGATGGAGAGGGACTTGTGGCTGTTGCGATGGAGAGGGACTTGTGGCTGTTGGGATGGAGAGGGACTTGTGGCTGTTGCAATGGAGAGGGACTTGTGGCTGTTGGGATGGAGAGGGACTTGTGGCTGTTGGGATGGAGAGGGACTTGTGGCTGTTGGGATGGTGAGGGACTTGTGGCTGTTGGGATGGAGAGGGACTTGTGGCTGTTGCGATGGAGAAGGACTTGTGGCTGTTGGGATGGAGAAGGCCTTGTGGCTGTTGAGATGGAGAGGGACTTGTGGCTGTTGGGATGGAAAGGGACTTGTGGCTGTTGGGATGGAGAGGGACTTGTGGCTGTTGGGAGGGCGAGGGACTTGTGGCTGTTGAGATGGAGAGGGACTTGTGGCTGTTGAGATGGAGAGGGACCTTGTGGCTGTGGGTACTGTGTTTATAGTATGTGTGTGTGTGTGTGTGTGTGTGTGTGTGTGTGTGTGTGTGTGTGTGTGTGTGCGTGCGTGTGTATGTTTTTTCCAGATATTTGTCTATTTTCTTACTTTTTGCATATTAACTTAGGCGACATACATACACGGTGGACCCTCCAACTGAGCAGCTTCACACCACTGGGTTACAGGCAGTGGATGCCGATCCTCCTATTGACGAAACCGCACCCTCTCTTGACGAAGTCAGAGAGGCTGTAGCAAAGTTGAAGGGTAGAAAGGCAGCTGGTGTTTGTAATATCAGTGCGGAGCTCCTCAAAGCTGGGGGTGAGGCCATGATCCGCGGGTTGCATGCTGTCCTGACTGCCGTGTGGCAATCAGGTACCATTCCTCCTGACTGGAAAAGGGGGCTGGTCGTTCCTATCTGGAAAGGGAAAGGGGACCGTCAGGACTGCAACAATTACCGCGGTATTACACTGCTCAGCGTACCAGGCAAGGTGCTTGCCCATCTATTGCTGACACGAATTCGCAGTCATCTGGTGAAGCATCAGAGACCTCAGCAGTCTGGGTTCACGCCTGGTAAGTCAACAACGGACCGTATACTAGCGCTTCGTGTCCTGGTGGAACGCCGACGTGAATTCCGACAGGGGATGCTTGCAGCCTATGTTGATCTCAAGAAGGCGTTTGACTCAGTGCATCGTGAGTCACTCTGGGATCTTCTGAGACTTCGAGGGATTCCTGCAAGGACTATTGGTTTGATAACTGGTCTGTATTCTGGGACTGAGAGTGCTGTGAAGTGTGGGGCAGGTGTATCCAGCTTCTTACCTGTGAATACAGGAGTGAGGCAAGGGTGCGTCCTTGCCCCATCACTTTTCAACGCTTGTATGGACTGGGTATTGGACAAGGTTGTAGATCAAAGTGATTGTGGAGCATCCGTCGGCAACACCAAGATCACTGATCTTGTTTTTGCCGATGATGCAGTAATCTTTGCTGAGTCGCTGGAGGTCCTGGTGATGGCTCTCGAGGCGCTGCACGAGGAGGCAAAGCCTTTGGGACTTGAGGTCTCCTGGCTCAAGACCAAGGTCCAGGTATTTGGAGACTTACTAGATGAAGCAGTACAGTCTGTTCATGCGTGTGGCGAGGACATTGAGATCTTGGAAAGTTTTACATACCTTGGTAGCGCAGTCCATAATGACGGCGGGTCACGTCAAGAAGTCTTACGGCGGATTGGCATAGCCCACGGTGTTATGGACTCGCTCAGCGGGAGTATTTGGCGTTGTCGGTACCTGTGCAGGAGGACAAAGATCCGGATCTTCAAGTCGCTTGTGATCCCTGTCTTACTCTATGGTTGTGAGACATGGACACTAAATAGTGACTTGAAGAGACGAATCAATGCCTTTGGTAATAAGTGTCTTCGCAGAATCATGGGGTATCGCTGGGATGATTACGTGTCAAATCAGCGATTGCACCGTGAGACTGAATCGAGGCCTATTACCTGCATAGTCCGTCAGCGCCAACTTCGGCTATATGGGCATGTGGCACGCTACCCTGAAACCGATCCTTCCCATCGGGTTGTATCTGTAAGAGACAATCCGGCGTGGAGGAGGCCAAGGGGGCGCCCACAAGGCTCGTGGCTGGGGCAAGTTGATGTTTCTTGTCGAGAGCTGCTTGGTATGGGAAAGGAGCCTGCATGGGAACTCGCGCGTGGTGACCCCCGGGAGTGGCGTCGTAGGGTGGGCGAGGCGACGCGCCCCCCGGCGTATGCCCCCAATGATTGATTAATTGACATACATAGAATGCTTTTTTTCGTATTATATTTGTATCGCTTTTGTGTGTGTGTGTGTGTGTGTGTTTGTGTTAGTGTGTGTGTGTGTGTGTGTGTGTGTGTGTGTGTGGTGTGTGTGTGTGTGTGTGTGTGTGTGTTGTGTTTGTGTGTGCTGCGTGTNTATTGGAATTGCTTGACTGCCAGTCCAGACTGCTAACCACAGGCAAGATGATATACTGCAGCCGAGACTGATGATTATGGCCTGATTGAAGTAATAGTGATAATTTTATTCTTTGTTGCACTATATGGTCCTTAGCTCATACTGTAAGAGTTGAGAACCCATTCAATCCTGGCAACAGGTTATTCCATTCACAAATCTGTGTTCATTTAAAAGTGGGGCGGTGTAGCGCGCCGACTAGCTGCCCTGCCCGGATAGCTACCCTGCCACGACTACGCACACGCTGCAGATGACGTCACACAGGAAAACATTGGCCACGCCTCCAGGACCAGAACATTATCATCAGATTCGCTTATTTAACCTAAATAAGTCTACAAAACTTAACCCAAACCTATCTTAAACCTAACCAAACCTAAATCAAATCTAAACCAAGCCTTAACTTAACCTAATCAAACTTAAGTAACCTAATATACCTTTCTATTATCATATAAAAATAAATGTTTGAATTTTGGTTAAGTTAAGGTTTGGTTTAGGTTTGATTTAGGTTTGGTTAAATTTTGGATAAGTTTGGAGTTAAGTTTTGTAGACATATATATATTTAGGTTAAATAAGCGAATCTGACGATAATGTTCTGGTCAGGAGGCGTGGCAATGTTTTCCTGTGTGACGTCATCTGCCGTACGTGCGTGGTCGTGGCAGGGTAGCTATCGGGCGGGTAGCTAATCGGCGTGCTACATCGGCATTAGGAACGGTAAAACGATTCAACTGCTTTGTCGGCCTGCTTGTGGCACTATTCAGCTGCTATATTGGCCCACTTGTGGCACTATTCAAATGCTAAGTCGGCCTGCTTGTGGCACTATTTGGATGCTAAATCGGCCTGCTTGTGGCACGATTCAGTTGCTGTATAGGCCCTCTTATGGCACTATTTGGATGCTAAATCGGCTGCTGTGGCACGATTCAGTTGCTGTGTAGGCCCTCTATGGCACTATTTGGATGCTAAATCGGCCTGCTTGTGGCACGATACAGTTGCTGTGTTGGCCCGCTTATGGCACGATTAGATGCTATGTCGGCCCGTTTGTGGCTCAGTAGTGGCAATATTTGGTTACGGATTGCCGACACAGATCTGACACAGAAACGTAACGTAACCGACACAGGCCCGGGGTGCAAACATGAACGCACAAGTTGTCGGTCCGCAGCCAGGCCGATAACTTCATTACGGTTTGCCGACTCAATGCCAATATGTCGTTTGTGATTTACCGACACTGATTTGATGCCGGCCCGTAATGACAATGTTTGCTGGGTATCGTGGCCTAAGAACACCCACATGCGGCCCATTAACTCTACCTTGGATTGCGAGTGCATGGGAGGACACAGGGGGGCGGCATGAGCCTCTAATCACAGGCGTCACTATAACAATCCTGCCTGCGCCACCATGGGCGAGGGCCAACTATCCCAGCCCTCAAGTGTGCCTCCAGGGCCTACCATCACAGCCCTCAAGTGTGCCTCCAGGGCCTACCATTCGGGCCTTAGTAGTCACTGCCTACAGGCGCTATAGGTACAAAAAAACAAAAACAAACGCAATTATCAGCATTTATCGCCGGTCGTAAAGTCGAACAGTCGTATGGTTGCGTAGGTCGTAAGTCGGCGAATAGTTGTACTCTAAACAGCTAAGGCGACCGGACACCCCTGCCGCCATCTTTTTCCCCAGCAGGAAAAACATCCCCACGGATTGACCAAAGGCCACATATTTTACCCTAGTTAGTAAAATTCGTAGCGCCTCTCTCTCTCTCGTCTCTCTCTCTCTCTCTCTCTCTCGTCTCTCTCCTCTCTCTCTCTCTCTCTCGCTCTCTCTCTCATCTCTCTCTCTCTTCTCTCTCTCTCTCTCTCTCTCTCTCTTCTCTCTCTCTTTTCTCTCCTACACACACAACACGTAATATTGAAAGTTATTATATGCGTAAATACAGATATTATTCAGCAAGATTAGAGAGAGAGAGAGAGAGGGAGAGGGGGAGATGAGGGAGAGGAGAGAGAGGGAGAGAGAGACGAGCGAGATATGGATTTGAAGGTCAGATCAGGTCAGCTGCTACTCGTTTTCTCTCTCTTTATTCAATATCCTTTTTTCAACCTCCCTTTTCTCTTCTGTACTCCGCTGTCTTTCCGTGTGTTCCATTCCCTTTCATAAACTCTCTTCTCTTCCTTCTCCAGCATTTTGCACCTATTATCATTTTCTGCAATCTTTCCTTATTCAGTTTTCAGCTTCCATTCTTGCTTATCCTTTCCCCGTGACTGGAGTGGGTGGTGATGGTGGTGGAAGCGGCGAAGGTAGGGGAAGAGATTTAGAAGTTTTCCCAAGGGTGCTATACTCGCGCCGTCCCACACAACTTCTTCTTCTTTCCAGATGGGGAGCTAAACCGCGGTTTTCACCCGGTTCAAAGCCTATTTTCCGGCTGGCTCCCTCAGGGCTTGTATGATTAGGCCCTAACTCTCTGCTCTTTTTACCCAAGCCTTTTCTAAAAATACTTTAACCCCTTCGATGATTCTTCTATTGGTGTCCTGTACCCTACTCAAACCTAAAAGAAATTCCATTATCCCATCTATGTTCCCCTCTGCCACTCTATCCCACTGATCCCCGCCTACCTCCCGTGCCACTATTGCTATAAGCCGCTCTCTTTCCTCATCATACCTTGGACACATTAATACCAGGTGATCTACAGTTTCATCTAGTCTACCCATACACATTTGACATATCTTGCTTCCTTCGTTTGCACATCTATATGTTCTACTATTGACCTCCAAAGATTTAGTCCTTGCTTTAAATATTAAACTACTCCCCAAGCTACCATCATAAAAGACCTCACACTTTGGTGTGGTCTTCCCCTTGTACCAATTCAGAGAACTCTTACCCTCCATCCTATGTCTCCACATCTCCCTGCCCTGCCTCTGAACTTGGTCTTTCCTTCGCTTTAACTCCCCCTCAACTAGACTGGTGTATCCTATCTGTGAAACCCTGTAACCCACATTTCCTTCCCACCGTCTGCTTGATCTATCCCATTTACTACTCTGCCCTATCCACTCATAGACTTTTCGAGCCCACCTGTTTTCATCCATTTTCTAAGCCTGATTTTGTAATTAAGCACTGACTTTCCTATTCTCTCGCAAAGGTACTCCACCCTGCCTCTCCCTGATCGCCTCCACTGCTACATACCTGTTTGCCTCTAGTGCAAGTCTACCTACCCTGTTCTGTACTACCTCTAACTTGTCTAGCTCTCCTACCGTCCACCTCATACACTCTGCCCCATACATGAGGCTCGGTACTGCCATGCCTTTCCACAACCCTCTTACTACCTCATACCTGTTTGCCCTACATTTTGCTACACTACCAAGCCTTCCCACCACCTGATTTGCTTTTCCTATTTTATCCTGTTTCGTCCTATCTGCTCCCTTCCCATCTACCGTGATACCTAGGTATTTATATGACTCGGTGCGCCCTATCCTCAGGTCTCCCATTTCCCAATTCCTACCCTCATCTGCTGCCTCTCCATTTATAAGCAGGACCAGACTTTTCTCACTGTTAAATTTCATACCAAAATCCCTCCCATACTGTGCGACTATATGTAACATCTCCTGAAGTTCTCCACTGTCCTCACTCATGACAACTATGTCGTCAGCATATAGTAAACTGCTCAACTTTTCCTCCCCAACCCTTATCCCATAGCCCGAATTTCTCAACCTAATGCTAATTCCTCTGTATATAAGCCAAAAAGTAACGGTGATAACACGCAGCCCTGCTAACCCCTCTTCGACTACCTACCCACTCTGTCTCTATGTCCCCAAGCCTGTAGCCTACACTGCCCGTGTGTCCTCATACATACTATTTATTATGCTGACTATTCTGTCACTAATCCCAATCCTAGACAGTAGTCTACAAAGCAAAACCCCTATTGACACCTATCATAAGCCTTTTCAATGGGCAAGGAATGCAAGGTATGTCTTCCCACCATTCTATTCATTTTCTCTATCACTGAACTGACTACGAACATGTTGTCCTCACCTCTCTATCCTTGCGAAAACCATTCTGTTCCTCCCCCATTACTCTATTCTCTCACAACATCACTAATCCTACCATTTAGTAACCCACTGAATATCTTTCCCACCGTATCCATTACTGCTATTGGTCGGTAATTTTCAAGAGCTTTCTACTTTTGTGCCCTCCCTTGTGTAATAGAGTAACCCTACCCTCATTCCATTTCCTTGGGACTCTCTTATTTTGCCAAATCTGCTAAAAAGCCTATACAACCCATGCCACCATACCCTCACCCCCTTCTTTATACAATTCGTTTGGTATACCATCCCTGCCTGCTGCTTTCCTATTTTTCAACTTTTTTAGGTAACTCCTTATTTCTTCCTTACTGAAATGTTCATCCATTCCCTCATCTATCTTCCTTTCACTTCCTATATTTACCTCACCTAATTCTACCTGCTCAGTCATGCCCCCACCTCCTCCCAAAACTTCTTGATCTCCCTCTTAATACCCTCAGGTTCCTTCACCACTTCGTCTCCACTAAAATTTCATCTACGCACGGTTGCTCCCTGTCTTCCTCTCCTCTAAGAAAAGTATACCAATCCCTACCCCTTCCTCACCCTTCTCCCTTAGTTCCTCTACAATTTCCCTCTCCATGTTTGCCCTAGCCTCCTAATAAGCGCTTTACTTCTCTCTGTTTTTCTTATACCTATCCCATGCCTCCTCATACTCTAACCTTCCTCTATCTCCATCTACTTCCTTTTGGACACCTGACTCCTGCTCTCTCTCTCTCTCTCTCTTCTCTCTCTCTCTCTCTCTCTCTTCTCTCTCTCTCTCTCTCTCTCTCTCTCTCTCTCTCTCTCTCCTCTCTCTCTCTCCTCTCTCTCTCTCTCTCTCTCTCTCTCCTCTCTCTCTCTCTCTCTCTCAAACTGGCAAAAATAAGCGACAATAGGAGAAAGAGAGAGAGAGTTTGTAATGTGTGATAAGGACAGCGACAGAGTAAATAATGTGGAGAAGGAGAAAGAGAGAGGAGACCTCAGGAGAGGAGTGAATCGAGGACAGGGGTTAGGGGGAGGCAGTGGGCAGGAAATAGACATAAGGATGGAAGGATGAGGAGGAAGAGGAAGGAAGGGTGCGAGGAGGGTGGGTGATAAAAGGAGGGAACTTAAGCAGTGTAGAGGAGGAAAGTCCTTTTAAACCACGTTTTATTGTTTATTTTTGTGTATGAATTCTTTCTTTCTTATTGTTTTGCCTCATCAGCACATTGTTGTTGTTTTATACTGAAAGATCCAGGTCCCTGGTTGTATTTATTGTATGTATGTATTTCTTATTTCATTGTCAAATATTGTAAGACTTTATTCAATTAATAACTACCACGTGTAGGTCTCGCGGCCTCTTGTAGCTTCCTTATTTTCTTATGTTCTTATGTAATATTTTCAAGCAACACACAACACACACACACACACCACACATATCACACACACATACACACACACATACACACACACAACGAGGAAGGCAAGTCGAGTGTATGCTACGGGCGAGATGGGAAGGGATTAGGTGTAGGATTAGCACCAAACCCTCACAGCGCAGCCATCATTATCTTACCTCTCCCTTGCCTGCTTGACCCTGACTCCCTCCTGTCTGTATGTTATGTTTTTTTAAAGAGAGAGAGAGAGAGAGGATAGAGAGAGAGAGAGGAGAAAAAGGAGAGAGAGAGAGAGAGAGAGAGAGAGAGAGAGAGAGAGAAGAGAGAGAGACGAAATAATGTGAAACTGGTTAAAAGAAGAAATATTCTGGGATGTGTTTTTGCAAACGAACGAACGAACAGAGAGAGAGAGAGAGAGAGAGAGAGAGAGAGAGAGAAGAGAGAGAGAGAGAGAGAGAGAGAGAGAAGAGAGAGAGAGAGAGAGAGAGAGTAGAGAAGGAGAGAGAGAGAGAGAGAGAGAGAGAGGCGCTACGTATTTACTAACTAGGGTATAAAATGTGGCCTTTGGTCAGTCCGTGGGGATGTTTTTCCTGCTGGGGAAAAAGATGGCGGCAGGGGTGCCCGGTCCCCTTTTCTGTTTAGAGTACTATATGTCCCTGCGGGAAAATACAGAGAGTGCGTGAAGGGGGGCGGTGTATCCAGCTTTTTTCCTGGAATAAGGGTGGGAAAAGGGGGGCCGCCCACCCCCTTTTCACGCTTGTAGGGAACTGGGTATTGGACAAGGTGAGACAAAGTGATTGTGGAGCATCCGTCGGAAACACCAAGATACTGATCTGTTTTTGCCGTGATGCGTAATTTGTGAGTCGTAGGGGTCCGGTGGTGGCTCTCAGGCGCGCACGAGGAGGCAAACCCTTTTGGGCTTGGGGGTCCCCTGGCTAAAGCCAAGGCCAGGTTTTTGGAGCTTCTAGATGAAACAGTACAGTCTGTTCATGGTGTGGCGAGGACATGAAACTTGGAAAGTTTTACTACCTTGGTAGCGCGTCCATAATGACGGCGGGTCACGTCAAGAAGCTTAGGGGAGGTTTTGGCTACCCGGTGTTTGGACCGCTCAGCGGGAGTTTTTGGCGTTGCGGTACTGTGAAAGAAAAAAGATCCGGTCTTCAAGTCGCTTTGACCCGTCTTCTCAGGGGTTGTGAGAAGGACATAAATGTGATTGAAGAGACGAATCAATCCCCTTTGGTAATAAGTTCTTCGGAATCATGGGGTATCGGGGGATATTACGTGTCAAATCAGCGTTGCACCCGTGAGACTGAATCACCCCCCTATTACCTGCATAGTCCATCAGCCCCCAATTCGATAGGGCATGTGGCACCACCCGAAACTATCCTTCCTGGGTTGTATCGTAAAGACAATCCGGCGTGGAGGAGGCCAAGGGGCGCCCCGGGCTTTGGTGGGCAATTTGATGTTTCTTGTCGGACTGTTGGTATGGGAAAGGAGCAGCATGGGAACTCGCGCGTGGTGCCCGGGGGTGGCTCGTGGGGGGGGAGGCGACCCCCCCCCCCGGCGTACCCCCCAATGATTGATTGTTGCAGGAAATAGGAGTGAACTTATGGGGAAAGACTTTTTTTAAGGAAAATCACAGAGAAACCTTTAAAACCCCCTGGATATATTTATTGAAATACACGCACTGCCCCCCAACAACTGCGGGGCCTTACCCCCTCACAGAAAAAAAAGGGCACGGCTGCCCCCGCACATGTAACACATCCCCACCATCACCACCACCACCCCCATTGCCACACGGACACACCCCCAAAGGCAGGTAAAACCCACACTTGCCACAAAACCCCAAACCACCTCAAAAGTGAATCTTCTGGGGCGGCAATATCCTTCTTTGTCTTAAAAATTTGTCAAAACACATTTTGAACCCCCGCAAGCCAGGTTCTAAAGGTGTGTTGGTGATTTCGAATGGTATAAAACCTTTTCCCACACTCGGCATTATGATTCTTAACACCACTGTGTTCAGGGGGGGTTTCGGGTTTTGAGTTTAAAGGGGTTTAAAAAAACCTTTTTCCCCCAACCAGGCATTCATGGTTTTAACCCCACTTTTGGTCAGGGTGTGTGGGGCGAGTTCGAACGTGTATAAAACTTCCGACATTAGGCATTCATGGTTCTTGACACCCTGGTGCAGGGTTGTGTGGTGGGTTTACCTATTAAAAGAAATTTTTTTTTTTCCCCACTCAAAACATTCAAAATTCTTAACCCCACTGGTATGGGTGTTTTTGGGGGGTTTAGATTTTCAGTAAATTTTTCCACACTCAAAAACATTCAAAATTTTTGACACCATGTGTATCAGGGTGGGGTTTGGTGGGGGTAAAACTTTTTAAAATCTTTTCCCCACTCTGGGGCATTCAGGTTCTTGACACCACTGGTGTAGGGTGTGGGGTTTGAGGTCACCTTTCTAAAAAATCTTTTCCCACACTCTAAACTTTCTAATTTTTAACACCACTGTGTGTCAGGTGTTTTGGGTGGGTCCCCCTTTCTAGAAAATCTTTTCCCCACTCTAAATTTTCATAATTCTTAACCCACTGGTGGGAATTGCTCAAGCTCACTCTGCTTTGAATGTTTTGTCAACGGTGGATAGCCACTGTGTGTTTTGGGGCCTGAGCTCCCTGCCTCCGGGTGATTTTTGCCATCCCCCCTTGCCTCCCCACCTGAGGCAGACGATCCTGTGCTCCCGGCCCCCTCTGCTGTCCCCCGGCCCCACACCTCCCCCGCAGCAACACTGGCCACCACACGCAAACGGCCGGTCCGCGGGAACCCTGGGGGAGCCGCAGCGAGCCGGGTTTTGGACGTGGCCTCAGCACCGCAACAGTGGGGGGCCCGGGTTCAGCACAAGAGAGCCACGCGTGCCCTAACCTTGTTTCCTTCCTCTTTGTGCTGGTTCTTTGGGGGTGAAAAACTGATGTCCCCATATACACAAAGAGGGGCCCTTGCACCCTGTGGGCCAAGACATGCTGAACTACCACATGCATAAACATTGAAACATTTCAGATCCGGGGATGCGTTTTCACGGGAGTTTCACTGAGCTGTATTGGGAACATAAAACATAAGATCATAAAACATAAAAAAAGAAAGGAAGCAAAAGAGGCCGTAGACCACACGGGGTAGTTCCTGTTACTACTCACCATATCTCCCTCTTTTTCCCCATCCAGAATTTACCCAACCCCTTTTTAAAGCCCCCAATAGATCCGCTTGACCACCTGACGTTTTAGCATTCCAATCATTCACCCCCTTTTTGGGAAACCCAGTTTCTCCCTATTTCCTTTAAGGAAGGGTAGTGGATCTTGGTTGAAAAGTGCCTGCCAAAAACTCGGTGAGTTATCGGCAGCCCCTTGCATCCCCTTCCCCCGGGCACGCACAGTCAGAAATTTTTGAAACCCTGACTTTTTAAGTACAGAGTGGAGAGGGGAGTTTGTAATGTGTCGAGAGAGGAGAGGTGTGTGTGAGTGTGGGAGAGAGACTGTGGGTGAGGAGAGTGTGTATGTTTAGAGAGAAGAGAGGGGAATGTGTGTTTTTTGTGTGTGTGAGAGGGTGAAATTTTCGTAAAAGGGGAAAGAAAATGAGAGAGAGTGTTAGAGAGAGGGAGAGTGTTGTGTTGTGGTGTGTGAGAGTGTGTGTAGTGTTTAGAGAGAGAGGGGAGAATTTTTTGTGTTTGCTGTGTGGAGGTGAAAATTCAATAAAAGGGAAAGAGAGAATGAGAGAGAGAGGTGTTAGAGAGAGGGGAGAGAGAGAGTGTGGTGAGAGAGGCATGCATGTAAAATAGCATGTCTATATCTTCCCGACTAATTACACATGCGCTCAAGGGCGTGTAGCACAGCCAAAAATTACCAAGATTTATCCGGGAAAAGGGTTTAAGTTAGGTTTAAAACAGATTTAGGGTTTGGTTGGGGAGGTTAGGTTTTAATTGGGTTAAACAAATGAGGGTTAGGTTAGGAGGTTGAATCAGATGAGGTTGGTTAGGTAGGTTAGGTTTGGTTAGAGGTGGGGTTTGGTTTTGAACAGATGATATCAAGAAAAAAAGGGATAATGGGCGAGAGTTTTCGCGGCGTTTCAGAGACACCCATATTTTTCCGGCCTGCAAAGCGCTTGTTTTAATGGAGATTGTTTTATTTTGCGCAAAACCCTAAAAAAAAAAAATAAAAAAAAAAAAAAATAAACTAATTTATGGGACCCTTTTCCCTTAAAAAAAACTTTGTGGGTCAGAAAAAGCACTAAAATTGTCCGGGAAAAATGGTCAGGGTCTTATAGGTTTTTTAAAGAAACCTAACATAACCTTATAGATTTCATTAAAACCCAATTAAAAGGGCCCCGACCCAATTTTTTTCCCGGCCAAGTTTTAGTGTTTTTTTGATGGAGATTTAGTGTTTTTTAAGGAAACGGGGGCAAAATTTGTTTTTTTTTTTTTTTTTTTTTAAGGGTTTTCCCAAATAAAAAATCTCCCTTAGAAAACAGCTTTGTAGCCCGGGAAAAATTAGTCGGTCTCTGAAAACGAAACCCCGCAACTCCGTCCATTATACCCAAAAGAAAATGACAATACTACGGCAGTCGAAGCGGGGAGGTTTGCGGGGCGGGCCGGGGGGGGCGGGGCGGGCTGCAACAAAAATTTTTTCGACAAAAAGAGGCCAGATGAATTTAATCATCAAAAACTATTTAGAAATCTAAGTTTCGGCCTCGAAGTCGGTGAATGCCCCTCCGAAAAGTTAGCCCTTTGAGTTTAGAAAGAAACATGACCCCTTTTGGCGAATACAGAGAGAAGTTTTTGTTTGTATTAGTAGTAGTATAGTAGTAGTATAGTAGTGGAGGGGTGTGGTGTATAGTAGGCTAATAGTAGCGGTAGTTTGAGTTTAAGATTTTTTTGCCAAATAACAATTTTAAAACCATAAATAAATTTACACATTTTATAGGGGTTTGTCTGCTGGCAGAGCTCCTTACAGACTAAAAAAGAACTAACTAAATGCGAATACAGACGGCAATAATTTACAAATAAAAAAATTTAAAATACAAAAATATAAACCAGGAAAACTGTTTTTTTTATATAAAAAAAAAATTACTAAATTTAGGAGCACAAATTACGTATTTTTCCCTTTCAATCTATAAGAACTTGACTTTTTAAATTATTAAATACGTTTAAGTTTTTAAAAAAATAATTGAGATTTTTTGCGTTGATGTCATCTGGTAAGGTTCCAACTTTGGGCCAAAAACCCAAAAATTTTAAAAAATTTGTAAATGTTTTTCTTTGGTTTTGGGGCATAAAAGTTAAATTGTTACCTCGGTACCAGGCTGGATGAAACATTCTAAAATTTTTCTGTTGTTTCTATTTTATTTAAAAACATTAAAACAGTGAGAAACAAAAAAAATTTAAGTAGTAATTCAAATTTTAGTAATTTTAAATGAATAAAAAATGTGTAGGGCATGTTTTTCCCCTCTATGTTATGGTTCGACAATTTCTTCTGAGTGACAATAAAAACCTTTTTAATTTTCGGCCACGTACAACCCAGATGGAACACAATATATAAAAAGAGGGTAAAACAGGGAAAAAAATATGCTACTTTTTTTGCTCTTGTTAATTGTAACGAATTTTGATAATATTCCACAATTTTGACAATTTTGCAGACTATTGAAAATGATTTTTCCAATTCAAGTTTTCATCCCATTAACCCCCAAAAATTTTGTCATGCAAACCCCCTTTTGTTTTACACCCCCCCATATATATGGACCCCTGTGTAACACAGATCGATTTTGAAATAGAATAAATTTGGTTTTTTTTAATATTTACCTTTTAATTTGTTACTGAAAAAACCCTTTTTCAATTTTTTTTAGTTCATATTTAACACCGCTTTAAGTGATTAAGTTGTTTTCCTGTAAGAGCAGATTGGTGTCATCTGCATAAAGAAACTAATTTAAATTTATTTCTGGGATTGGAAATTCATTATAAAAAACCAAGAACAGCAATGGGCCCAGTATTGACCCTGAGGGACCCCCTGTAAACAGTTTTTTCCCCGCCTAGTTTTCTTATTACAAATACAGTTTTCCATTTTTAAATAACTTTAAAATAACTTTAATGGTTTCCTCTTATTCCATATTATTTTGCTTATCTATTAATTTTTTAGGTCAGTGAAACAAAAGCCTTTGAAAGTCCATGAATATGCCTGCAACATAGTGTTTTCTTCCCAAATTTCTATAAATTTTACTTGTGAATTTTATTATGCTTTCTCTGTTGACTTTTTATTGCGAAAACCTACTGATTATCAGATAATAATTTAAAACTTCCAAAAACCCCTTTAACTTGAACAATAGCTTTTCAAAAATTTACTAATCGAGGGTAAAATAGATATGGGTCTTAATTATTTTTATCATCACACACCAGATTTAAATTTGGTATCACTTTTGCAATTTTTGTTTGTCGGAAAGCATCCTTTCTGGAAACAAGATTGATTATGTGGGGGAAGGGACATCAAGTAATGTGCGTAAGTTGGGGGCAGTTTTGGTGAATTTATCAAATCCGGTGCTGGTTTGCTTTTTAGATTTAAAAATTGATTTAAACCTCTTTCCCCAGTAACAGGGTAGAGGAAAAAGAAATTTCCGATGGATATTGAAAAATTGAAGGGAGGGGTTTTGCGTGCACTTTTTTGTTGCGGGGGGGGGAACCAGCTTTTTTTTTGAAAAGTTCATTAAAAATATTTTCAGTGAGGCCATTACATTTTAGTTTTAATTCAAGTGTAGTAGTGTAGTAGTAGTGGGGGTGGTTGGTGGTGGGAGTAGTATAGTATGATAGTAGGGGGAGTGGTGGGAGTAGTAGTAGTGGTGGTAGTGGTAGTAGTAGCACAGACAGTCACAAGGGATAGAAGCAACAGACAGAGAAGGGGGAGAGAAAAAATATAGATTGCATATCACTTTTTCAGAAAAATTTTATAATTATGCACAGAGAGAGAGAGAGAGAAGGAAATGAGGAAAGAAAGGGAGAGAGAGAGAGGGGTGTGTGTGTGTTTTGTGTGTGAAGCAAAACAAACAGCCGGAAAGAATGTTCGAGGCAATTTTTTTTAAGCCTTGTACATGAGAGGGGAAAGGGAGCAGACGCGGGGGGTGGAGCCCCTGTTTTGGGGCGAGGAGCCCTGAGGAACCCTAGGAGCCCCTGGCCAGGTCCTGTGAGGCGTAGGTGGTGCAAGGTAGTCTTGGTCTGGGTCTTGGCACTATCTCTCTCTTGGAGTGCCAGCCACTTGCTCTCTCCCTTCCTCTCTCTTTACTCTCTCTCTCTCCCTTCCTCTCTTTATTGTCTCTCCCTTCCTCTTTCTCTCTCCCTTCCCTTCTCTCTCTTTTTCTCTTTATTCTCTCTCTCTCCCTTCCCTTCTTTCTCTCTTCCCTCCCTTCCTCTCTCTTTATTCTCTCTCCCTTCCCTTCTCTCTTTCTCTCTTTTTCATCATTCTTTTCTCTACTCTCTCTCTCTCATTCCTTCTGTATTGACATATACTTGCACAGCTACAAAGCATAAAACAACGCTGAAACAGGGTAGATTATACAGTCATGATATAAACTACTGTGTATCATCTTCAGTGGCACAGACACAGCAGTAGTAATGCTATAATTTATAATATATGGCGCCTGTTGACATGAGTGCAGGTGGCGACTTTACTGTTACACTGGGGAACAAATTTTTGTTGAGTTAGGTCTGACACTTGTTATTAAGTAATTTTTGGGTGCTGAATCCAAAACTGATCTCAGTTTTTCTCTATCACGTCAAGTTTTTGAACTGTAGGATTTTCGTTTTCTTAAAAGATATGAAAAATACTGTACATAACAGTAACAGTGCTTATTTTATAAAAAGTTGCAAATGTTAACATACAATTAAAAATGAAAGAAATAGGCATGAATAGAATGTTTATTTAACATTATCATGTTTTTAGAAAGGATAAGGCTATAATTGTGTGCAGGTTAAGGTAAAAATTTACGTTTGTAGCTTTGTCTGGAGTGTTCAACTTGAGGACTATCGCGTTTGATGCTCCAACAATAGTCAGCCATCATATGCACATCCCATCTACCCTGGTAATGTTCTTCCATACTTCAAATCTTGGTGAAATCGTTCACTGCTCGTCGCTAGCAGCACCAAGATTTTCCGGAAAGTTGCAAGATGGCTATGCAAAAAATGTACTTAATACTCATGTTGCAACCAAGCGCTTTGTGTCTCCAATATTTCGAACATTCTGTTTTT
>JACEEZ010019986.1:380000-385834 GCA_016584305.1 Chionoecetes opilio | reverse complement strand
AAAACCTAAAAATAAAAAAAAAATTATTTATCTCCAAAATTTTTCCTTTCGTCCTGTGTCACACCACCTCCTCTCTCTCTCTCTCTCTCTCTCTCTCTCTCTCTCTCTCTCTCTCTCTCTCTCTCTCTCCTCTCTCTCTCTCTCTCTCTCTCTCTCTCTCTCTCCTCTGGGTCTTTTTCATGTTCCCGCTGTCCACACTCTAACTCGACACACACTCTTGTCCTACTCTTTTATCTTTCTATTCCTCTCTCTCTCTCTCTCTCTCTCTCTTTTCATTCTCTCTCTCTCTCTCCTCTCTCCTCTCTCCTCTCTCTCTCTCTTCTCTCTCTCTCTCTCTCTCCTCTCTCTCTCTCTCTCTCTCTCTCTCTCTCTCTCTCTCCTCTCTCTCTCTCTCTCTCTCTCTCTCTTTTTTATTTTTTTCTTTTATTTATTTTATTTAACATACATATCATGAGCCCAAGTTGCACTGTTCGTGTGCTACCTATCTTAGGGCCAATATACCTAAATAAAAGACCTAAACTAAACACTACATTATATACAGATATGCTCACTAATGTTTGTTTGAGACACTGTTGCTGTCACTAGTGTCACGCACTCTCTCTCTCTCTCTCTCTCTCTCTCCTTCTCTTCTCTCTCCTCTCTCTCTCTCTCTCTCTCTCTCTCTCTCTCTCTCTCTCTCTCTCTCTTCTCTTCTCTCTCTTCTCTCTCTCTCTCTCTCTCTCAGGTGCCGAAGATATATGTTATGAAAATATTTAGGAGCTCATTTTTGTAGCACGTGGTTTGCTTGTATACTTTGTGGTGGTGTTTGGGCAATCATGCGTGAGGGGAGGATGAGGGGAAGGGGAAGGGCGAGGGAGGGGAAAGGTGGGGGTTTGAGGGGAAAAGTGGGGGTAGGGGGGGAAAGGGGGGGGTTGGAGCTCGAGAGGTTGATGAATAGTCGTAATGGGACCCTGTGTTAGTGGTAATGTCCAGGTGGTTTTGAGTTGGCACCTGTGGCGGCCTGGAGGCTTGTTGATAGCGGGTTGACGACTCCCATCATTCCTCTTGCTCCTCCTCCTCCTCCTCCTCCTCCTCCTCTTCCTCCTCCTCCTCCTCCTCCTCCTCCTCCTTCTCCTCCTCCTCCTCCTTCTCTTCCTCCTCCTCCTCGGGACGTTGGGTGAGAAATAATGTGAGGCGACACGCATTATCCGCCTCACTGAACAGATAACAACAAAAATATGAACCCCGCCCCCAGGACCTGCCAACCCCATGTCCCCTTCACCGCCACCCCGCCCACACACATCACTTCAGCGCACGTCAGCACTCTGGTTGTTCCGCTCAGCACCTTGCCAACCCGCTGAGTTAGCCGGCCCCTTGTCTGCCTAGCTCATCGCTGTACACACACACACACACACACACACACACACCGCTCGTCACCCATGCATCACCAACACCTGATTGTATTTTTCCTCCTCGCATTTTTAGGGATTCGCACTGAAGCGAGTCACCAGTCGTCGTTGGAAATGGTTTTCTAAATTTCTAAGTGGCGCCATTTGAATTTGGGATCCTTGGTAGGGCAAGATGGATGCATATGGGATTGACTGGTGTGGGACATGGGACTTTTAACATTCGATCTGTTTAAGGACTGGGCGAGGGGCGTTGGGTGGCCATCGGTTTTGGGTACAAGTCGCCGCAAGGAACAAACTGAGCCTCCCAGGGCACGGGCGCCTTGGCAGGGTTGAATGTCTAATTGTGTTTGGCAGGTCAGCCCAGGGAATCATTGAGGCTAAACGGCGCGGCTCCTGTCAGACGGCGGGCCAAGGCGATGGTGCGGCCATAAACCATTGAATAGAGATGATAGCGAGTGTGTCCTCCTCTGCCGAATCTTATTGTCAGACCTTTGTGACCGCGACCACTGTTCCCATCACTGCCAAGGCGCACCAAGGCCGTGTTTCCCTGGACAGTGTGGCGGTATCATCTTGTTATTAGATTCAGCCTGTAACGCGTGAGGCTGTCGCCTGGCTGGAGTGGCGGCGCCAGACCACGGGCCAGGCTCGATGGCTGATCCAGGTGAGGCGACCCATGGGCTCCCCTGAAGGTGGGGTGTAGGGGCATGCTCGTGGGACTGACGCGCCATCCATCATCCACCTGAGTTAGCCTAGCCTTTGGGAGCTGGAAGGCAGGGGAAGAGGGGGGGAAGGGGTGGAGGCACAGTCATGCAGTATCCTGTGAGAGTTTGAGGCAAATGCCATGGTTTGGGTGTTGCGTGGGTGGCCTAAACAACAGCCTCGGAGCCCCGCTGGTGGGCTGCCTAAGGCGCCGCGCGCTCCCTGACAGGCACCGCGGGGAATGAATGAATAAATGGAAAATGGCCGTTGCTCCCTCGATGGCGCCCACGTCAGCTTATGCGGCAAAAATGTACGCCACTTATGCATTATGTAGGTGTGGTGTGGCGCCGCTGGGGCTGCGTGCACCACCACTACAGCGGCGCTGAAGCCTCGTGTCTGCCGCAGGAAAGCCCCCGAGGATCTGTGTCTGGGCCTCGCCGCCTGCAGGAGAGGCGTCCAGGGAGTGTGAGAGGCCGCCGCAGGGGATCGATAGAGGCGCCATGAGTGTGTGTGCAAGACGAAAATATTTCAGTGAAGTGAATAATTATCCTCGTGTCGGTGTCTCACGCTGTGCCGCGTAAAGAGGGTGAAAATATATGGTGTGCGGAGCGCCATTACCTGTGTGAGGCAAGGGATGAGCAGCCCTTGGCGGTGACAGCTGCTGCAGGTTGAGTGGCCCCCCTTCACCCCCCACAACCCCGCCCCTAGTCTTTGGGCCATCCCTCAGGCCTCTCGCGGGACCACGATTTATAGTCAACATGGAAAGACGAAATTCCCGAATCTTGCGGTGGCGTCGTGCCGTGGGGAAGGTCCTGCGCAGCCTGGACGACGGGCACGGCAGGACGCCCTCGGAGGATGATGAGGATCCCGGTAAGTAATGATCTCACGTCCCATATTTATACTACATCCTCCACTGTCCTCCCTTGTCCTCCCTTGTCCTCCCTCCCTCCTGGTGTGTGTCTTCATGCAGGCAGCCCGTCCCCCCCTCCACACGCTGCATCCGCCCCTTAGTCAACCTTTTTGCCACAACGCATTATTCACCTCCACCTTCCTATCCCCTGTACACTCCACCTTCCGATCCCCTGTACACTCCACCTTCCGATCCCCTGTACACTGCAAACCCTCCCTCTAGGCTCTACCCTTCCCCCCCTGACTCCTGCCACCCATCATAACCCCTGCATATCCCTTGCTGTGCCTCCCTGCCGCACCACACAACACCCTATCCCTCCTACCCCTGTCACTACACAGTACACACCTCCCCTGCCTCTATCCCCCCTTCACCACCCCTACCACTCACCCCTTCCATCTCTTCACCGTCATCCCCTTAATCTCTCATTATTATCACCTCACTGATTGACATATATAAGCCTTGTAGTACGTGCGTATGTGTTAGTTCAGTTCATGCGGGTGTCTCTCTCTCTCTCTTTCTCTCTCGTTGGCAGTAGTCAATCCATGCTACTTACTGTGCTTTATGTGGCGACTCCTGAAGTTCTGACGGCGGGAGAGTGTGAGTAGCAAGTCCCTTAGTTCGTTCCATGGAGGTATTATGGGATGATTTAATACCTCCCCTTTATGCCTCCATGATTAGTGCTGTCTTGAGGTGGCGGGCAGGGTGGTGGACTGGTGGAGATGGGTGGTTACGTATGATAGAAGAGTAGAGGAGGGAGGGCGACCAGGGAGGGAGACCGCCAAGACACAGCAGGACTTTGATTGTGCGTCGCAGGAGTCTTGTGTCCGGCGCCCCGTGTGGTCCGTGGCGCCCTTGTCCCTCCCGCCCGTGTCTTCGTGCCCCCCCCCCCCCCCACGCCAAGGTCATGAGGCGCGTGCCATCAAGCCGCTAAGGGGGTCATAGGTTAACCATTCTATTATTGATCTCAGGTTATATAATTACCACGTGTAGGTCTCACAGCCTCTTGTAGCTTCCTTATTTTTTTATGTTCTTATCTCTGCCACCTCACTGTCATGTGCTGATAGACATTGTACCTTAATTCGCAAAATTTAATGAGGGTCCTTTTTTTATGCTCCGGGTAGGCAGGGAAGAAAAGGCGTGTAATCTAGGGTCCTTTTTTTATGTTCCGGGTAAGCAGGGAAGAAAAGGCGTGTAATCTAGGGTCCTTTTTTTATGTTCCGGGTAAGCAGGGAAGAGAAGGCGTGTAATCTAGGGTCCTTTTTTTATGTTCCGGGTAAGCAGGGAAGAGAAGGCGTGTAATCTAGGGTCCTTTTTTTATGTTCCGGGTAAGCAGGGAAGAGAAGGCGTGTAATCTAGGGTCCTTTTTTTATGTTCCGGGTAAGCAGGGAAGAGAAGGCGTGTAATCTAGGGTCCTTTTTTTATGTTCCGGGTAAGCAGGGAAGAGAAGGCGTGTAATCTAGGGTCCTTTTGCTGTTTTCCGGGTAGACAGGGAAGAAATGGTGTGTAATCTAGGGTCCTTTTGTTGTTTTCCGGGTAAGCAGGGAAGAAATGGTGTGTTATCTAGGGTCCTTTTGCTGTTGTTCCGGGTAGGCAGGGAAGAAAAGGCGTGTAATCTTGTCCTGGTGTAGCACGGCGGGGAGTTGCGCCCCCCGGGGATCTGAAGTGAACTTATCTGCAGGAGGGAAGAGGGTGAGGACGCGGGTACTCGGATGTCAGGGCTGAGGAAGGAGGAGCTCATTAGGAGGCCTGCAGGGGCGACGGGGTGGAGGACGAGGACGTGATGGTGAAGGGCGCGATACTTGACACGTCCTTGAAAACTACGTCCTTGAAAACTACGTCGTCGGAAACTACGTCCTTGAAAACTACGTCCTTGGAAACTACGTCCTTGAAAACTACGTCCTTGGAAACTACGTAATTGAAAACTACGTCCTTGGAAACTAGGTCCTTGAAAACTACGTCCTTGAAAACTACGTCCTTGAAAACTACATCCTTGAAAAACTACGTCCTTGGAAACTACGTCCTTGAAAACTACGTCCTTGGAAACTACGTCCTTGGAAACTACGTCCTTGGAAACTACGTCCTTGGAAACTACGTCCTTGAAAACTACGTCCTTGAAAACTACGTCCTTGAAAACTACGTCCTTGGAAACTACGTCCTTGAAAACTACGTCCTTGGAAACTACGTCCTTGAAAACTACGTCCTTGGAAACTACGTCCTTGAAAACTACGTCCTTGAAAACTATGTCCTTGAAAAATACGTCCTTGGAAACTACGTCCTTGGAAACTACATCCTTGGAAACTACGTCCTTGAAAACTACGCCCTTGAAAACTACGTCCTTGAAAATTACGTCCTTGAAAACTATGTCCTTGGAAACTACGTCCTTGGAAACTACGTCTTTGAAAACTACGTCCTTGAAAATTACGTCCTTGAAAACTATGTCCTTGGAAACTACGTCCTTGGAAACTACGTCTTTGAAAACTACGTCCTTGAAAACTACGTCCTTGGAAACTACGTCCTTGGAAACTACGTACGAACAATGCTTTCTTGACTGTTGCTTGACTTGAATTTTTTTTTGTGTTTCGAGGCAAATCAAGAAAAAAAAAGTAACATTATTTCATCGTTTATTATATTTTGACGTGGTGGACAGGATTATTGTTATTTTTTTGTTGACTGTTTACCTGGCCCACGAAAGCTTATGTCTGGTATTAGAGCAGCGACACTCGACACGTCCTTGAAAACTACGTACGAACGATGCTCTATGGCGTGTTTTTTTACATGACAAAGGACTGGCCAAGGGAGAAAAAAAAAGGTAACAGAAAAAAATGTGACAAAAAGTA
>JACEEZ010019986.1:367500-372500 GCA_016584305.1 Chionoecetes opilio | reverse complement strand
ATTGGGTGAGGTGGTGCCGATCTTCATGTGGGTGAGATAGGGTGGCCGATCTTCATGTGGGTGAGAGGGGTGGCCGATCTTCATGTGGGTGAGAGTAGGGTGGCCGATCTTCATGTGGGTGAGAGTAGGGTGGCCGATCTTCATGTGGGTGAGAGTAGGGTGGCCGATCTTCATGTGGGTGAGAGTAGGGTGGCCGATCTTCATGTGGGTGAGAGTAGGGTGGCCGATCTTCATGTGGGTGAGAGTAGGGTGGCCGATCTTCATGTGGGTGAGAGTAGGGTGGCCGATCTACATGTGGGTGAGAGTAGGGTGGCCGATCTTCATGTGGGTGAGAGTAGGGTGGCCGATCTCATGTGGGTGAGAGTAGGAGTGGCCGATCTTCATGTGGGTGAGAGTAGGGTGGCCGATCTACATGTGGGTGAGAGTAGGGTGGCCGATCTTCATGTGGGTGAGAGTAGGGTGGCCGATCTTCATGTGGGTGAGAGTGGGTGGCCGATCTACATGTGGGTGAGAGTAGGGTGCCGATCTTCATGTGGGTGAGAGTAGGGTGGCCGATCTTCATGTGGGTGAGAGTGGGTGGCCGATCTTCATGTGGGTGAGAGTAGGGGGGACCGATCTTCATGTGGGTGAGAGTAGGGTGGCCGATCTTCATGTGGGTGAGAGTAGGGTGGCCGATCTTCATGTGGGTGAGAGTAGGGTGGCCGATCTTCATGTGGGTGAGAGTAGGGTGGCCGATCTTCATGTGGGTGAGAGTAGGGTGGCCGATCTTAATGTGGGTGAGAGTAGGGTGGCCGATCTTCATGTGGGTGAGGTGGGTGGCCGATCTTCATGTGGGTGAGAGTGGGTGGCCGATCTTCATGTGGGTGAGAGTAGGGTGGCCGATCTTCATGTGGGTGAGAGTAGGGTGGACCGATCTTCATGTGGGTGAGAGTAGGGTGGCCGATCTACATGTGGGTGAGAGTAGGGTGGCCGATCTTCATGTGGGTGAGAGTGGGTGGCCGATCTTCATGTGGGTGAGAGTAGGGTGGCCGATCTTCATGTGGGTGAGAGTAGGGTGGCCGATCTCATGTGGGTGAGAGTAGGGTGGCCGATCTTTCATGTGGGTGAGATAGGGTGGCCGATCTTCATGTTGGTGAGAGTGGGTGGCCGATCTTCATGTGGGTGAGAATAGGGTGGCGATCTTCATGTGGGTGAGAGTAGGGTGGCCGATCTTCATGTGGGTGAGAATGGGGTGGCCGATCTTCATGTGGGTGAGAGTAGGGTGGCCGATCTTCATGTGGGTGAGAGTAGGGTGGCCGATCTTCATGTGGTGAGAGTGGGGTGGCCGATCTTCATGTGGGTGAGAGTAGGGTGGCCGATCTTCATGTGGGTGAGAGTGGGGTGGCCGATCTTCATGTGGGTGAGAAGGGGGTGGCCGATCTTCATGTGGGTGAGAAGGGGGTGGCCGATCTTCATGTGGGTGAGAAGGGGGTGGCCGATCTTCATGTGGGTGAGAATGTGGTGGCCGATCTTCATGTGGGTGAGAGTAGGGTGGCCGATCTTCATGTGGGTGAGAGTGGGGTGGCCGATCTTCATGTGGATGAGAATAGGGTGGCCGATCTTCATGTGGGTGAGAGTGGTTTAAAGACCTAGTTAGGCTATGTTTTGCAATCAAGGTCCAGGTGAGGTTAGTGAACTAGCGTCGTCCCTTGACAAAAACTCTACTTTACTCACTATCCGTTAATCAGCTGAAATTCCTACTCTTTGATAATGAAGATGGCGGGAAAGTCATGGTGAAAGATAGAGTTTAAAGCAATGGTTCTTAACCTTTTTTAGTGCTCGTACACTTTGAGATCTCATCAATTTGGCTCGTACCCCCGGTCAGAAAAAAAGTATATATATATATATATTTTTTTTTTTATATATACATTTGTGCCTATAGCGCCTGTAGGCAGTGGTGACCCAGGGCTCGGATGGTATAGGCTCTGGAGGTTCACTTGAGGGCTGTGATGGGTGGCCCTCGCCCGTGGTTGTGTCGAGCCCCTTCCTCTATATTTACTTTCATAAAAAGGCTGAAGACAAAAAGCTGCTTATCACCTGAATACTTTGGTTAGGCACAAGATGGTCATAAGGTACCTGGGCTCGTTAAGTGGGGCTGAGACACGCAGCTTATAGTTAAACACATTTTATTCTAAAATAACATAATAATCACATACAACATTATTTGTCTCTTGACAATCTTCCTGTCTTACTGACATCTGAACCATTACGTTAACACTTGATAAACATTCGGGATGTACTGTATACTACTGGATAATGACCATAGTCACGGTCACTGCACAATCAAATAAAACTCAGTCTTCAAAAGTCACTCAGTTATTTACTATTCCCGTGGTCCACAACAGCAGGAAGACAGCCGAAGAAGGGTCCATTTTCGCTATCTATTTATGTCTGAGGGGAACTGTTTTACATCACAGGCTAAGTGCCTTATAACAAGGGTGGGTGATGAGACCAGTATGAGAAACTGGTTGTTCGCTCGCTCCTCTCTGTGAATCTGTCTTCCCTTCACTGTGTCCTGTTTTATACTAAATCTTTTTCAGGTCATTGAACAGGCCACGAAGCGCATGGTGCCGTATCGGCTTCTACTCCCACTACAACGCCCCTTAGTACTTCCGGCGGCCACTGGTGCCGTATCGCTACTTCACGCCCTATGTTACTTCCTGTCTACTCTACCCTCCTCACACACTACTAAATCATGTTATTGTCATTGTTCTCTCTGTTCTCCATTTGTTCAGCTGGCTCCTGTTCACATTGTTCTTCGTCCACTTCTTCAATCGTTTCGCGGCTCCGACAGTGGCGCAGGCAGGATTGTTATAGTGACGCCTGTGATTAGAGGCTCATGCCGCTCCCCTGTATCCTCCGATGCACTCGCAATCGAAGGTAGAGCTGATGGGCAGGGCATGTGGGTGTTCTTAGGCCACTCGACGGTGCAGAAAGGTTTTGGTTTTCATCGGGGATCGAACTCGGGTCACCGAGAACGCCAGTCGGAGACGCTAACCACTGCGCTACCGCCTCCCCAAGGAGGCGGTAGCGTATGGAGTAGAGTAAGGAACCTTTTATATTCACTAACTACAATACTACATAGTACACAATGTTACATTTCAGTGACTCTTGTTGCTTTTCATCAATTATGATGCTAATAAATTAATTGTTAATTATAAATATATGATTCCAGCCTCCTTATAAATATGACATTAAATTATTGGTCAGCATGTCTCGTACCCCCAGGTGTAAGGTTTCGTACCCCTGGTGGTACAGGTACCCCAGGTTGAGAACCACTGGTTTAAAGGGAAGGAGAAGAATTTGGCTGATCTTTAGGAAATTATTGATGTACGGATGATATTTTCTAGATAAAACAGTTATTTTTTTAATCAGTAATTTCGTGTTATTGTGTGTTTTTGTTTTATCTTTAATTTTTTGCGAGAAAGTCATGATCTGCCGAGACACATTTATACACATTACCTTTGCAGCGAAGTGGTCAGTGTGGCTTTTATCTTTGCAGCGAAGTGGTCAGTGTGCCTTTTATCTTTGCAGCGAAGTGGTCAGTGTGGCTTTTATCTTTGCAGCGAAGTGGTCAGTGTGGCTTTTATCTTTGCAGCGAAGTGGTCAGGTGGCTTTTATCTTTCAGCCGAAGTGTCGTTGTTGCTTTTATCAATTTGATGCGAAGTGGTATTGTTTTATAATTATGAATTCAGTGCCTTTATCATTGCAGCGAATTCAATTTATTTGCAGCATGGTCTCGTACCTTTCATCTTTGCAGAGTGGTCAGGTACCCTGTGGACAGGTCCAGGTGGACCCTTTTATCTATGAGGAAGTGAGAAGCTTTTTGTTGCGCTGATCTTTGGATTTATTGATGTACGGATGTCATGTGTTTTCTTAGATAAGGTCAGTGTATTTTTTTATCAGTAATTTCAGTGTGTATTGTGGATGTTCAGTTTATGCTTTAATTTTTGCAGGAAAGTATGATCTGCGGACATTTATATTACTTTGCAGCGAAGTGGTCAGTGTGGCTTTTATCTTTGCAGCGAAGTGGTCAGTGTGCCTTTTATCTTTGCAGCGAAGTGGTCAGTGTAGCTTTTATCTTTGCAGCGAAGTGGTCAGTGTGGCTTTTATCTTTGCAGCGAAGTGGTCAGTGTGGCTTTTATCTTTGCAGCGAAGTGGTCAGTGTGGCTTTTATCTTTGCAGCGAAGTGGTCAGTGTGGCTTTTATCTTTGCAGCGAAGTGGTCAGTGTGGCTTTTATCTTTGCAGCGAAGTGGTCAGTGTGCCTTTTATCTTTGCAGCGAAGTGGTCAGTGTGCCTTTTATCTTTGCAGCGAAGTGGTCAGTGTGCCTTTTATCTTTGCAGCGAAGTGTGCTTTCCAGGGGTGTGCTTTTATCTTTGCAGCGAAGTGGTCAGTGTGCCTTTTATCTTTGCAGCGAAGTGGTCAGTGTGGCCTTTTATCTTTGCAGCGAAGTGGTCAGTGTGGCTTTGTGGTGAGAACGAGTACGTGTGTTTCTTTAGCGTCTGTGAGGCTGTGAGGGAGAAGGGAAGGGCGTGAGTGATGGAAATAAATGAATATGAGACGAGGAATATAGACAGTGAGGTGATGTATGTTAATGAGGGTGAATGAGGGAGTGAGGGGTGAGGATAGGAGAGGATAAATAAGGGAGTGAGTAAAGAAAATGATGCCAGGGGGGTGAGGGAGGAGGAGTGAGGGGGGTGAGGGTCAAGGTGAGGCAGGTAACGGGATGCTGGAGGTGGGAGGCAGGGAGGGAGGCAGGCAGGGAGGCAGGCAAGGAGGCAGGTAGAGGAGGTGAAGGTACTCATCAAGATAGACTGTTTTGTTAAGGTGAGTGATTGATCAGATCGGAGGAAGAACGGATCTCCATTTTCGTTATTTTGGTAGGAGTTGGTAGTAGCAAAGTAAACAAATCAAGGTAGTATATATTAGTTACTTTGGGTAGTAGGTAGTATAGTAGGT
>JACEEZ010019986.1:357500-362500 GCA_016584305.1 Chionoecetes opilio | reverse complement strand
AATTTTAAGAACAGTAACACATATTTTAGGGGGGGAGGGGGGAGGGAGGATTTTGGTGAAGCCCTTTAGACCTATAGAAAAGGTTGAGTGGAGCTTTCTAAAGGATAATAGTGCTATTTTTCTTCGTTTAGTGAGTAACATCTAACCAAAACCTTTAGAATTCGGTTAGGTTAAAATTCTAAAGGCTATCTAAACGTTTTTTGGGGAAATGGAACGTTTTTGAAGGTCACTTTGCAACTTTCACAAATAGGGTGGTAAATTATTGGAATGGATTCAGTAGACAGGTAGTTAGTGCGGAGTCATTAGAGAGCTTTAAAAGGAGGCTAGATAAATTCATGGATAGGGAATGAAAGGTGGATGTAGGTAGGCAGGAACTACCTCGTGTAGGTCTCATGGCCTCTTGTAGCTTCCTTATTTTCTTGTGTGTTCTGATGTTCAGTGTCTCGAGTGCCTACATCACCTCCTCACATCCTGTTTTCTTAAGCACGAAGGCAGACTGATGCAAACAAAGCTTGATATACGTACAGGCTTTAATTAATACAGTTGCTTGTAGATGATAACAGGTACACACTCACCTGCCTCACGCCCACCTGTACGCCCATGCAAGGCTTTTGGGTAGACTCTTAAAAAAAAATTGTGTAAGAAAAAAAAGATGAAAAAGGTGTCAGTATTATTATTTTTATTACATCGCAAAGGACTGGCCAAGGGAAAAAATAACAGGTAACAAACCACCGCTTAGTTGGCAGTCCCTATAAATACGACAGTAAGAGAATAAAGTAGTGAAACTACTTTTTGAGTAGTGTCATGAAAGTTAAGTAGAAGAGAAAGAAAGGTAATAAACGGTTAATTAGTGATTAGTTAGAAGCTTTTGTAAATAAGAAATGAAATGATGTTATAGATGAGATAGAAAAGAAGGAAGGAAGGAGAATTGAAGGAGAAAACAGGGAAAATTGGACAAAAATATTATGATGGAAAATAGAAAAAAACAAATCAGCCAAAAATGATGTGGTAATAAAATGTTAATAAAAAAAGTGTCACTTATTTACTTTATTTGTTTACTCTGTTTGCTTTATACGGGACTCACAACGCGCCCCGCAACAAGGTCTATCTACCTTATGTTCACCGCGACTCCCAAAGTGTTTCCACGTGGCGACCCAGATCCCTCCTGAAGAAAATAGGATTATCACGATACCTGCTGGGGAGGAGGAGGAGGAGGAGGAGGAGGAGGAGGAGGAGGAGGGAGGAGGAGGAGGAGGAGGGAGGAGGGGAGGTGGAGGTGGTCTGTAACTCACCAGCGCCTTGGACAGTATCAGGACGCCCCCCCCCCCCCCCCCCCCCCCCGTCAGCTGGGTCCTGGATATTGCTCTTATAAATAGAAGCTTGGCATTTTCCTCGACCTTGGAGGCTGCGTGTGCTAGGCCATCCCCTCCCTCCCTCCCCCTTCCCATCCCTTCCCATCCCTTCACTCCCATCACTCCCTTGGTCCCTGGTCCTTCCCATCCCATCACTATCCTTCCCCTGGACCATCCCATCACTATCCATCTCATCATCCCCCTTCCTTTGGTCCTTCCCATCCCATCACTATCCCTCCCATCACCCCCCTTCCTTTGGTCCCTCCCCTCCCATCCCTTCCCCTCCCATCACCCCCCTTCCTTTGGTCCTTCCCATCCCATCACTATCCCTCTCATCATCCCCCTTCCTTTGGTCCCTCCCCTCCCATCCCTTCCCCTCCCATCACCCCCCTTCCCCTGGTCCTCTCCCATCACTCCCGATATACTGAAGGATGAAAAAGGCAGTCAAGCTTAGTAACAACATGGATTCCTCTTCCTTTCATTATATAAGAAAAAAATAGTGCATTCTTTTTCATGTCACATTTGTTAGAATTTCGTCTCATAAAAAAAAAAAAAATCAGTTTTTTTATTTTTTATATGAACAGTTATTTTAATTTTTTTATTTTATTTGTGTTTTGTTTTTGTTTTAAGGTTGTGTTATTTTCTGGCGCGTCGAAAGGTATTGATCTGACAGGCATGCGGGGCGGGGTACTCATTTTGCCTCTCTAGGTGACGAATGACGTGAGTTACAGCCCCCCCCCCCCTCTCCCCCTCCTTGCCCCACCCCCCACCCCCCCCCTTCTCCCCCGGCCGAACCCAGGTCACGGCTATTTTAGTAACACGTGGGGGCAAAAATGTGAGATAACAGACCATTGTGGCAAAATATACATGTTCGGGGGAAAAAAATAATTCGATTCGATACTGTTTATGTTGTTTTCCCCTTTATGAAGTTCACGTTTTTATGCCTTAATTAATGACTGTGTGTTTATTTATTTGTTTTATATCCTATTGTGTTTAATGTGTATTTATTTTATGCCATCTATTTCCCTTATTCTATTTTCATTGGATGTTCTCTCCCATCCCGCCTCTGTTTAGCCTTTCCAGCCCTCTTCCCCCCTAGCCTTTCCAGCCCTCGTCCTCCCTAGCCTTTCCAGCCCTCTTCCTCCCTAGCCTTTCCAGCCCTCTTCCTCCCTAGCCTTTCCAGCCCTCTTCCTCCCTAGCCTTTCCAGCCCTCTTCCTCCCTAGCCTTTCCAGCCCTCTTCCCCCCTAGCCTTACCAGCCCTCTTCCTCCCTAGCCTTACCAGCCCTCTTCCCCCCTAGCCTTACCAGCCCTCTTCCCCCCTAGCCTTACCAGCCCTCTTCCTCCCTAGCCTTACCAGCCCTCTTCCTCCCTAGCCTTACCAGCCCTCTTCCTCCCTAGCCTTACCAGCCCTCTTCCCCCCTAGCCTTACCAGCCCTCTTCCTCCCTAGCCTTTCCAGCCCTCTTCCCCCTAGCCTTACCAGCCCTCTTCCCCCTAGCCTTACCAGCCCTCTTCCTCCCTAGCCTTACCAGCCCTCTTCCCCCCTAGCCTTACCAGCCCTCTTCCTCCCTAGCCTTACCAGCCCTCTTCCTCCCTAGCCTTACCAGCCCTCTTCCCCCCTAGCCTTACCAGCCCTCTTCCTCCCTAGCCTTACCAGCCCTCTTCCCCCCTAGCCTTACCAGCCCTCTTCCCCCCTAGCCTTTCCAGCCCTCTTCCTCCCTAGCCTTACCAGCCCTCTTCCTCCCTAGCCTTACCAGCCCTCTTCCTCCCTAGCCTTACCAGCCCTCTTCCTCCCTAGCCTTACCAGCCCTCTTCCCCCCTAGCCTTACCAGCCCTCTTCCCCCCTAGCCTTACCAGCCCTCTTCCTCCCTAGCCTTACCAGCCCTCTTCCCCCCTAGCCTTACCAGCCCTCTTCCTCCCTAGCCTTACCAGCCCTCTTCCTCCCTAGCCTTACCAGCCCTCTTCCCCCCTAGCCTTACCAGCCCTCTTCCCCCCTAGCCTTACCAGCCCTCTTCCTCCCTAGCCTTACCAGCCCTCTTCCCCCCTAGCCTTACCAGCCCTCTTCCCCCCTAGCCTTACCAGCCCTCTTCCCCCCTAGCCTTACCAGCCCTCTTCCCCCCTAGCCTTACCAGCCCTCTTCCCCCTAGCCTTACCAGCCCTCTTCCCCCCTAGCCTTACCAGCCCTCTTCCCCCCTAGCCTTACCAGCCCTCTTCCTCCCTAGCCTTACCAGCCCTCTTCCCCCCTAGCCTTTCCAGCCCTCTTCCCCCTAGCCTTACCAGCCCTCTTCCCCCCTAGCCTTACCAGCCCTCTTCCTCCCTAGCCTTACCAGCCCTCTTCCCCCTAGCCTTACCAGCCCTCTTCCCCCTAGCCTTACCAGCCCTCTTCCCCCCTAGCCTTACCAGCCCTCTTCCCCCCTAGCCTTACCAGCCCTCTTCCCCCCTAGCCTTACCAGCCCTCTTCCTCCCTAGCCTTACCAGCCCTCTTCCCCCCTAGCCTTACCAGCCCTCTTCCTCCCTAGCCTTACCAGCCCTCTTCCCCCTAGCCTTACCAGCCCTCTTCCCCCCTAGCCTTACCAGCCCTCTCCTCCCTAGCCTTTCCAGCCCTCTTCCCCCCTAGCCTTACCACCCTACTTACACCCCCCTAGCCTTACCAGCCCTCTTCCCCCCTAGCCTTACCAGCCCTCTTCCCCCTAGCCTTACCAGCCCTCTTCCCCCTAGCCTTACCAGCCCTCTTCCCCCCTAGCCTTACCAGCCCTCTTCCTCCCTAGCCTTTTATTTGTTCCCTTTCTTTTCTTTTACTGGCCTCCATACTGCTATATTTGGATCACCTACCATGATTTTACACACACACACACACACGCACACGCACACGCACACGCACACACACACACACACACACACACACACACACACAGCACACACACACAACCACACGCCATACACACACACACACGCACACACACACACACACACACACACACCACACACACACATACGAAGAAGGGTAGCTGTACAGAGGTGATGTTAAGGGGTAGGGGGAGTTTTAAGGTTGATAATGGAATGACTTTGTTGTCGCACTGCTAATCCTGTTGTGTTGTTGTCTTGCCTGCAGAGGGCGTGGCGGGGAGCGGCGGGGAGGGCCCTGGAGGCACCGCTCCTGCTGGCGGCGGATCCTCCCCCGTCACCAAACGCAAGGGCTTCTCCAGGTGAGTGTGTGACGCGTGTGACCTGTACTCCTCAGTCAGCAGACCTCCCTCACTCCCCCGCAGGTGTTTGTCCTCCTTCGTGTAATTATTGGAGGGCGTCAGATAGTCCCCTTCATTCTCAGGGGTTCTGTGTCCCTTCATTCTCAGGGGTTCTGTGTCCCTTCATTCTCAGGGGTTCTGTGTCCCTTCATTCTCAGGGGTTCTGTGTCCCATTCAGACACGAGTTGAATGACTTTTTTCATTCAACTCATTTGAAAATTCAATATTTGAATAACTTTTGGATCACCTGAAGATCCGTCACCCCAGAATGTCCACCTGAAGATCCGTCACCCCAGGATTTTCCACCTGAAGATCCGTCACCCCAGCCCACAGTGAATGTAATTTATAAAATTAGGATAACAAATATATTTTTACGAAAGTCAAACTTTAGTCGAAAACTAACT
>JACEEZ010019986.1:342500-350000 GCA_016584305.1 Chionoecetes opilio | reverse complement strand
TATCAAATTAAACAGTTATGCAAAAAAGAAATATTAAATTAAACAGTTGTGCAAAAAAGAAATATCAAATTAAACAGTTATGCAAAAAAGAAATATCAAATTAAACAGTTATGCAAAAAAGAAATATCAAATTAAACAGTTGTGCAAAAAAGAAATATCAAATTAAACAGTTGTGCAAAAAAGAAATCAAATTAAACAGTTATGCAAAAAAGAAATATCAAATTAAACAGTTATGCAAAAAGAAAAATCAAATTAAACAGTTATGCAAAAAAGAAATATCAAATTAAAAAGTTGTGCAAAAAAGAATATCAAATTAAACAGTTATGCAAAAAAGAAATATCAAATTAAAAAAGTTTTTGCAAAAAAGAAATATCAAATTAAACAGTTGTGCAAAAAAGAAATGTCAAATTAAACAGTTATGCAAAAAAGAAATGTCAAATTAAACGGTTATGCAAAAAAGAAATATCAAATTAAACAGTTGTGCAAAAAAGAAATCAAATTAAACAGTTATGCAAAAAAGAAATATCAAATTAAACAGTTATGCAAAAAAGAAATATCAAATTAAACAGTTGTGCAAAAAAGAAATCAAATTAAACAGTTATGCAAAAAAGAAATGTCAAATTAAACAGTTGTGCAAAAAAGAAATGTCAAATTAAACAGTTGTGCAGAAAAGAAATCAAATTAAACAGTTATGCAAAAACAGTTATGCAAAAAAGAAATATCAAATTAAACAGTTATGCAAAAAAGAAATCAAATTAAACAGTTATGCAAAAAAGAAATCAAATTAAACAGTTATGCAAAAAAGAAATATCAAATTAAACAGTTATGCAAAAAAGAAATGTCAAATTAAACAGTTATGCAAAAAAAAAAATCAAATGAACAGTTATGCAAAAAGAAATATCAAATTAAAGAAAAAAGAAAAAATGTCAAATTAAACAAGTTATGCAAAAAAGAAATATCAAATTAAACAGTTGTGCAAAAAAGAAATCAAATTAAACAGTTATGCAAAAAAGAAATATAAAATTAAACAGTTGTGCAAAAACAGTTATGCAAAAAAGAAATATCAAATTAAACACTTATGCAAAAACAGTTATGCAAAAACAGTTATGCAAAAAAGAAATATCAAATTAAACAGTTATGCAAAAAAGAAATCAAATTAAACAGTTATGCAAAAAATAATATCAAATTAAACAGTTATGCAAAAACAGTTATGCAAAAAAGAAATATCAAATTAAACAGTTATGCAAAAAAGAAATATCAAATTAAACAGTTATGCAAAAAAGAAATATCAAATTAAACAGTTGTGCAAAAAAGAAATATCAAATTAAACAGTTATGCAAAAAAGAGATATCAAATTAAACAGTTATGCAAAAAGAAATATCAAATTAAACAGTTATGCAAAAAAGAAATATCAAATTAAACAGTTGTGCAAAAAAGAAATATTAAATTAAACAGTTATGCAAAAAAGAAATATCAAATTAAACAGTTGTGCAAAAAAGAAATCAAATTAAACAGTTATGCAAAAACAGTTGTGCAAAAACAGTCATGCAAAAACAGTTATGCAAAAAAGAAATATCAAATTAAACAGTTATGCAAAAAAGAAATATCAAATTAAACATTTATGCAAAAAAGAAATCAAATTAAACAGTTGTGCAAAAATGAAATATCAAATTAAACAGTTGTGCAAAAAAGAAATCAAATTAAACAGTTATGCAAAAATAATATTCAAACAGTTATGCAAAAAAATTATAAACAGTTATGCAAAAAAAGAAATATCAAATTAAACAGTTATGCAAAAAGAAATATTAAATTAAACAGTTATGCAAAAAAGAAATATCAAATTAAACAGTTATGCAAAAAAGAAATATTAAATTAAACAGTTGTGCAAAAAAGAAATATCAAATTAAACAGTTATGCAAAAAAGAAATATCAAATTAAACAGTTATGCAAAAAAGAAATATCAAATTAAACAGTTGTGCAAAAAATAAATATCAAATTAAACAGTTGTGCAAAAAAGAAATATCAAATTAAACAGTTATGCAAAAAAGAAATATCAAATTAAACAGTTATGCAAAAAAGAAATATCAAATTAAACAGTTATGCAAAAAAGAAATATCAAATTAAACAGTTGTGCAAAAAAGAAATATCAAATTAAACAGTTATGCAAAAAAGAAATATCAAATTAAACAGTTATGCAAAAAAGAAATATCAAATTAAACAGTTGTGCAAAAAAGAAATGTCAAATTAAACAGTTATGCAAAAAAGAAATATCAAATTAAACAGTTGTGCAAAAAAGAAATCAAATTAAACAGTTGTGCAAAAAAGAAATATCAAATTAAACAGTTGTGCAAAAACAGTTGTGCAAAAAAGAAATATCAAATTAAACAGTTGTGCAAAAAAGAAATATCAAATTAAACAGTTATGCAAAAAAGAAATATCAAATTAAAGTTTATGCAAAAAAGAAATATCAAATTAAACAGTTATGCAAAAAGAAATATCAAATTAAACAGTTATGCAAAAAAGAAATATCAAATTAAACAGTTGTGCAAAAAAGAAATATCAAAAATTTAAAAAGTTGTGCAAAAAAGAAATATCAAATTAAACAGTTGGTGCAAAACAGTTGTGCAAAAAGAAATCAAAATTAAAAAATTGTGCAAAAAGAAATAAAAAAATTAAAAACAGTTGTGCAAAAAAGAAATATCAAATTAACATTTGTGCAAAAAGAGTATTAAAAGGCAAAAAAGAAATCAATTAAACAGTTGTGCAAAAAAGAGATATCAAATTAAACAGTTGTGCAAAAAAGAAATATCAAATTAAACAGTTACATAGTATTATAAAGTTACAACGTATAAATCAAAAGAAAAGTCATTATGGTCACGCGAAATCTGCTGCTGCCATCGCCTTGCATGAAGTAGAGTGACCTTGAACACTTTAACCCCTTGAGGCTCAGAACGTAATTTCCATTGTACTTTGGCTACCATTAGATGATTTTTAGTGACTATAAGCAATGTTTTATAGCTATGACCTGTTTAGTATCCTTGTCCACTAACTAATTTGGTATATTAAGTGACTTTCCGTAATTTTATGGCTGACAACAAACAATTTTTTATAGCAAAGGAAAGATCTGGGCGTGAAGGGGTTAATTAGGAATACCTTAAGAGCGACTTTGTTCCACCTGTCCCTCAATTCCTTGGTGCTATAGGGATTCTTATAGGGATACTTAGGGATACTTATAGAGGGATACTTATAGGGATACTTAGGGATACTTATAGGGATACTTATAGGGATACTTATAGAGGGATACTTATAGGGATACTTAGGGATACTTATAGAGGGATACTTATAGGGATACTTATAGGGATACTTAGGGATACTTATATAGGGATACTTATATAGGGATACTTTTAGGGATACTTTTAGGGATACTTATAGAGATACTTATAGAGGGATACTTATAGAGGGATACTTATAGAGGGATACTTATAGAGGGATACTTATATAGGGATACTTATAGAGGGAGACTTATAGGGATACTTTTAGGGATACTTAGGGATACTTTAGGGATACTTAGGATACTTTTAGGGATACTTAGGGATACTTTTAGGGATACTTAGGGATACTTTTAGGGATACTTAGGGATACTTATAGGGATACTTTTAGGGATACTTTTAGGGATACTTATAGGGATACTTTAGGATACTTTAGGGATACTTATAGAGGGATACTTATAGGGATACTTAAAAGGGATACTTTGGATACTTTATAGGGATACTTAGGGATACTTATAGGGATACTTTTAGGGATACCCTTTTAAGGGATCTTAAGGGATACTTATAGGGATACTTTGGGATACTTATAGAGGGATACATAGAGGGATACTTATAGGGATACTTATAGAGGGATACTTTTATAGGGATACTTATAGGGATACTTATATAGGGATACTTATAGGGATACTTATAGGGAGACTTATAGAGGGAGACTTATAGGGATACTTATAGGGATACTTATATAGGGATACTTATAGGGGTACTTATAGAGGGAGACTTATAGGGAGACTTATAGGGATACTTATAGAGGGATACTTATAGGGAGACTTATAGAGGGAGACTTATAGGGAGACTTATAGGGATACTTATAGGGATACTTATAGAGGGAGACTTATAGGGATACTTATAGGGATACTTATAGAGGGAGACTTATAGGGAGACTTATAGGGATACTTATAGAGGGATACTTAGAGAGGGATACTTATATAGGGATACTTATAGAGGGATACTTAGAGAGGGATACTTTTAGGGATACTTATATAGGGATACTTATAGGGATACTTATAGAGGGAGACTTATAGGGAGACTTATAGGGATACTTATAGGGATACTTATATAGGGATACTTATAGGGGTACTTATAGAGGGAGACTTATAGGGAGACTTATAGGGATACTTATAGAGGGATACTTATAGGGAGACTTATAGAGGGAGACTTATAGGGATACTTATAGGGATACTTATAGAGGGAGACTTATAGGGAGACTTATAGGGAGACTTATAGGGATACTTATAGGGATACTTATAGAGGGAGACTTATAGGGAGACTTATAGGGATACTTATAGAGGGATACTTAGAGAGGGATACTTTTAGGGATACTTATATAGGGATACTTATAGAGGGATACTTTTAGGGATACTTATATAGGGATACTTATAGGGATACTTATAGAGGGATACTTTCAGGGATACTTTTAGGGATACTTTTAGGGATGCTTATAGGGATACTTAGGGATACTTAGAGATACTTAGGGATACTTAGGGGGATATTTAGGGCTACTTATAGGGATACTTATATAGGGTTACTTTCAGGGATACTTTTAGGGATGCTTATAGGGATACTTAGGGATACTTATAGAGGGATACTTTCAGGGATACTTTTAGGGATCCCGTCTCCTGTTTCAAGGCGCCACGAGGGGACTCTTAGGGAGGAGAGAGGTAGGAAGAGGAATGGTCGTAGTAAAGTACTCATTTGCGTCTGTTGTCACTTGATTTTGTTTCTTTATATCATGTATGTGTCCGCAAGGCCGTCTCTCTCTCTCTCTCTCTCTCTCTCTCTCTCTCTCTCTCTCTCTCTCTCTCTCTCTCTCTCTCTCTCTCTCTCTCTCTCTCTCTCTCTCTCTCTCTCTCTCTCTCTCTCATTAACCAAGCAGTCGTCCTAATGAGTGGTTTGTAGGAACTATCGATCGTCACACTCACTCGATCAGTCACACCTCAGACAAACATATTTATATATCTTCATTTTGTTATCCTACGAACTCCTCCCTCCTCTTCCTCCACCTCCACCTCCACCACTTATTCCTCTTTCTCCTCCTCCTCCTCTTCTTCTCTCCTCCTCCTCCTCCTCTGCTTCCTTCTCCTGGCACCCAGCCATAATTGAACAGCGGGAAGGGTGGGAGGAGCTGCCTGACGGAGGGACGACTTAGCTTAGGCCACACCCACCTTCGGTACTGGTCGTGTGCAGCGCCTGTGTCCACGTATAAGTGTCCTGGGAGTTAATGTGTGTGTGTGTGTGTGTGTGTGTGTGTGGAGCGTCCAAGGCACCTTAAAGTTGTCCGCTGAATCCGGACGCAAAGGAGAGGAAATTTAGCCAAGAAGTATCCGAGAGAGAACCGTTGTCTTGAAATATTCTGCTCCTGCTGGCGATCATAGCGAGCCATCACTCTTTGGACTCATCACAGTGTGTCTCAGCCTAAAGCCTCTTCGTGTTATTTCCTCCTCTCTTATTTTCCCGTTTCTCAGCCTAAAGCCTCTTCGTGTTATTTCCTCCTCTCTTATTTTCCCGTTTCTCAGCCTAAAGCCTCTTCGTGTTATTTCCTCCTCTCTTATTTTCCCGTTTCTCAGCCTAAAGCCTCTTCGTGTTATTTCCTCCTCTCTTATTTTCCTGTGTCTCAGCCTACCATTTCGTATTCTTTCCTCTCTTATTTCCCTCATTTAGTTTTTTCTTCACCTTCCTCGACCTTGGGCCAACTTCTGTATCTCCTCGGTCGCTCAGAACCTTTGTAGAGCAGACCCCGGCGGGAAGTTGGTTGCTGAGGTTGTGAGGTTGCTGTGCTCGTGTTAAGGCAAGGTGTAGGTGGTTGCTGTGCTCGTGTGAAGGCAAGGTGTAGGTGGTTGCTGTGCTCGTGTGAAGGCAAGGTGTAGGTGGTTGCTGTGTTGTGTTAAGGCAAGGTGTAGGTGGTTGCTGAGGTGGTGCACTCTTAGAAAAGAAGGGTAGAAAAAGGGTATTTGTAGTGATGAAATACTGCTACCCTTTTTCTACCCTTACAAATATACCCTTTCGGATCGACGCAAATATACCCTTTTCTAACCCTCTCGTCTAAAAAGGGTAGATAAAGGGTAGATGAAGGGTATAATCGGCAGCATCTACCCTCCAGCCTGGACATAGGGTTTAAAAAGGGTAGTGATGGTGCGATGTAACAATTCGACCCTTAATATACCCCCCATTTCTGAGGTGGTGGGGTTGTTGAGCTCTAAGGTGTTTCTGGCTATCTGCTTAAGGATAGTGTAAAAGGATAGTGTAGTTAAAGATAGTTAAAGTTAAAATTAAAGGATAGTGTAGTTAAAGATAGTTAGGAAACAAGCCATCGTATAGCTTTGTAGAGTTCCCGGAAGGTACTTTGAATGGTTCTCAGATACATAGACGGAAGCAACCCAAGTCTTGAAGCAGCCTGTAATAATAGTGAATTAATATTATAATAAACTAATACCTTTGGGAGGAGACCTGGAAGACTATCTCTATACACTGTAGAAGGAGGCTGGGTTTTTTTTTTTTTTTTTTATTTTTTTTATAGTAATGTATTGGTGCCTGTTAAAGGGGAGTGATAGCCTTCCTATATATAGTCAACCCTTCAAAATACCCTTCCTATATATAATCAACCCTTCAAATACCCTTCCTATATATAATCAACCCTTCAAATTACCCTCCCAATATATAATCAACCCTTCAAAATAGCCTTCCTATATATAATCAACCCTTCAAAATAGACCTCTCCGCTACTCCTCCTTCTGCGTGGTGTTGTGGGTGTTGCTGAGACAGACACACACACACACCCACCCACCTTCCCACCCACCCACCCACCCACACCAGACTTCCCATGTGTGACCGGCGCCCTTTCCTCTCTTCATTGCAGTCGAAAATGGTTACCGCCGCCCTTACGGAAGCTGAGTCAAGGGCGTGTGGACCGTGTGACGTCGCCCTCGGCCACCTCGCCGGCGCCTGATACCGCCCACCCCAAGGAGCCGCACGCCCACAAACACCAAATCAGGAAGGCCTACTCGGAGCGACGGTTTAAGGTGAGTACCGAGAGAGAGAGAGAGAGAGAGAGAGAGAGAGAGAGAGAGAGAGAGAGAGAGAGAGGAGAGAGAGAGAGAGAGAACTGTGTGAAGCATTGATTTAGTCTGTTGTATCTTTATTTATTAGTAATACAACATGAACACTTAATTGTCAC
>JACEEZ010019986.1:322500-337500 GCA_016584305.1 Chionoecetes opilio | reverse complement strand
TGGTATCTATCACGCGTCTCATAAAGGATAATTCCACACTTACTGTCGGAAGAGGAAACCAAGAGCAGATAATATTACGAACACAAAAATTTTCCTCAGTAATCAATAGGAGAAATCTGAAGGAAAATCACGGGTATAATATCACTTTTGCTGAAGTACTGAAGTTCATTCCCTCATGTCTGTATAGTATAGTGTTGTTTTATTGCTGTGTGCCTTCGGGTGAGGATAAAACTATTATTATTACTACAAGGAGGAGGAGGCTGCTGTGTTTTGTGTGGTGGCATTGGGCAGAGAGGCGACCTGGGGGGGGGGGGTGTAGGACCTAGCCAAGAAGGGGTGACTGTGTCAGACGGGAGGGGGTGAGTAAGGGGTGAACAGTGAAGTAAAGGGGTAAACAGTGAAGTAAAAGAGTGAGTAAAGGGGTTAGTAAAGGGGTGAACAGTGAAGTAAAGGGGTGAACAGTGAAGTAAAAGAGTGAGTAAAGGGGTTAGTAAAGGGGTGAACAGTGAAGTAAAAGAGTGAGTAAAGGGGTGAGTAAAGGGGTGAACAGTGAAGTAAAGTGGTGAGTAAAGGGGTGTGCAGGTCTTGTTATAGCGGCGATATGCTAGGCAAGGACATCTAAGGTGCCTCACACAAACTACTGCTGTTGCATTATGTGGTACAACGTATTATTATTATTATTATTATTATTATTATTATTATTATTATTATTATTATTATTATTATTATTGTTATTATTATTATTGTTATTATTATTATTATTATTATTATTTCTGTGACTGCTTCATCTGTCACTGTTCATTTGGCCCTTAGCACTGCCCATTTAGCCTGATAAAACTGAGCCCTACTGAAAAACTACTGGTGTTGCATTATTTAGTACAACGTATCATCATTATTATTATCATTATTTATATTTTTATGATTATGATTCACTTGTCACTGCTCATTTAGCCTTACAAATATTAATGAGACGGGCTGTAAGTATTCTACCGTAGATAACAGTCAAGTCGCCACCTGCAGTCATGTCACCAGCCGCCAAATATTACGAATTATAGCATCACTACTGATTTGTATGTGCCACTGAAGATGATACACAGTAGTTTATATCATGACTGTATAATCTACCCTGTTTCAGCGTTGTTTTATGCTTTGTATCTGCAAGTATAGACGGTTTCAAATTTCGCTATGCGGTTTTTTTTCGGGCGACGACGACAGCGGTACGACACTCAGTAAATAAACACTAGATGGCGACTCTACTGTTGGTAGCCACTTAGTAGATATTTTTGTAATTTGTTCATTTATAGCCCTACTATGACACAGATGAAGACACAAAATGACACAGACTCTCCAGATAGCCCCTTCTAACTTTCCTGAAATCATGGATGTAGAAATGTAAGTATTAACGCCACCACACGTCTGTAAACAGAAAAAAAAAGTTGTCCTGGCGACTTAACTATTATCTACGGTAGTCTGTCATGGCCCCGGAAAACTGTGCGGGAGGGGGGGTTGGGGGGGGGGGGGGTTCGACGCTGTGGCACCCGCGGGGAAGGGAATCCAAAGGTTGCGGCAGCAGTGTTGGCGCTGCGCTGGCCACCTACCTATCAAGGTCACAAAAGTGCAAACCCCGCATATGGCAACACTCACGCACATGTTTTTGGCCCTCCTCAATTAGCGTGTGTTTCGGGGGTACTGCATGCAGGGACGGGGGGCAGGGGGTGTCCAGGGGTGTAATAAGGCATGACATGAGGTGTGGGGGGCACGCGGGGGGCGGTATCCCCTTGTGTGGTGCGTCAGATGGAGGAGGCAGGGTACTATAACCGCCTCCTCAGCCTCCTCCCACTGCCAACGGGTTTCAGGCTTACCACTTGCTTTGCTGGCCCTCTTGTGACCCTCCCTTCACCCTGGTAGTGAGGGAAGGTAACGGCGTGATGGAGGGGGGTGGGGGGTGAGCAATGCGGGGCGTGAGTCGTGGGGCGTGAGTGGGAGGCGGTGGGTAGGTGGTGGGGCGAAGCGTATGGTGCCCGTGGCCGCTTGTCCCTCAGAGGCAGTCAGTGTGTGGTGGAGTGCCAGTAGGTAGAGTGTGTGTGCCGCGCGCCGTCCAAGCCTCGCCTGCCCCAGCCTCGCACACCCGCCTTCCCGTCCCTCGTAAATCACCGCCCGAGTACCGAATGAAGGCAAAAAGTGTCCCCAGTCGAGCCGTGGCGTCGTCTGCCTTGCTAATGCGATGCCGCAGACGTAGAAAAAAGGGAAATAGGAGGAAATAGAGGGAAAGGTGTTGGTGGATCGCCGTGTTCAAGTTGCGTGAAAGAAAGTGAAAGCGTCAGTGTTGTGGCGTGAACGTGTTACTTGATCGTGATCGTATATAGCCTCCACATCTCCCTTGCTGTGGTGTGTGTATGTGGCTAACTATGGCCCCCTAACGCCCCTCTAATGGCCCTGTGGTGGTGATGGCCGGGCGTGAAGCGACGGAAAGTGGCGATAGTGATGACGGTGATGAGTGTGTTGTGATGCTGTTGTGGTGATTGTGCCAGTGGTGGTGACTCGTGGTGACGCAAAGGTGTATGTTATGTTACCTGTACATGACAAGTACTTCGCTGGCTCTCCCTGTGTGTGTGTGTGTGTGTGTGTGTCCAGGTATCATTTAGTAGCCTCAAAGTGCGTAGGGCGCCATCCGGACCTATATAGATAAAGGTCTTTCCGGTTACAGGCATCAGCGATTCAGCGTGCTTTCTGAAGGGGATTTAAGGCTGGGAGGGAGGGCGGGGGGAGGCAGGGACATGAGGGGACACGAACCTTAGGAAATGGGAACACAATAACAAACGGACACGGGACTACGTTTACGTTTATGTTAGAATGAGAAAAATCGCGAGTGAAGCTCAATTTTTATTTACACTTTTGTTTAGTTCGTGAAGGCAAGTGAGGAAGGTCATGTCTGTCTAGTCGCGATTATTTCTGTGGTGAGAACATTAATTTTTTTCTTCTATGTCGTTTATTTTCGGGATGTCACGTTTAAGATGCTGAAAGAGTGATTCGTTTGGGCTAAGAAGGACATAACACCCACCTTTTGACATGGCGCTAATTACCATACGTTTTGAAGACTAAAAATGATGTATTGCGTACCTAAGAGTGGCGTCAGTTTACCTTTGACATTATGAAGAAAACGATGTATTGTCTCTGTCATCAGTCGTGGATCTATTCTTCCCTTCCCTTTCATTCCCTTTCATTCCCCTTTCATTTCTCAATTCCTCCTCCGTGGTGGCGCGGGTGTAGGCGTGTGGGTAGGAAGGCGTGTGGGTTAGGAAGGCGTGTGACTGGGTAGGAAGGCGTGTGGGTAGGAAGGCGTGTGGGTTAGGAAGGCGTGTGGGTAGGAAGGCGTGTGGGTTAGGAAGGCGTGTGGGTAGGAAGGCGTGTGGGTTAGGAAGGCGTGTGGTTAGGAAGGCGTGTGGGTAGGAAGGCGTGTGGGTTAGGAAGGCGTGTGGGTAGGAAGGCGTGTGGGTTAGGAAGGCGTGTGGTTAGGAAGGCGTGTGGGTAGGAAGGCGTGTGGGTAGGAAGGCGTGTGGGTAGGAAGGCGTGTGGGTTAGGAAGGCGTGTGGGTTAGGAAGGCGTGTGGGTAGGAAGGCGTGGGTGCAGGCGTGTGGGTAGGAGCGTGGGAGCAGCAGAGGTGAGACGCTAGAAGGCAAGGAGAGATGCAGGACTCGTGAGGAAGGGAGACATCATTACCCACTACAGACGTGGCCTTTGTATAGTCTATCAAGTCTATCTCCTTTACGGAAATCCTGCTATAGTAACCATTCACTACCTGTAACATGTAATATAAACACAACGGAATAGCGGGTTGAGAAATATAATAGTCATCCTTCTTGTTTTTTTTTTTTTATAGCTTGGGTGGTGGATGTGATTTGGGTTGATTTACGTCAGGATTTACGTCAGCCTTCCATTTCATGTATTGTTAGTGGAAGTCTTTGTTGACGTTTGTTTACGGTGTCTCTGGCAGTCACGCTATTGTTCCCGCGTGACATGAACGAACCGAGAGAGAGAGAGGAAGGCAGTAGTGCTTTATGCAGCCAGTGGTCTGAATACGACGAGGGATCGGTGAATAGGAGCTTAGATTTGATGTATTTGGAGGGTTAATTTACTAGATTTGATGTATTTGGAGGGTTAATTGATTATATTTGATGTATTTGGAGGGTTAATTGATTAGATTTGGTGTATTTGGAGGGTTAATTGACTAGATTTGATGTATTTGGAGGGTTAATTGATTAGATTTGGTGTATTTGGAGGGTTAATTGACTAGATTTGATGTATTTGGAGGGTTAATTGATTAGATTTGATGTATTTGGAGGGTTAATTGATTAGATTTGATGTATTTGGAGGGTTAATTGACTAGATTTGATGTATTTGGAGGTTATTGACTAGATTATGTATTTGGAGGTAATTGATTAGATTTGGTGTATTTGAAGGGTTTACATTGACTAGATTTGATGTATTTGGAGGTTAATTGATTAGATTTGATGTATTTGGAGGGTTAATTGATTAGATTTGATATATTTGGAGGGTTAATTGATTAGATTTGATGTATTTGGAGGGTTAATTGACTAGATTTGATGTATTTGGAGGGTTAATTGATTAGATTTGATGTATTTGGAGGGTTAATTGAAGTGATAATTCAAGGTTTTGTTTTTGTTTTACTTTAAAGTCTGAAAGGTATTACATTTGACTAACCTATTGTTTTATGCAGCTATTGATCTGAATACGCCTACAGATCGGTGAATAGAGCAGATTGGATATATTTAGAGAGCTAATTGAGGTTATAATTGGGTTTTTAATCTTTTTTGGCTTAAAAGTGAAAGGGGTGTTAAAGTTGCCTTACATTATTGGTTATTGAGGTGATAATTCAAGGCTTTGTTTTGGGTTTACTTAAAAGTCAGTCAGGTTATATATGACGATCTGTTATGCAAACCTCCCCACAACATTCAGTAACCTTTAGAATAGAAGTAATGTCGTGAAGTCCGATGCAGATATTAGTCTTGTCAAAGCCAGTATAATAACCTAACCTAACCTAACAACCTAACCTAACCTAACCTAACCTATCAAAGCCAGTAAAATAACCTAACAACCTAACCTAACCTAACCTAACCTAACCTATCAAAGCCAGTAAAATAACCTAACCTAACCTAACCTAATAACCTAACCTAACCTAACCTATCAAAGCCAGTAAAATAACCTAACCTAACCTAACCTAATAACCTAACCTAACCTAACCTAGCCTATCAAAGCCAGTAGAATAACCTAACCTAACCTAATAACCTAACCTAACCTAGCGTAACCTAATCTAACCTATGTTATTCTACTGGCTTTGTTACGTATGAGTCCCTATCGCTGGTTTCACTTCTCCCCTCCCCTTCCCTCTCCCCTCACTTCTCCCCTCCCTTTCCCTCCCCTCACTTCTCCCCTCCCTCCCCCCTTCCCTCACTATACCTCCTCCCCCTCCCATCACTCCCTCTCCTTCCCCCTCCCATCACTTTCCCTCTCCTTCCCCCTCCCATCACTTCCCCTCTTCCTCTTTCCTTTCCCCTCTCCCCGTGCGTGCTCTTTCTCCTCCTCTTCCCTCCTCCGTCGTTTCATCTCCCCATTTATCTCTCTCCTTAATGTGACAAAGGCCCCATGACTGTCTGTATGAAGAGGGAGGGACCGTATGTAGAGAGGAGGGACCGTATGTAGAGAGGAGGGACCGTGTGTAGAGAGGAGGGACCGTATGTAGAGAGGAGGGACCGTATGTAGAGAGGAGGGACCGTATGTAGAAAGGAGGGACCGTATGTAGAGAGGAGGGACCGTATGTAGAGAGGAGGGACCGTATGTAGAGAGGAGGGACCGTATGTAGAGAGGAGGGACCGTATGTAGAGAGGAGGGACCGTATGTAGAGAGGAGGGGCGAGGGTGTGGTTTATCAGGAGGAACGTGAGCGCTTACCTGAAGGAGAAAGAAGAATGAAGAAAGAATGATCGCTTCCCTCTCCTCTTCTACCTTCCCCTGTGTGTGTGTGTGTGTGTGTGTTTGTTATTGTGGTAGGTAACTAGATAGTGTGGTGGAATGTGTTTGTGTGTGTTTGCAGTGAATACATGTTACTAACTAGGGGTGGGGCACTCAGTAGAGCGCATACCTCCGCCCGAATATTTCATCAATTGGTTGCCATGGCAACAGTTGTGATTATATATATATATATATATATATATATATATATATATATATATATATATATATATATATATATATTATATATATATATGCACTCAGTATGAGCGGATACCTCCGGCCGAATATTTCATCAATTGGTTGCCATGGCAACAGTTGTCAATAGATTTCATCCAAAATTAAATCAGTTCTTCCTTATACCAAATAGACTTTGTATACCGAGTTTGGTCCAAATCTATTCGCAACTTTTCGAGAAATCCTATACACTAAAAGACAGACAGACAGACAGACAGACAGATCGGGGTGAAAACATAACCCCTCCAACTTCGTTGGCGGAGGTAATCATCATTTAAAAAGCATTAAATGAGAGAGAGAGAGAGAGAGAGAGAGAGAGAGAGAGAGAGAGAGAGAGAGAGAGAGAGAGAGAGAGAGAGAGAGAGAGCGCGCATATAAATAACCCCTCCTCTTCTCTTGACATGAACATATTCCCTAACTCTTCATTAACTCGTAGTGTGAGAGGCGGCCTTGTAGTGACAGGGGGGATGATAATGAGCGGATACAGGGTTACAGGCAGGTGTGGGCAGGATAGGAGTACAGTACAGGTATAGAGGTACAGGGCGCTACAGGGTTAGGCTACAGACAGGTGTGGGTAGGATACGAGTACGGTACAGGTATACAGGTACAGGGTTACAGGCAGGTGTGGGAAGGATAGGAGTACGGTACAGGTATACAGGTACAGGGCGCTGCAAGTGTGTGATTAAGGACACGACCATAACAACCTGTACGTATGGCATCATGGGTTGTAACGAGGGTTGTTAAAAGGTACACAAATATAGACTTTCTAACAAGGGGATAAAGAGGTCACTAATAAGGCTTGAAAGGGACAACAGGTGTGTGTAACCAGGTGTGGGCGTGGGTGAAGGGGTGAAGGTGGGCGGGTGAGTCAGCTGGTGAGTAGTGGTGACTTCCCCCACCACTGCCCCACTCCCCCTCCCCCACCACTCCCCCCTCCCCTCTCCCGCGCCCACCTGTCGCCACCTGTTGCCCCCACATCCCCCTACGCCCCCCCAACACCCTCACATGACCTCCCTGCCTTCATGTGTGGCTACTCTATAATTATCAACACTTAGGTTACGCACACACACACTCACACACACGCACGAACGCTCAGGTCATTCCCGCACTACACATGTCTGGCCTCCCACACACCTGGCGCGCTTCATGCCTCGCCTCTATATGGGTCAAGCCATAGGGTCATGTTAGGGGTCAGGTCATGCTTAGGGCGCTCATTAAGGGGGTGAGGGGTGACCTTTTTTTTGGGTAGTGCGAGGTGAGAGGGAGTTAGGCCGACAGAGGGAAAGGTGTGTGTATTCATCTAGTTGTATTTTACAGGGCCTGAGCAATGCTCGTGTGGCCCCGTCTCCATATCAATATTTTTATCATTCATCCTTAGTGCTTTGGGTTGGCCGAAGCCAGCACCCGGAGAGCAGGTCACAAACCCCGGCTAACACCCGGTACCCATTCACTGCTGGGTGGACAGGGGCTCGGGTTTTAAGGAAACAACCCATCTGTTTCCGCTCCGCCCGGGGATCGAATCCGGAACTTCTCGGTTGTGAACCGAGCGTGCTTCCCCTACACCACGGAGTACCGTGGTGTGTGTGTGTGTGTGTGTGTGTGTGTGTGTGTGTGTGTGTGTGTGTGTGGGTCTGTGTGTGTGTCTGTGTCTGTCTGTGTCTGTGTCTGTGTGTGTGAGAGAGAGAGAGAGAGAGAGAGAGAGAGAGAGAGAGAGAGAGAGAGAGAGAGATATCCCAATGTAGCTATATAAAATTCGTGGAAAAAAAAGAAATTTTCACGTTACTACGTGAGCGTGTCCAAGGCTTGCAGGGAGGCCTCGTGTTTGGCACTATTGTGGTCCTGTGGCTGCCGCCTTCCTGCTTCGGGGCGCGGCGCGGATAGCACTGAGGGTCGTGCCGCGTACGTATCCTCATCACGACCTGTCGCAACTAAGCGGTATTGATTGGTGTCGCCTCGACCTTCTGCTATTAAAGGCGACAGTTCAGCCGTGGGATTAAGTCTGCGATCCCTCCTAGGCGGCCAGGCGTGCCCGGCCAGGCGGCTGCACGGCTGCCGGGGCCGGGACGGGCTCACGGGAACTTCATGCCAGGAACGGACAAATGTATTAGCGTTGCGTGGCCCCCAGGGGACACCCGGGGCGCCACGCTGCGCCTCACCTGTTGGACTCGCTCTTCCGGAAGTTGATCAGAATTTCTTATACCGAGCCACGCGCTCCGCCGTGAGGGGGAACGTGAGGGAGGGAGGAAGGGGGGGGAGACCGTGGTAGGGTCGGGTATGTTACAAGTATGGTGGTGCTGCAGGTGATGTGAGAGGCTTGGACACCCGCAGCAGTAGTAGTTGTAGTGGCGGTGGACACGTGACGGACAGTGGCCGCCAGGCACCACAGGACATGTCGATGCTGGAAAAGATTCGTGAGCGCGGGGCAGAGATGGGCCGGCGGCTCAGTGCCGCCGGCGGCGGGAACGCGGCGCCGCGACGTGTGAGCGTGGGCACGGTGCCAACGGGGCGAGATCTGTCCTCGTGTCCCGTCAGCTTCTCTCCAAACTCCAGCCGCAAGAGGACCAGCCTGGACTGTTCCCCCGGGGACGTGAGCAGCCACCTGTACACCGCCATGGTGGGCGCCCTGCTCGCCCAGCCCGCCCAGGACATCCTCAAGGTGCTCCATTCATGTCCTCATGTTCCTGTGCCTCTGTTCCTCCCCGTCGTACTGCTCCACCCCAGGACGGGGCTGTCAGAGTCTCGTGGCGGGATGCAGGAGGCTCTAGGCAGGGATGGGAGGGTGGAGGAAGCCTGGCCCGTCGGATGGGTTGGGGGAGGTGGTTTAGAGTAAGGGGTGTCAGGAAAGATGAGCTACAAACACCAAATAGGTTGTATTCTTCAGGTTTGAGGCAGTTTTAGACACCCCACCCCACTGTATTCATCCTCAGCAGCCACAACACAACACTGCAACACAACACTGCAACACAAACACCCCATTCAGTGCCTTGCCTCCCATCACCCTCACCCCTGCTGCCCGCTCGTCCCTCACCCCCCTTCACCCCCCTTTACCCCCATCACCCCCGTCACCCGCCAACCCCATGTCTGTCATTCTCATTCACACACATTCACACACTCCTAAGCTGCCATCTCCATCCTCGCGGCCCTTGCTCTCTGCCCCTTACACACATCATCCCTCTCATGCCCATGCCTCATCTGACACTAATGACCCCCTCCTATACCCCCTCCCATACCCCCTACATCACAAGTTTACCCATTTCCATCCCTGTTTTCATTTGCCTCCAGTCAGCTGCTTAACTCAGGCCACAGATAAGATAGCGATAGGCTGCATGAGGTGTGAGATGTGTATGAGTCACGTCCCACGGTGAGCTAGACGTGTGTTGTGATTCTTGGGAAAGGAAGTGCGTGAGGATACAGATGACGCGGTTCCTGTGTAGGCGATGGTGGTGGTGGTGGTGGTGGTGGTGACTGCCTTAACTTATCTACCTTCAAAGCCACCTGTATGATTAATGACTGTTTAAATACAAGAAAATGCAGAAAAGATAGATGTTATTTTGCTGTAGCGGCGTCTGTACCGTACATAAGCGCCTTGACAGTGTAGAGGAGAGCCTAAGTTGCCTGCTTAAACAATAATGTAATCTGTTGATCTTAATATTACTGTAATTTATATTTTTGTCAATAAACCAACTAACTAGATGATCATGTGGCCCAAACTCTTAACATGAGGCGTGGTACAGGAGAGCCTTTGACAGGTTTATGGAACTGTCGCCGATGGGAATTCTCGCCGAAACAACAAGCTAGAACTCTCGTCGACGTGGAAATTTTAACCTAACCTGGACAACGGCACCTAATCTAACCTAACTGATCAAGCTAACGATAGCATTTCATCCCTGAATGCAGAAACACGGGTAAAACTTGATTAAATGTATATATTGGGTCCTGTAATATCAAGAATTGGAACACTCGACGACGGCGGCGAGAATTCCTATCGGCGACAGTTCCAGGTACCCTTTGACACCCCGCATGCCTGATTCACGCGTCCTTGTGGCAAAGGTTAACACTGCACGGCGACAAGTCATTACAACTATGGCCTTGACGCTTAGATGTGTTTCTTGCGATGGGGTGTCGGAACGCGTCCTGGCGGGGTGTGTGTGTGGTGTGTTGCGGGTGCTGCATTGTCTCGGCAACACCTTGGGATCTGTGTTGCTCATTTCCCGTGGTTTGTGTTGTACTGCCTCCTTTTTTTTAATCTTTTTTTTTTATCATAAAGGCTACCAAGGGCAAAAAAATAAAATTGGATCAAAAAGACATCCTACATCCTACCGTAGATAACAGTACAGTCGCCAGGACAACTTTTTTTTCTGTTTACAGTCGTGTGGTGGCGTTAATACTTACATTTCTACATCCATGATTTCAGGACAGTTAGAAGGGGCTATCTGGAGAGTCTGTGTCATTTTGTGTCTTCATCTGTCATAGTATGGCTATAAATGAACAAATGACAAAAATATCTACAAAGTGGCTACCAACAATAAAGTCGCCATCTAGTGTTTATTTACTGAGTGTCCTCCCGCTGTCGTCGTCGCCCGAAAAAAAACGAGTAGGGAAATTTGAAACTGTAAATTCTTGCAGATACAAAGCATAAGACAACGCTGAAACAGGGTAGATTAAACAGTCATGATATAAACTACTGTGTATCATCTTCAGTGGCACATAAAAATCAGTAGTAATGCTATAATTCGTAATATATGGCGCCTGGCGACATGACTGCAGGTGGCGACTTTACTGTTATCTACGGTAGAACGTCAATATGTGAGCGTCATCCGGTAACTGTGTGGTCTGTATACTGGTGCCTGACTAGATAACTCAACAGTATGTTTCGTGTTGCCTTGAGCCGTGTGATGCCCTTGCTGAGTAATACGTGGTTGAATGGGAGAGCAGATCCAGGCTTAACAAAGTGTATGAAAGATAGCGAAAGTTTCATTCTTCAAGGCAGGTCTTGAGTTAGTAAATTACGTTGCATTCTTCAAGGCTTGGGTTAGTAAATTACGTTTCTAATGGTATACCGAGGTGGCTTGCTGCAGTTTCCCTTTAGAGTCAGAAGTTGCCTCAAGTTTGACGTACTGTTGGCCTTGACGGTACCATCCACTACTACTACTACTACTATTATTACTACTACTACTACTACTACTACTACTACTACTACTACTACTACTACTACTACTACTACTACTACTACTACTACTACTACTACTACTACTACTACTACTACTACTACTACTACTACTACTACTACTACTACTACTTAACTACTACTACTACTACTACTACTACTACTACTACTACTACTACTACTACTACTACTACTACTACTACTACTACTACTACTACTACTACTACTACTACTACTACTACTACTACTACATCTATTACTACTACTACTACTACTACTACTACTACTACTACTACTACTACTACTACTACGTACTCATGAACCATCCTGCTGTAACACCCGTTCCTTTCCCCTTCCCTCACCGTTTCACTCTTTCTCTCTAACCCCTCCCCTTTTTTATGCTTTGCCATAGTGCCATATGACCTCTGGTGTCTGGCACATTTCTCCTTTTTTGGCATTAAATCAATCCATCCCTCTATCTGAACGGGGGGGGGGGGCGGGGGGGGCAGGACCAGGTAGTTGGAAGTTTGAGGGTGTAACATAATTTCCTGTTAGCATTGTTTTACCCACCTATCTTCCTCCTCCTTCCGTTCCCCATCCCTAATCCACACACACACACACACACACACACACACACACACACACACACACACATACACACATACACACACACACACACACACACACACACACACACACATACACACACACACACACATCCCTAATCCCTTGATCTACACTCACACGGGAAGACTCATCATAACACACGTGCTCATGTAAACTAACACAGCACACGTGATGAGGCAAGCTCGTGCAGCGGTTCTTCCAAATGTGTCTGTAGAGGGAATATACGAGATGTCTGATAGTGTTGCCGTAATCCATTTTGCGGACCCCCCCCCCCCCACACACACACACAGACAGACACACACACACACACACACACACACACACACACACACACACACACACACACACACACACACACACACACGAGATATAATTTTGCCAAGGTTTCATATATATTTTGTTTCTTACATAATAATCACACTTTTCATTATGTGCTGTGTGTGTGTGTGTGTGTGTGTGTGTGTCTCTCTCTGTGTGTGTGTGTGTGTGTGTGTGTGTGTGTGTGTGTGTGTGTGTGTGTGTGTGTGTGTGTGTGTGTGTGTGTGTGTGTGTGTCCCGCTGCTCTCTAATTTTGGTATTTTCTTCTCCAGGTGAGCGCGAGACATGACCCCGACGTGTGTGAGGGCGCAGCCACGGTAGGTGACGCCCTATTGTTCCCTGTGTGTGTGTGTGTGTGTGTGTGTGTGTGTGTGTGTGTGTGTGTGTGTGTGTGTGTGTGTGTGTGTGTGTGAGTCACGGGCGGGAGTGTTGCGACAAGGAGGGACATGGTATCACGGTAATGGCGTTGTCACTTCCGTACCCACGCTTATTGTTACCGTTGTGTTTCCTGTACGTGACCTTAGTGTGTGGTGAGCAGGTGTATAGGAGCGAGGCGCGTCCTGGTGTTAGGAGCGCCGTCACAGGTGTCTCTACAGGTAGGCAGTGTCCTCGAGGCGTCACGTCCCGCGGGTTGTGGGAGGAGCCCGGTAAGGAATCCAGGTGACGTTAGTGTAGAGGAGGCGTGTGTGAGAGGTCCTGGTGCCCGTGTGTCTGTCTTACCTGTCAGCGTGCCTGTTTGTGTGTGTGTCTAAGGGATGTGTGTGTGTCAATGTGTGTGTCGCCGCCACCTCCCTGCCTGACCTAACAGCCAGGCAGGAGTCAACACGGCCCGGATGTTTGGCGCAGTGACGCGAGGTGTTTGTGAGCGGAACTAAACATCCTAACCGCGGGATGGTGCGGGGAATGTCGCTTTGTGTCGTCTCGCGCCCAGCCAAGGAACACGTGCCTTCAGGAACAACAACAGTGTTTTCTTGCTTGCCTGGATGGGACTGGGCCGCCGTGTATGGTCTCTGTAGAGTCTTGAAGAACAAAGACAGTGACGTGAATGACCGCCAAGTAAGTGTGTGACATGGTGTGTGACCGTCCCTGGGATGTGTTGTATTGAAGCTGCACGTCACGTTAGGCTGCGCGGCGGGGTTGACATGACAACGGTGGTGCGTAAGCTTTGTTGAGGCTGGCCGGGCCCTTCTCCAGGTGCCATCCCAGGGGCCTCGCGTGTTTGTGGCGATGTCCTGAGGGGAAGGAACGTGCCCTCAGCCCTTCGTCACCCGGCTGGCTGACTCGTGATTGGCCTTGAAGACATCATGGCCTTCGTGACACTTGTTTTATTTTTTTAATAATTCAAACTATTCGCTTATAAATTGTAGGAGTGGAATTACCGGTTTTTAATCGTTGGTTCTTGAAGTCATGTTCTCAGCCGCTGCCTGCCTATAGATGGCGTATGATCATGTTCACTATACCAGTATATGTATGGCGTATACTCGCTATACTCGATATCTCCCATCCTCCCAGGCCTACTGAGGCAATGTTTTCTAATACCCGCATGACATTTAGACACAAGTCTGTGCCAAGACATCAACCGTGTTATTCAACGTCAGGAGACCAAGTGCACGAGCGCCCGGCATGACAGGGGAGAGGGAGGAGGGCGTGGGGGGAAGGGGAGGAGGAGGATGCCTGAGCGACCTATATAGTTGTAAAGGGTCAGTACCCAGCAACAAGGCGACTCAACACCTGTCACACACTGGCTCACCTAGCGCCTCAAAACTATAACCGCCTGTCCTGTTTGTTTACCTGCGGGTGATGGCTACGCGGCCCCGTCTGCCTCACCGGGCGGCCCGGACTCCCGGTGCCCCGCCTCGTGTTGGCCAGGGAAAGTGTCTTGGGGCGTGAAGGCCGATCATGTGACCCCGATTTATATTTGACCTGACCCGAGAGAGAAAGAGAGAGAGAGATCAGATCAGATCAAAACGTTTATTGTGAATAATGTACACATTATACATAATACATATATAATTAAGGGTACAAAATAGACAAAGGGCGCACCCCCCATGCAGGTTGCATGGGAAGGATTGCCATGATTAATGAAGTTAGATAGTAACAATGTTAATTACATTCAGATATGCATATACAAAAGACTATGTTATGTTACATATGTATAATTGTATATATTAAGTCCTTTATGAGGCATTGGCAAAGTTTGGGTGACTGTTTTTGACTTGGATAAGGTTACATGGTTGTAGATAATAGTGCAGCAGCCCAGCATAGGAGGCATTGGCACAGCTGCCTCTAAAAGAAATAATTTCTGGACATTCCATTACATAATGGCGGAGTGTGTGCTTCTCTTCTGTTTTACACAGGTTACATTTTTTCATATTGATGTTGTCACTGCCAGCTACCAACTGCCAGTTGGGAAGTAGTTCCTGTATAGGAGAGGAGAGAGAGAGAGGAGAGAGAGAGAGAGAGAGAGAGAGAAGAGAGAGAGAGAGATAGTACGACAAAAGGATGATAGGGATGGCAGTAGTAGTAGTATTAGATTACCCAACAGTGTTTTTATAGTAAACTAGCAAAAAGGGTGCCCGCCGGGCACCTTTCTCCTGCGGCCCACTGTGGGCCTGCGACCCA
>JACEEZ010019986.1:305000-310000 GCA_016584305.1 Chionoecetes opilio | reverse complement strand
GTCCCCTAATTTCCTTCTCCAACCTCAATAGTCCCCTAATTTCCTTCCCAACCTCAATAGTCCCCTAATTTCCTTCTCCCTCAAATAGTCCCCTAATTTCCTTCCCCAACCTCAAATAGTCCACTAATTTCCTTCTCCAACCTCAAATAGTCCCCTAATTTCCTTCTCCAACCTCAAATAGTCCCCTAATTTCCTTCTCCAACCTCAAATAGTCCCCTAATTTCCTTCCTCAACCTCAAATAGTCCCCTAACCTCTTTCCCCAGCCTCCCCAGTCTTTCAGAGCCCCTTCAACCTCATCCCTCTGCCTCCCCAACCTCCAATAATCCTCCAAACCTCATTCCTTTGCCTCCGTATGATCCCTCAAACCTTCCCCCGCCCCCCAAGTCTTTCATAGTCCTCAAACCTCCTTCCCCCACCTCCCCAACCTCAAATAGTCCTCTAAACCCCATTCCCTTGCCTCCCTAACCTTTCATAGTCCTTCTAATATCCTTCTCCCACCTCCCAAAGCTCCCCAAACTTCCCTCCCTTCCCGCTAGTAACGCCTCTTTACCCCGTGACCGAGACCCAGCAACACACAAGACTCGTGAGGGCGGATCTTCCTCGGTGGCTCGGTTTGTCTTGGCCCTCCTCCCCTCCCCCATCTCCCACACGTGCCGATTTAGGATAAGGTTTAGTTTCCTAGTCATACGTATAGCTGTTTATGGTATTCTCTCTCTCTCTCTCTCTCTCTCTCCTCTTCTCCCCTCTCTCCTTCAATCTCTCTCCTCTCTCTCTCTCTCTCTCTCTCTCTCTCTCTCCTCTATTCTCTGTCTCTCTCTGTGTGTCTTGTCTGTCTGTCTGCCTCTCTCTTTGTATATTTCCTCTCTCTCTCTCTCTCTCTCTCTCTCTCTCTCTCTCCTCTCTCTCTCCTCTCCTCTCTCTCTCTCTCTCTCTCTCTCTCTCCTCTCTCTCCCTCTCCCTCTCCCTCTCCCTCTCCTCTCTCTCTCTCGCTCTCTCTCTCCCCTCTCTCTCTCTCTCTCTCGTCTCTCTCTCTCTCCTCTCTCTCTCTCTCTCATCTCTCTCTCTCTCTCTCTCTCTCTCTTCTCTCTCTCTCTCTCTCTCTCTCTCTCTCTCTCTCTCTCTCTCTCTCTCTCTCTCTCTCTCTCTCTCTCTCTCTCTCTCGCGATGCAGAACCTGGTAGTAATTATCGTGTTAAGCCTTGAAAATGGTCAAATGCTACGCTGATATCACGACTTGTTGATGTCTTTTCTTGTTTACATTCTCTGTATCGTAAATTGAGGTGATCTTTTCTATTATTCATTATTATGGGAGTGGTTAATAGGAGTGAGACATCAGCTTTAACCCACATCCTGAATCCCAACACTTCCCTATCTATTTATCTATATCTTAACCTTTATAGTATTCATTTCGTGCTTACTTCTGCATATCCCTTCACACTAATCCATTCCTCTCTTCCTGTCTCCATCCTCTCAACCTCCACTTGCCACTCCCTCCCTCCACTCCCTCCACTTCCCTCCCACTGCCACTCCCTCCACTTCCCTGCCACTCCCTCCCTCCACTTCCCTGCCACTCCCTCCACTTCCCTGCCACTCCCTCCACTTCCCTGCCACTCCCTCCCTCCACTTCCCTGCCACTCCCTCCCTCCACTTCCCTGCCACTCCCTCCACTTCCCTGCCACTCCCTCCCTCCACTTCCCTGCCACTCCCTCCACTTCCCTGCCACTCCCTCCACTTCCCTGCCACTCCCTCCACTTCCCTGCCACTCACTCCCTCCACTTCCCTGCCACTCCTTCCACTTCCCTGCCACTCCCTCCACTTCCCTGCCACTCCCTCTACTTCCCCGCCACTCCCTCCACTTCCCTGCCACTCCCTCCACTTTCCTGCCACTCCCTCCCTCCACTTCCCCGCCACTCCCTCCCTCCACTTTCCTGCCACTCCCACCATCCACCCTCTACTCCCCACCTCCGCCATACCCCTTCGTCACTCCCTCATCCGTCGCCTTCAACTTATCGATAATTACTGTTGTTGCCTCTTCCGCCTCACGCTTCCCGTCACCATTGCACCGCCACAAAGAGCCTGCAGTATTAGGGGCGTGCCGGGAGGGGTGGGGACCGGAGGGGAGACCCGGCATAGGATTTGTTTACTGTGGAGCTTTAAACAGAGGGCCAGTTGTGTTGAGGGGGCGGGTAGGGGGTGTCGGTGGGTGTGGGTGGTAGGGGAAGGGCTGGGTTAGGTGTGGTGGGGTGTGGGTGGTAGGGGAAAGGCGGGGTGGGGTGTGGGTGGTAGGGGAAAGGCGGGGTGGGGTGTGGTGGGGTGTGGGTGGTAGGGGAAGGGCAGGGTTTGGTGTGGTGGGGTGTGGGGGTAGGGGAAGGGTGGGGTTAGGTGGTAGGGTGTAGGGGAAGGGTGTTAGGTGGTAGGGGGATCACCTTAATGTAGAGGAACGTGAGGGTCGTTTTATAGCTCAAGGTCACTCGCTTCTGTACTCACCCACGTAACTGAGACTGATTATAATGCTCGGTTTTTTTTGTGTGTCTTTTATCTCTCCTTCCCTTTCTCTCTTTCCTCCTCCTCTGTGTTGATTATAATGCTATGTATTTTTCTTCTTTTCTCTCTTCTCTCCTTCTCTCCTTCCCTCTCCCTCCTTTCCTCCTCTTGCGTGTCATTTTACATCACACGGAACTAACCAAGATCAAAGAAACAGTAAACACACAACAAAACAAGGGGCGTAGTGTTGCAGCATTCGTGTCAAGTGCGTAGCATGATCGAGGAAGAGATTTATTTATCCTGCCGCGGCGCCACCTTCAAACCTCACTTTTTGTCACAGTAGGAAAGAAAACAATAACAATATATAGTAAACAGGAAGCCTAGAGTCACCCACGGCCTCCTCTTTTACGGGAAGCGGAGGCGGGTGACGGAGGAGGACGGAGACGGACGGAGGAGTAGGCGGGTTACTGCGTTATAACATTTAAGACGTGTTTCCGAATTCCCAAGACCCATTATCAGTAATCTTACTCGTGGGAACATAACCAGAGAACAAGGGGCCGGATTCAGCAAACTTACCAGCGATACCCTGTTACGAGGTCGAAGTTACTAGACCGCTACGAGAGATGGCAAAACTGTATTCGGCAACGATATTGTAAGCACCTAGTAAGCTACGAGGTCCATTGCAGCTGGGAGCCACCAAGGGTCTGGTGTCGAGCAACAGCAAATCATCTCCACGCTTACAAAGGCGTGTTTGGGGTTACACGTGCTTTCCTTTCTTTCTCCTTTCTCCCCATCTCTCTTTTCTCTCTCTCTCTCTCTCCCTCTCTCTCTCTCTCCTTCATTTTCCTCTTCCTCTCTCTCTTCTCTTCTCTCTCCCTTTTTCTTCTCTCTCTCTCTTTTCTCTCTCCCTTTCTTTCTTTTTCATCTACTATTTCTTCTTCCTTCTCCCTCCTCCACACGATGAAATATTCACGATAATATCACATACTGGGTATGATGTGTATTATGTGGCTACATAATATATACACATCATAGCCGTATGTGATATTATCGTGAATTTTTCATCGTGTGGAGGATGAAGAGGGAGAAGGAAGAGGAAGAGGGGGAAGGAGAGGAAGAGGGAGAAGAAATAGTAATGAGAAAGAAAGAAAGGAGAGAGAGAGATAAACTTCCTTCCTTTCTCCTCTCTCTCCCCCTCTCTCTCTCTCTCTCTCTTCCTTTTCCTCTCTCTCTCTCTCTCGTCTCTCGTCTCTGCTCTCTCTCTCTTTCCCCCCCCTTTATCTCTCCCCCTTTCCCTTTTTTCTTTCTCGTCTCTCTCTCCCCCTCTCCTCTCTCCTTTCTCCTCTCTCCTCTCTCTCTGCTCTCTCTCTCTCTCTCCTCTCTCTCTCCCTCTCTCCTCCTCTCTCCTCTCTTTCTCCTCTCTCTCTCCTCTCTCCTTCCACTTTTTTCTTCTCTCATTTTCCTTTTCCCTTTTCTCTCTCTCTCTCTCTTCTCTCTCTTTCTCCTTTCTTCTCTGGAGAGTGTGGGTAAATCTTTTCTTATCCCTTTTCCTTATCTCTTCTTTCCTATATTGATACAATTATCTCCTTCTCTCTCCTCTCATTCTCCTCTCTTCTCTTTCTCCTCTCTCTCCCCTTCTCTCTCTCTCTCCTCTCTTCTCTTTTCTCCTTTTCTCTCCTTTATCTCCCTTTTTTTTTCTCCTTTTCTCTCCTTTTATCCTCCTTTTTTTTTTTTTTCTCTCTCTTCTCCCTCTCTCTCTCTCTTTCTCTCTCCTTTCTTTCTTTTTCATCTACTATCTCTTCTCCCTTCTCTTCCTTCTCCCGCTTCAAACCTCCACACGATGAAAATATTTACGATAAAACACATACGGCTAGAGTGTGTGGTGTGGTGTGTGTATTAGATTATTGTAAAACACACACAAATATTAGGCTACATATTACCATCTAGCCAGGTATGTGATATTATGTGAATATTTTCATCGTGGGGGAGGGTGAAGGCGGAGAAGGAAGAGAAGGGAGAAAAGATAGTAGAAAGAAAAAGAAAGAAAGGGAGAAAAAAAAGAGAAGAGAAGAGAGGAAAAGAGAGAGAGAGAGAGAAAAGAGAGAGAGAGGGAAAAAAAAAGGAGTAAAAGGGGAGAAAGGAGAAGAAAAAAAGGAGATAAGGAGAGAGAGAAGGGGAGAGAAGAGAGAAGAGAGAGAGAGAGAGAGAGAGAGAGAGAGAGAGAGTAATTTGGTATCAAAATGGAAAGAAGAGATAAGGGGAAAGTGATAAGAAAGATTTACCGCCACCACATCCCCCAGAGAAGAAAGGAGAAAAGAGAGAGAGAGGAGAGGGGAGAGAAGAGAGAGAGAGAGAGAGGAGAAAAAAAAAGGGAAGGGGAAAGAGGATGAAGAGATAAAGGGGAGGGAAAAAGAGGAGAGAAGAGGAGAGAGGAGAGAGAGAGTAGAAAAGAGAGAGAGAGAGAAGAAGGGAAAGGAAGGACGGCAGAGAGAGAGGAAGAGAAAGGAAGGAGTTTA
>JACEEZ010019986.1:182500-300000 GCA_016584305.1 Chionoecetes opilio | reverse complement strand
TTCCCCGCTGTGTTGTTGATGTCTATTTTCTTATCGTAAGTCTCACCCCCTCCCTCGTCTTTCCTCTCCTCACCAGGTATGGTCACAGGTATGCTAACACAGGTGAAGGTATTGCAAGGGAATGTGAGGGGAAAACTGATATTTTTTTATGGTATTGCCAGGGAATGTGAGGGGAAAACTGATATTTTTTAAGGTATTGCCAGGGAATGTGAGGGGAAAACTGATATTTTTTAAGGTATTGCCAGGGAATGCGAGGGGAAAACTGATATTTTTTAAGGTATTGCCAGGGAATGTGAGGGGAAAACTGATATTTTGTATGGTATTGCCAGGGAATGTGAGGGGAAAACTATATATTTTTTAAGGTATTGCCAGGGAATGTGAGGGGAAAACTGATATTTTTTAAGGTATTGCCAGGGAATGTGAGGGGAAAACTGATATTTTTTATGGTATTGCCAGGGAATGTGAGGGGAAAACTGATATTTTTTAAGGTATTGCCAGGGAATGTGAGGGGAAAACTGATATTTTGTATGGTATTGCCAGGGAATGTGAGGGGAAAACTATATATTTTAAGGTATTGCCAGGGAATATGAGGGGAAAACTATGATATGTTTTTTAAGGAATTGCCAGGGAATGTGAGGGGAAAACTATGATATGTTTTTAAGGTATTGCCAGGGAATGTGAGGGGAAAACTGATATTTGTTTTTAAGGTATTGCCAGGGAATGTGAGGGGAAAACTGATTTTTTTAAGGTATTGCCAGGGAATGTGAGGGGAAAACTATGATAGGTTTTAACATTTTCTACAATCTTTTTTTTAGCATGTATCCAAAATTTTAAAAACCGAGATATTTAATGATACTAATAGGGTTGGAGGGTGCCATTTAGCATGTTTATAAATATTGATGGGTAGCCTACGTATGGGGTCTGTGGTGGAATTTAACTTTCTGGCTTTGAGATCCTACTGCTCTTCTGTGGTGGTGAAAATGTTAAAATGTCAAGCTGGGTGGATTGTGGAGGAGTAGAAGCTGGGTGGATTGTGGAGGAGTAGAAGCTGGGAGGATTGTCGAGGAGTAGAAGCTGGGTGGATTGTGGAGGAGTAGAAGCTGGGTGGATTGTGGAGGAGTAGAAGCTGGGTGGATTGTGGAGGAGTAGAAGCTGGGTGGATTGTGGAGGAGTAGAAGCTGGGTGGATTGTCGAGGAGTAGAAGCTGGGTGGATTGTCGAGGAGTAGAAGCTGGTGGATTGTTGAGGAGTAGAAGCTGGGTGGATTGTGGAGGAGTAGAAGCTGGGTGGATTGTTGAGGAGTAGAAGCTGGGTGGATTGTTGAGGAGTAGAAGCTGGGTGGATTGTTGAGGAGTAGAAGCTGGGTGGATTGTCGAGGAGTAGAAGCTGGGTGGATTGTTGAGGAGTAGAAGCTGGGAGGATTGTTGAGGAGTAGAAGCTGGGGATTGTGGAAATTGTTCGAGGAGTAGAAGCTGGGTGGATTGTCGAGGAGTAGAAGCTGGGTGGATTGTTGAGGAGTAGAAGCTGGGTGGATGTGAGGATAGAAGCTGGGGATGTGAGATAGGCTGGGGGATTGTTGAGGAGTAGAAGCTGGGTGGATTGTTGAGGAGTAGAAGCTGGGTGGATTGTGGAGGAGTAGAAGCTGGGTGGATTGTTGAGGAGTAGAAGCTGGGTGGATTGTTGAGGAGTAGAAGCTGGGTGGATTGTGGAGGAGTAGAAGCTGGGTGGATTGTCGAGGAGTAGAAGCTGGGTGGATTGTTGAGGAGTAGAAGCTGGGTGGATTGTTGAGGAGTAGAAGCTGGGTGGATTGTTGAGGAGTAGAAGCTGGGTGGATTGTTGAGGAGTAGAAGCTGGGTGGATTGTGGAGGAGTAGAAGCTGGGAGGATTGTTGAGGAGTAGAAGCTGGGTGGATTGTCGAGGAGTAGAAGCTGGGTGGATGTTGAGGAGTAGAAGCTGGTGGATTGTCGAGGAGTAGAAGCTGGGATTGTGAGATAGAAGTGGTGGATGTGAGGAGTAGAAGCTGGGTGGATTGTGAGGAGTAGAAGCTGGGGGATTGTGAGGAGTAGAAGCTGGGTGGATTGTTGGAGGAGTAGAAGTGGGTGGTATTGTTGAGGAGTAGAAGCTGGGTGGATTGTTGGAGGAGTAGAAGCATGGGTGGATTGTTGAGGAGTAGAAGCTGGGTGGATTGTTGAGGAGTAGAAGCTGGGTGGATTGTTGAGGAGTAGAAGCTGGTGGATTGTCGAGGAGTAGAAGCTGGGTGGATTGTTGAGGAGTAGAAGCTGGGTGGATTGTTGAGGAGTAGAAGCTGGGTGGATTGTTGAGGAGTAGAAGCTGGGTGGATTGTTGGAGTAGAACTGGGTGGATTGTGAGGAGTAGAAGCTGGGTGGATTGTGGAGGAGTAGAAGCTGGGTGGATTGTGGAGGAGTAGAAGCTGGGTTGTGAGATATGTGGATGGGGGTAGAAGCTGGGTGGATTGTGGAGGAGTAGAAGCTGGGTGGATTGTGAGGATAAAGGGTGGTGTGAGGAGTAGAAGCTGGGTGGATTGTCGAGGAGTAGAAGCTGGGTGGATTGTGGAGGAGTAGAAGCTGGGAGGATTGTCGAGGAGTAGAAGCTGGGTGGATTGTGGAGGAGTAGAAGCTGGGAGGATTGTCGAGGAGTAAAAGCTGGGTGGATTGTGGAGGAGTAGAAGCTGGGTGGATTGTTGAGGAGTAGAAGCTGGGAGGATTGTTGAGGAGTAGAAGCTGGGAGGATTGTGGAGGAGTAGAAGCTGGGTGGATTGTGGAGGAGTAGAAGCTGGGTGGATTGTTGAGGAGTAGAAGCTGGTGGATGGAGATTGGTTGGGATGGAGAGTAGAAGCTGGGAGGATTGTTGAGGAGTAGAAGCTGGGAGGATTGTTGAGGAGTAGAAGCTGGGTGGATTGTTGAGGAGTAGAAGCTGGGGGATTGTGGAGGAGTAGAAGCTGGGAGGATTGTGAGGAGTAGAAGCTGGGTGGATTGTGGAGGAGTAGAAGCTGGGTGGATTGTGGAGGAGTAGAAGCTGGGTGGATTGTCGAGGAGTAGAAGCTGGGTGGATTGTTGAGGAGTAGAAGCTGGGAGGATTGTTGAGGAGTAGAAGCTGGGTGGATTGTTGAGGAGTAGAAGCTGGGTGGATTGTGGAGGAGTAGAAGCTGGGAGGATTGTGGAGGAGTAGAAGCTGGGTGGATTGTTGAGGAGTAGAAGCTGGGTGGATGTTGTGAGGAGTGGGTAAAGCTGGGTGGATTGTTGAGGAGTAGAAGCTGGGTGGATTGTTGAGGAGTAGAAGCTGGGTGGATTGTCGAGGAGTAGAAGCTGGGTGGATTGTCGAGGAGTAGAAGCTGGGAGGATTGTTGAGGAGTAGAAGCTGGGTGGATTGTGAGGAGTAGAAGCTGGGTGGATTGTGGAGGAGTAGAAGCTGGGGGATTGTGGAGGAGTAGAATGGGTGACTGGGGTGGAATTGTGAGGAGATAGAAGCTGGGTGGATTGTTGAGGAGTATAGAAGCTGGGTGGATTGTTGAGGAGTAGAAGCTGGGTGGATTGGTGGATTGTGAGGAGTAGAAGCTGGGTGGATTGTGGAGGAGTAGAAGCTGGGTGGATTGTCGAGGAGTAGAAGCTGGGTGGATTGTCGAGGAGTAGAAGCTGGGAGGATTGTTGAGGAGTAGAAGCTGGGTGGATTGTGGAGGAGTAGAAGCTGGGTGGATTGTTGAGGAGTAGAAGCTGGGAGGATTGTGGAGGAGTAGAAGCTGGGTGGATTGTGGAGGAGTAGAAGCTGGGAGGATTGTTGAGGAGTAGAAGCTGGGAGGATTGTGGAGGAGTAGAAGCTGGGAGGATTGTGGAGGAGTAGAAGCTGGGTGGATTGTTGAGGAGTAGAAGCTGGGTGGATTGTGGAGGAGTAGAAGCTGGGTGGATTGTCGAGGAGTAGAAGCTGGGTGGATTGTTGAGGAGTAGAAGCTGGGTGGATTGTGGAGGAGTAGAAGCTGGGTGGATTGTCGAGGAGTAGAAGCTGGGTGGATTGTTGAGGAGTAGAAGCTGGGAGGATTGTTGAGGAGTAGAAGCTGGGTGGATTGTTGAGGAGTAGAAGCTGGGTGGATTGTTGAGGAGTAGAAGCTGGGTGGATTGTTGAGGAGTAGAAGCTGGGTGGATTGTTGAGGAGTAGAAGCTGGGTGGATTGTTGAGGAGTAGAAGCTGGGTGGATTGTTGAGGAGTAGAAGCTGGGAGGATTGTTGAGGAGTAGAAGCTGGGTGGATTGTTGAGGAGTAGAAGCTGGGTGGATTGTTGAGGAGTAGAAGCTGGGTGGATTGTTGAGGAGTAGAAGCTGGGTGGATTGTGGAGGAGTAGAAGCTGGGTGGACTGTGGAGGAGTAGAGACAGGCGAGGCATCATATTGGTTGCTACTTTCATGGATCAGGAAGCCCGTTTTTTATACTGTCATCTGTCTGGGAAGTAGTCGTGTGTTTTGAAATGTTACCTTAGTGAAAATGTAACATCAAAAGTAGGACACATGAGATCTTAAATGAAAGTTAACTAGTGCATGTGCCAGTTACTCTAAGAACGTACGATGAAATTTTGATTTTAGGTTAGGTTAGGTTAGGTTAGGTTAGAACAGTTAGGTTAGAACAGTTAGGTTAGAACAGTTAGGTTAGGTTAGGTTAGAACAGTTAGGTTAGGTTAGGTTAGGTTAGAACAGTTAGGTTGCCTGTGGGAAAGTTATGTTTGAGTTTGGTTAGGTTAGGTTAGAACAGTTAGGTTAGGTTAGGTTAGGTTAGAACAGTTAGGTTAGGTTAGGTTAGGTTAGGTTAGAACAGTTAGGTTAGGTTAGGTTAGGTTAGGTTAGAACAGTTAGGTTAAGCCTTGGAGACAGTAGTTAGACGTTTTAGGTAGTTGTTTAGTTGACATTTGTGATGAAGATTTTATAGTTGACTTTATCTGTCACTCTTTGAGTACTCGAGACGATTTATTGTAATTTAGCTCTACCATAGACAACTTTTCTTAGTGAAATATTAGAGCATATTTTAGAAGATATGACTGTTATAGATATTCCTTGTCCTAAATTTTGGTATATTCAGTTGCTTTTTGTAATTGTATGGCTCGACAAGACACTTTTCTGTAGCAAAGGAAAGATCTGGGCGTGAAGGGGTTAAGAGATGACTTACTCCTTAGAACATACGATAGATAAGATATTGCTGTTAAATGTCTGTGGGGAAGTTATGGTTTGAGTGTTATGGTTATGGTGTTAAGTTATGGAGAGTTATGGTGTTGTGTTTGAGTGAGTGTGGATGATGGTGTGTCCTTCCAACAGTCAAGCAGTGTCGCCCTGAAGACAGCTGAAGGAACTACCACTGACCTTGCCACTGAAATAGAAAACATTGTCAAGGAAAAGATGGTGAGCGTTTGAGGTTTACACTGAGCATGGTTCCTCCCTTTGTCACTCACCACCTGCATGTGTAACGCGTCTCGTCTTGTTTCCCACCAACTTATCCTTTGCATGCAGTGTTGGGTGGCACATCGTAGGCATAACAGTGTTTTTATTAGTCAAGGGAACCATTTGTGTTGAGGACATTTATTTGTGTGTCACTATGTACTTTGGGCTTTGGTTTTATTATATTTAGAGTGCATGTTGTTGGTCAGGATTCTCTTCTTTTATTTTTATTTTATAAGTTTTTCATGTACACAGTGTTTCAGAGAAGTTCATGTTTGTTATTTTTCCCCAGACTGCAACATTCTTTCTTATTCTTGAGAGCACTACATACCTCTCATACTACATACCTACATACTCATAGTACTCTAACACTCTCATACTCCTACCTACATACTACATAGGGACTCGCACACTACAGCTCTAAATTAACTTATTATCTATCTCTTCCTAGACCATTAAAACCAATTTACTGTATTTGTTGTTCTTAATGTTTTACTTTTTGTGCAATTTGTTCAAGTGAAAGGGATTTTTTTAATATTTTGACTTGGTTTAATTAATGCTGTGTTATTTATGCCACAAAGTATTTTAATGTCTTTTGTGCTTCTTCTTTTTTCATTTAGACACTGCATAGTTAGTTACTGAAAGAATATCATGAATTGTTTCTAAACATTGTAATATTTTGGTATGACATTGTTTTGGTCTTATAGATTATTTTTTCATAGCATGCCGATTGTCAGCTCATTTTGTTTCCTAGTTTGTGAAGAATAAGTCGCGGTGATATGCATAGCAGTGCCGTTTCTAGCCTTTTGGGGCCCTATGCGAAATGCTGTTTGTGGCCGTATTTTGTAAAACTATGGTGGGGGGATTCCAAGCCCTCTAAGGTGGTCCAGGGGCACGCCTTAAATATTTAAATGCATCAATCTGGTGCACTTTAATAGGAAAAGAGACTAGATTCTAAAAATAAGTAAATAATGGCAGCTTGGGGCCCCTTGGTGGCTTGGTGGCAGCCGCGTAGGTCACATAGAGTAAGAAGCGACCCCGTTCTTCATGACCCCGAGACCCGCGCACTTATCGCAGAGGCTGGCCCAGACGCCTTCCAAGTCAAGTTGACAGGATTACTTGGTGGAGGCACCTGGCCGTCTTAGATAATTTGATGGTTGACGTTATTACTGGTAAGAAAAACTAAGGATTTGCGACAGAAATGGTTAGCAGATTAATTCATTCAAAACACATCAAAACGCGCCTGAAAAAATAGTTTCCGTTATTACCGGTAAGAAAAACTAAGGATTTGCGACAGAAATGGTTAGCAGATTAACTCAAAACGCATCAAATCTCACCAAAAAAAGAAGTTTCGTCCACCAAAGTGAATACATATGGTGTTTTTTCTAGAAATTTACCGATGTTTAGTTCACATTGGCTTATATCAAAACTTTACTAGGATCTATAGCGATTTGAACCACGTGCAGCTTCACTTTGTCATTTGCTTGTCTGTCATTATTTTGTCTCCAGGCTGAGGCAACACCCTTAGGAACCTGCCGCCAGGATGCGTCACTGTCATGTTTGAGCAGCGGTGGACACTTGATCTGCCTTTTTTTTCTCTAATTTCAGAAACTCCACCTTGTTATAGTTGCTCGCTATAATGTGCTTCATTGTTGAACTCAGTATTATGTTTTACTGAATGTATTGTTGATATCCATAGAGTATCCTGTACCGTAGATAACACTATAGTCGCCAGTCACTCGCCACTGCACTAATGTCGCCAGGCACAATATATTACAAATTTTAGCATCACTACAGACTTCTATGTGCCGCTGAAGTTTATGCACAGTAGTTTATATTATGTACATCACACTACATGTCTTCAGTGGCACATAAAAGTCTGTAGTGATGCTAAAATTCGTAATATATTGTGACTGTCGACATTAGTGCAGTGGCGAGTGACTGGCGACTATAGTGTTATCTACGGTAAAGCATTGATTCTAGTGTATGATAATTACCTCAGTCCCCCACCAGCCACCGCCTCCTGTCTCGCACTCTCCATGCTGCTGCTTTCCTGTATTGAATGTTTTGTTTATGTAGGCCTACACACACACACACAAAATGTAGTCAGTGATCTTTGTGCCCTTAATTGTGTGATTTGTTTTACTGCTTTTTTTTAGTAGTACAGTAAAACCTCTCATATTCGGACTAATTGGGCCAAGGAGTGGTCCGAGTAATGCAAGGATCCGAATAATGGGGGGATTATATATGGGGGGATATGGGGAAAAAAAAAAAAAAAAAAAAAAATTCTAGGTGTACATATAGCTAGGAAATTTCGACCCCTAAAAAAAAAAAAAAAAAAAAAAAAAAAAAAAAAAAAAAAAAAAAACTAGGTGTACATATAGCTAGGAAATTTCAACCCCAAAAAAAAAAAAAAAAAAAAAAAAAAAAAAAAAAAAACGGTGTACATATAGCTAGGAAATTTCGACCCCTAAAAAAAAAAAAAAAAAAAAAACTAGGTGTACATATAGCTAGGAAATTTCGACCCCTAAAAAAAAAAAAAAAAAAAAAAAAAAAAAAAAAAAAACGGTGTACATATAGCTAGGAAATTTCGACCCCTAAAAAAAAAAAAAAAAAAAAAACTAGGTGTACATATAGCTAGGAAATTTCGACCCCTAAAAATAAAAAAATAAAAAAAAAAAAAAAAAAATAAAAAAAAAAAAAATAAAAAAAAAACATGTACATATAGCTAGGAAATTTCGACCCCTAAAAAAAAAAAAAAAAAGGGGGTCCGAATAATGTCAAAGTCCGAATAATGAGTGTCCGAATACGAGAGGTTTTACTGTACTTTTTCTTTGTCCATGTATTATTAATGTATTATTTGTATTATTAATCGGAGTGCAAACTGTGTTCCCTAATAGCAGCTTTTAGCCCCTATGCACAATACTCTGATCTGCACCGATTTGTTTCAGAACCAACCACTTCTATGTCTCACAATGTAACATGTGTTCTCACTAAAGAATGTTTTTTGTTTTCTATAATATACATTTCACGTTTCTATAATTTGTGTTCTAATATTTCAGCCATTTGTTTCATGATGTCACAAACTCACCTCACCATGACGTCATTTGCCCCACATCCCCACCCCAAGACACATCATTTCTTTATGTAACCCATCATACCAAGCCACCTCGGGCATGATAATGAGGATATAATAAAAACCATTACCATCATTATTCATCATTTTCATCATTACCATCGCCACCCATCATGTGTTTGTTGCCATGTAGGACAGCTTGTAGGTATCATAACAAACAAAAATATGACATTGAAAAAAAACTAATATGATACAATATGAAAAGACATCAATTCATTACTAAAGATAAGACAACGTGCATAAGTAAGCATCCTTGACCAGGCTTTTCAATCTGTGTGATTTATCTGATACACAAAAGATGGCCATTACTGAATATAACCCATTGCACTCTATCGGAAACAAGATTTTGGAATCATAAGTGCGTGTACATGATTCGTGTTTCTGCTTCACCCCTTGAGACCCAGAACGTAATTTCCACTGTAATTTGGGTACCATTAGACAAAGTGTAATGAATATGAGCAATATTTTATAGATATCACCTGTTTAGTATCCTTGTCGACTAACTAATTTGGTATATTCAGTTACTTTTTGTAATTTTATGGCTCGACAAGATGACAACATGCAATTTTTTTTAAAGCAAAGGAAAGATCTGGGTGTGAAGGAGTTAATGGCTGTGCCCACTACCATTGACATGCTCATGAGGTGGTGTTATGGAGTTGGCTTTAAACTAGTGTGTGGTAACTGTTCTTATCTGTGTGTCCAGTGGAGGGTCGGTGATAGTTGATCTCTCAAGCCAGTATGTCCACCTCGGCCGCCCCCGTGTGTTGTGGCGACTTTTCATGATAGAGAGCTGATAGTAGATCTGTGACTCACTTTATCTCTTGCACTTGAGGGTGACATAGATGACAGACTACAGAGCACATGACAGGAGATGCGGTTAAGTGTGACATACAGTGATTCCCTCAAAGATTTAAGTTTGGCTCGCACTATTTTCAATCGCATAGAAAAGAAGTTCTTGAGGACTTCTATGTTCTGTTGGTGTTGGTGCAGAGGCCACTTAAGGGCTAAAGCATCCGAGCCAAAGCATCAAGGACACCATGCCGGGGTGGAAGGCAAGGATTCGGTGCAGACTTGTCGTGTAAGAATTGCCTTTGGGTTTTGCACATGAAGATCAGTGGAAGGAAGTTGAAGTTGTTGGTGGTTGTCATTGAAGAAGTGGAGGCAATGGATAGAGACCAGTGGAAAGAAGTTGAAGTTGTTGGTGGTTGTCATTGAAGAAGTGGAGGCAACAGATAGAGAGAGACCAGTGGAAGGAAGTTGAAGTTGTTGGTGGTTGTCATTGAGAGTGGAGCAACAGATAGGAGAGACATGGAAGGAGTTGAAGTTGTTGGTGGTTGTCATTGAAGAAGTGGAGGCAACAGATAGAGAGAGACCAGTGGAAGGAAGTTGAAGTTGTTGGTGGTTGTCATTGAAGAAGTGGAGGCACATGGATAGAGATAGTTGGAAGCGTATCATCGGCCATCTAACCTCATAGAAATTATGGGAAAAACTGATGTTAAACCGAAAGAAGAAGAAAAACAATCTTAGTGGTAGGCAGTGAAGTGGCTGTGAGTGAGTCCTTCAGCTTGCACGGCCCCACACAGGACAGTGATGGATTTAGGTGTTACATAATCATGGCACACACATAAGAAGTAACAGAGGTAACATAAGACTGAAGTAAAACACGCAGATACAAATGGCACAGCTAGGCAAAAAACTTGGTTGTGATGGGAAGAGTAGGGGAGAGCGGGGCAGGTTGCATCGAGGGCAGGTTGCATCATTGCCTCTAACTCGCATTAACTTTTTATTATTATTATTGTTGTAGTTGTTGTAGTAGTAGTAGTTTATTGTAGTTAGTAGTAGTAGTAGTATTAAGACGATGTACGTGTGATAACATGCGAGTTAGAGGCAATGATGCAACCTGCCCCGCTCTCCCCTAGTTATTAGTAGCTACATTAGGGAAGAGTAGTTATTAGTAGTTACATTAGGGAAAAGTAGTTATTAGTAGTTACATTAGGGAAAAGTAGTTATTTATTATTATTTATTTATTCGGTCAGGTTTCATATTTATTCTCTTATCATCATCCTTGTTATGTAACTAGAGTATGCACATGGCGAGACAGAAGCCACAATGATAAAAGTAAAAACTGGCTCGTCAGTGTTACCAGTGATGAGACAAATACATCACTATTCATGTTCACATTAGAGTTCATAGATAACCATTGATCTTGAATGTGATAAAATACACACACAACCGGCTAACTGTATTGTCTCCCCTGTAGGAACAACACTCCGAGACCAGCGAGCTTCTGAAGGAGTGGCGGAGCTCTGGTGACGGGTGTTCGGGCGACGAGGCCTCCTCTCCCGTGCCCCTCACCTCCCAGCTCTCCGACGATGCAGACCTCGGGGCCTCGGCGCTACCTCACTCACTCCTGGCGCATGATATTAGTCCAGGTGGGCCCCTAGGAATGAGGTTATGAGGCTCTTAGGAATGAGGATAGACATAAATTCGTCATATCTAAGTTTTGTTTTATACCTCACTTGTTTGCCTTTTTATATTTTTCATTAATATCTCACACCTTGCTATCGCCTCTTGCAGTGTGGTGTAGGTAATTTTGGGGTCTTTCATAGCAAAGGGCTGCACACACACACACACACACACACGCATGCACGCACACACTCCACATCACACCCACACGAGTGAAGGATTGCCATATCAAGTCCTGCTGGGATCATGAGGTCACAACTCCTTGCATCGTGTACTGTACCTGTTCTCTGTTAGGCGATCAGGGGTTTTAGCATGGAAGGAGATAAACCCAAATTATTTCCACCCAGCCGGGGAATCGAGTTCTGTCAAGCCCCAGTATAGCGACATTTCTTCATATGTACATTAAATACTACAGTGAGACAATTGAGAATCTTAAGCATCACTCCTATTCTCTTTGTAACCATTACTCATAACATAAGAACATCAGAAAATAAGGAAGCTACAAGAGGCCGTGAGACCTACACGTGGTAGTTCCTGTTACTTAACACTATCTACATCCACCTTTCATCCCCATCCATGAATTTATCCAGCTTCCTTTTAAAGCTCCCTATTGACCCTGCACTGACCACCTGACGACCGAGTCCATTCCAATCATTCACCACCCTATTTGTGAACCATTTTTTCCCTATTTCCTTTTTAAATCTACGCTTTTCCAGCTTCCAGTTTCCAGTACTTACCCTGTGTTTCTGTGCCCAGGGGATTGCGACATGACCAGGGAGCAAAGAGAACTCCACAAGCGGCAGTTCGTGGTGGCGGAGTTGGTGGAGACGGAGAGGCTGTATGTGCGGGACTTGGCGGATGTGGTGGAGGGCTACATAGCGGAGATGCGGAACACCGACTCCGAACTCAAGATGCCGGAAGATCTGAGGGCCGGGAAAGACAAGATGGTGTTTGGAAACTTGGAGGCTATTTATGAGTGGCACAGGGAGTGAGTGAATCCTTGTTATTGTACTTGATGGCTGTTACTTGATGACTGTTTATGACTGTTACTTGATGGGGTGTTTATGACTGTTTATGACTGTTTACTTTCTTGTGGGTGTTTATGACTGTTACTTGGTGGGGTGTTTTATGACTGTTACTTGAGGGTGTTATGACTGTTACTGATGGGGTGTTTATGACTGTTACTGTGGGGTGTTATGACTGTTACTTGATGGGGTGTTTATGACTGTTACTTGATGGGGTGTTTATGACTGTTACTTGATGGGTGTTTATGACTGTTACTTATGGATGTTATGACTGTTACGTGTGTTATGACTGTTACTGATGGGGTGTTTATGACTGTGGGTTACTTGATGGGTGTTTATGATGTACTTGAGGGGTGTTTATGACTGTTACTTGATGGGGTGTTTATGACTGTTACTTGATGGGTGTTTATGACTGTTACTTGATGGGTGTTTATGACTGTTACTTGATGGGGTGTTTATGACTGTTACTTGATGGGGTGTTTATGACTGTTACTTGATGGGGTGTTTATGACTGTTACTTGATGGGTGTTTATGACTGTTACTTGATGGTGTTTATGACTGTTACTTGAGGGGGTGTTTATGACTGTTTACTTGAGGGGGTGTTTATGACTGTTACTTGAGGGGGTGTTTTATGACTTACTTGGTGGGGTGTTTATGACTGTTACTTGATGGGGTGTTTATGACTGTTACTTGATGGGGTGTTTATGACTGTTACTTGATGGGGTGTTTATGACTGTTACTTGATGGGGTGTTTATGACTGTTACTTGATGGGGTGTTTATGACTGTTACTTGATGGGGTGTTTATGACTGTTACTTGATGGGGTGTTTATGACTGTTACTTGGTGGGGTGTTTATGACTGTTACTTGGTGGGGTGTTTATGACTGTTACTTGATGGGTGTTTATGACTGTTACTTGATGGGGTGTTTATGACTGTTACTTGATGGGTTGTTTATGACTGTTACTTGATGGGTGTTTATGACTGTTACTTGAGGGGGGGTTTATGACTGTTACTTGAGGGGGTGTTTATGACTGTTACTTGAGGGGGTGTTTATGACTTTTCTTGATGGGTGTGTTTATGACTGTTACTTGATGGGGTGTTTATGACTGTTACTTGATGGGGTGTTTATGACTGTTACTTGATGGGGTGTTTATGACTGTTACTTGATGGGGTGTTTATGACTGTTTAAATTGATGGGGTGTTTATGACTGTTACTTGATGGTGTTTTATGACTGTTACTTGATGGGGTGGTTTATGACTGTTACTTGATGGGTGTTTATGACTGTTACTTGGGGGTGTTTATGACTGTTACTTGAGGGGGTGTTTATGACTGTTACTTGAGGGGGTGTTTATGACTTACTTGATGGGGTGTTTATGACTGTTACTTGATGGGTGTTTTATGACTGTTACTTGATGGGGTGTTTATGACTGTTACTTGATGGGTGTTTATGACTGTTACTTGATGGGGTGTTTATGACTGTTTACTTGAGGGGGTGTTATGACTTACTTGATGGGGTGTTTATGACTGTTACTTGATGGGGTGTTTATGACTGTTACTTGATGGGGTGTTTATGACTGTTACTTGATGGGGTGTTTATGACTGTTACTTGATGGGGTGTTTATGACTGTTACTTGATGGGGTGTTTATGACTGTTACTTGAGGGGGTGTTTATGACTGTTACTTGAGGGGTTGTTTATGACTGTTACTTGAGGGGTGTTTATGACTGTTACTTGAGGGGGTGTTTATGACTGTTACTTGATGGGGTGTTTATGACTGTTACTTGATGGGTGTTTATGACTGTTACTTGATGGGGTGTTTTTTGACTGTTACTTGTTGGTTTATGACTGTTACTTGATGGGGTGTTTATGACTGTTACTTGGTGGGTGTTTATGACTGTTACTTGATGGGTTTATGACTGTTACTTGATGGGGTGTTTATGACTGTTACTTGATGGGGTGTTTATGACTGTTACTTGATGGGGTGTTTATGACTGTTACTTGATGGGGTGTTTATGACTGTTACTTGATGGGGTGTTTATGACTGTTACTTGATGGGGGGTTCATGACTGTTTACTTGATGGGTGTTTATGACTGTTACTTGATGGGGTGTTTATGACTGTTACTTGAGGGGGTGTTTATGACTTTTTTTTACTTGATGGGTGTTTATGACTGTTACTTGATGGGGTGTTTATGACTGTTACTTGATGGGGTGTTTATGACTGTTACTTGATGGGTGTTTATGACTGTTACTTGATGGGGTGTTTATGACTGTTACTTGATGGGTGTTCATGACTGTTACTTGATGGGGTGTTTATGACTGTTACTTGGTGGGGTGTTTATGACTGTTACTTGATGGGGTGTTTATGACTGTTACTTGATGGGGGGGTTTAGACTGTTACTTGATGGGTGTTTATGACTGTTACTTGGGTGGGGTGTTTATGACTGTTTACTTGATGGGGTGTTTCATGGACTGTTTTCGTGATGGGTTGTTCATGACTGTTACTTGATGGTTGTTCATGACTGTTACTTGATGGGGTGTTTATGACTGTTACTTGATGGGTGTTTATGACTGTTACTTGATGGGTTTGTTCATGACTGTTACTTGATGGGGTGTTTATACTGTTACTTGATGGGTGTTTATGACTGTTACTTGATGACTGTTTATGACTGTTACTTTATGGGGTGTTTATGACTGTTACTTGATGGGGGGTTTATGACTGTTATTTGATGGGGTGTTTATGACTGTTACTTGATGGGGTGTTTATGACTGTTACTTGATGACTGTTTATGACTGTTACTTGATGACTGTTTATGACGTTACTTGATGGGGGGTTTTGACTGTTACTTGATGGGTGTTTATGACTGTTACTTGATGGGTGTTTATGACTGTTACTTGATGGGTTTATGACTGTTACTTGATGGGGTGTTTTATGGGCTGTTACTTGGTGGGGTGTTTATGACTGTTACTTGATGGGTTTATGACTGTTACTTGATGGGGTGTTTATGACTGTTACTTGGTGGGTGTTTATGACTGGGTTTCTTGATGGGTTTATGACTGTTACTTGGTGGGGTGTTTATGACTGTTACTTGTGGGTGTTTATGACTGTTACTTGATGGGGTGTTTATGACTGTTACTTGATGGGTGTTTATGACTGTTACTTGATGGGGTGTTTATGACTGTTACTTGATGGGTGTTTATGACTGTTACTTGATGGGGTGTTTATGACTGTTACTTGATTGGGTTTATGACTGTTACTTGATGGGTGTTTATGACTGTTACTTGATGGGTGTTTATGACTGTTACTTGGTGGGGTGTTTATGACTGTTACTTGATGGGTGGTTTATGACTGTTACTTGATGGTGTTTATGACTGTTACTTGATGGGGTGTTTATGACTGTTACTTGATGGGTTTATGACTGTTACTTGATGGGGTGTTTATGACTGTTACTTGATGGGGTTTTTATGACTGTTAACTTTTGAAGGTGTTTATGACTGTTACTTGATGGGGTGTTTTATGACTGTTACTTGATGGTGTTTATGACTTACTTGTGGGGTGTTTATGACTGTTACTTTGATGGGGTGTTTTTATGACTGTTACTTGATGGGGTGTTTATGACTGTTACTTGATGTGGTGTTTATGACTGTTACTTGATGGGGTGTTTATGACTGTTACTTGATGGGGTGTTTATGACTGTTACTTGATGGGTGTTTATGACTTACTTGATGGGGTGTTTATGACTGTTACTTGATGGGTGTTTATGACTGTTACTTGAGGGGTGTTTTATGACTGTTACTTGATGGGGTGTTCATGACTGTTACTTGATGGTGTGTTTTATGACTGTTCTTGAGGGGGTGTTTATGACTGTTACTTGATGGGGTGTTTATGACTGTTACTTGTGGGGTGTTTATGACTGTTACTTGATGGGGGTTTATGACTGTTACTTGATGGGGTGTTTATGACTGTTACTTGATGGGGTTGTTTATGACTGTTACTTGGTGGGTGTTTATGACTGTACTTGATGGGGTTTTATGACTGTTACTTGATGGGGTGTTTATGACTGTTACTTGATGGGGTGTTTATGACTGTTACTTGATGGGGTGTTATGACTGTTACTTGGTGGGTGTTTATGACTGTTACTTGATGACTGTTTATGACTGTTACTTGATGGTGTTTATGACTGTTACTTGATGGGTTTTGACTTACTTGATGGGGTGTTTATGACTGTTACTTGATGGGGTGTTTATGATTACTTGATGGGATTTTATGACTGTTACTTGATGGGTTTTTGACTGTTACTGATGGCTTATGACTGTTACTTGATGGGGTGTTTATGACTGTTACTTGATGGGGTGTTTATGACTGTTACTTGATGGGTGTTTATGACTGTTACTTGATGGGGTGTTTTATGACTGTTACTTGTGGGTGTTTATGACTGTTACTTGATGGGGTGTTTATGACTGTTACTTGATGGGGTGTTTATGACTGTTACTTGATGGGGTGTTTATGACTGTTACTTGATGGGGTGTTTATGACTGTTACTTGATGGGGTGTTTATGACTGTTACTTAAAGGACTGAAATGGTTCTAAATGAAAGTTGTTTGTGTCTAGTATATGTTATGGCTGGATCCAAAGTTCTAACCCCTTTCATTGTATATTTTTTTTCTCAGTTTCTTCATGATCAACATTGAGCGCTGCATAGAACACCCGGAAGAGATAGGGACGGTGTTTCAGCGCAGTGAGAAGAGGCTGCAGATTTATGTGAAGTACTGCCAAAACAAACCCACCTCGGAGTACATTGTCTCAGAGTACTCCAACTATTTTGAGGTGCTTCTTGTTACTCTTATGTATTACTAGCCGCAAAACCCATTCACTCACCCATCACCCCACACCCATTACCCATCACCCCACCCATTCACTCACCCATTACCCATCACCCTACATCAAGGTTTCCTCAATTCTCGCAACCCACTTTTTTTTCTTCACAATTCTCGCTAATAGGCTACTAAAAAAAAAGAAAAAAAAAAAGTGATCGGATCATCTCATAAGTGGTATTAAAATGTGCCCCTGGTCGACCCGGTTCCAAAACTGTGCCATATGATGGGATTGGGGCACTGGGGGCGGCACCTATCGCGGACACACACACAGACACACACACACACACACTTTCGCTTATATTATTATAGATAGTGTTATATGTAATTACCACTTTCAAAACACAAATGTAATCACAGGTTTTTTTCAACACAACTTTTGTAATTGCAGTTTTCATATATTCTTTTGGTTGAGATTCATAATTATTTATTGATCTTGTACACAAATAGAAAGACAAATCCTATAAACCCCCAACCCCTTGTTCTGCAGGAGCTGCGGATGAAGCTGGGCCACAAGCTGCAGCTGCCGGACCTGCTGATCAAGCCTGTGCAGCGGCTCATGAAGTACCAGCTGCTGCTGCGAGACATCCACAAGCACACAGAGCGGGCAAAGCTGACGCAGGAGGCGGAGAGCATCAAGAAGGCTCTCAACATCATGATTGTTGTCCCCAAGGCAGCCAATGACATGATGAACGTGGGGAGATTACAAGGCTTTGATGTGAGTGGCTGGAGTGCAAGTAGCTAAGTGTGGTGGCAGGTTTTTTTTTTTTTTTTTTTTACATCATGCCTATAGCGCCTATAGGCAGTGACCTCCAGGGCTGTGATGGTAGACCCTGGAGGTTCACTTGAGGGCTGTGATGGTTGGCCCTCGCCCGTGGTGGGGGAGCCAGTATTTTTATAGTGACGCCTGTGATTAGAGACTCATGCCGCCCCCCTGTGTCCTCCGATGCACTCGCAATAGAAGGCAGAGTTAATGGGCAGCATGTGGGTGTTCTTAAGCCACTCGACGGTGCAGAAAGATATTAAGTGGATTTATGGTTCTCACTCGGGATCGAACTCGGGTCACCGAGAACGCCACTCGGAGACGCTAACCACTGTGCTTCCGCCTCCCCTGCTTTAGTGTGGCCGGTTATGCATGTATGCATGTACCTTATGACACACAGATGTGGTGACCCTTTGCCCACTACACTGAGGTCTAAACTACTCTTATCTTAAACTAATCAATAGAATTCCTCAAAAGAAATTATGTTTTTGTCAGCTGTAAGTGTCAATTTTATGTTTGTTGATCTTAAACAAATCAATAGAATACCTCAAACGAAAAAATGTTTTGTTGTAAGTGTCAATTTTGTGTTTGTTTTAGATGTGGTTTATTTAATCCTGCCTCTGCTCCTTCTGCAGGGCAAGATCATGTCACAAGGGAAGCTGCTGCTGTACGGGCCGCTGGTCTGCCTGGAGGGCACCACCGTGCATAACTTTAGGGGAAAGGATTTGATGGTGTTCCTCTTTGAGCAGTCCATCATCTTCTCCGAGAGTGGCCGGAAGAAGAATCAGTTTTCCAACCCCGTCTATCAGTATAAGAGTCACCTGCAGGTTTGTTGTCATGGCACCGTTGAAATTGTTATTAATACATTGCTTTCCATAATGACAGAAAACCAGTGAATCATTAATGCCTTATGAATGAGATGCTATGTGTATGTATGTAAAATTATATAATAATTCATCGATAATTAAGTCAAGCAAAAGGAACTTGTATATCCATAGACGGTTGCCATTCCTATGTGAAGGAATGAGGATGTTGCTATAGTGCTAAACTCTGGCCAACATTCCAACACTGCATTGACTGAATCAGAATACCATATTTTATGGCTTATAAGACGCACTTTTTCACCTAAAAAATACCCTGAAAAATACTCATGCGTCTTCCAAGACTAATGTGGTAGCACTGTTCCTCATTACTCAGTACCTCAGTACTTACCTGTTACAAGTATTTCGAATACCATAAGACTTTCAAATCATCTAAAATGTCCTCACGCTGTGATGTTTTCTACGGTACTGGCGGGAGCCGTTCCGCCACGGAGGCTCGGCAGGTAGCGCCAACTATCGTCTGCTAGTGTTGATGTATCATTCACCACCAGGCTGTCACATGTATCACAAGCTCTTTTCAGTCCTGGAAATTATCCCCCTTGACAAATTCATCAAAACGATTTACTTAAACTATCGCATACAAGCTAAAAGTTGTAAGATACGCCAAGGAACATGGAAACAGAGCAGCAGAAAGACACTTTGGACCACCGCCTACCCAGAAAATTGGTAGATTTTATTACTGCCTACCAGTAGAAAATCTGTAGTTTGTATTTTTCTTCTTGGAAATTTCTTTCCAAAATCAGGGTTCGTCTTCCAAGATGCAGCGTCTTATAAGCAGTAAAATACGGTAATCTATAATATGGATCTGACTCCCATCTTTCTTAACAGGTTAACAAAATGAGCTTAATTGAGAAAGTTGAAGATGGGGATCCAATAAAATTCCTTCTGAAATCCACGGATCCCCACAAGCCCAACCTGGCCTTTATATGCCAAGGGGCCTCCGAGGATGACAGGAACCAGTGGGTCTCACAAATCCGTCATTTACTGCAGACCCAAAAAGACTTCCTCAAGGCCATTCAGTACCCAATAGCATACCAAAAGGAGCAGACCAAGAATGTGTAAGTACTCAGCCAGTGTGTCGAGTGGAAATACGTGTCGTGCATGTCAACCTAAAGCGGTGATGGGGCCAGGAGCACCAATAATACTGTTGTGGGTCTATATTGGAAGCAGTGTGAATTGTTAGGGGCTTATAATCCACTTCAAGAATTGTTAGGGGCTTATAATCCACTTCAAGAATTGTTAGGGGCTTATAATCCACTTCAAGAATTGTTAGGGGCTTATAATCCACTTCAAGAAATTTTTAGGGGCTTATAATCCACTTCAAGAATTGTTAGGGGCTTATAATCCACTTCAAGAATTGTTAGGGGCTTATAATCCACTTCAAGAATTGTTAGGGGCTTATAATCCACTTCAAGAATTGTTAGGGGCTTATAATCCACTTCAAGAATTGTTAGGGGCTTATAATCCACTTCAAGAATTGTTAGGGGCTTATAATCCACTTCAAGAATTGTTAGGGGCTTATAATCCACTTCAAGAATTGTTAGGGGCTTATAACCCACTTCAAGAATTGTTAGGGGCTTATAATCCACCTTAAAAATTGTTAGGGGCTTATAATCCACTTCAAGAATTGTTAGGGGCTTATAATCCACCTTAAAAATTGTTAGGGGCTTATAATCCACCTTAAAAATTGTTAGGGGCTTATAATCCACCTTAAAAATTGTTAGGGGCTTATAATCCACCTTAAAAATTGTTAGGGGCTTATAATCCACTTCAAGAATTGTTAGGGGCTTATAATCCACCTTAAAAATTGTTAGGGGCTTATAATCCACTTCAAGAATTGTTAGGGGCTTATAATCCACCTTAAAAATTGTTAGGGGCTTATAATCCACCTTAAAAATTGTTAGGGGCTTATAATCCACTTCAAGAATTGTTAGGGGCTTATAATCCACTTCAAGAATTGTTAGGGGCTTATAATCCACTTCAAGAATTGTTAGGGGCTTATAATCCACCTTAAAAATTGTTTGGGGCTTATAATCCACTTCAAGAATTGTTAGGGGCTTATAATCCACTTCAAGAATTGTTAGGGGCTTATAATCCACTTCAAGAATTGTTAGGGGCTTATAATCCACCTTAAGAATTGTTAGGGGCTTATAATCCACCTTAAGAATTGTTAGGGGCTTATAATCCACCTTAAGAATTGTTAGGGGCTTATAATCCACTTCAAGAATTGTTAGGGGCTTATAATCCACTTCAAGAATTGTTAGGGGCTTATAATCCACTTCAAGAATTGTTAGGGGCTTATAATCCACTTCAAGAATTGTTAGGGGCTTATAATCCACTTCAAGAATTGTTAGGGGCTTATAATCCACTTCAAGAATTGTTAGGGGCTTATAATCCACTTCAAGAATTGTTAGGGGCTTATAATCCACTTCAAGAATTGTTAGGGGCTTATAATCCACCTTAAGAATTGTTAGGGGCTTATAATCCACTTCAAGAATTGTTAGGGGCTTATAATCCACCTTAAGAATTGTTAGGGGCTTATAATCCACCTTAAGAATTGTTAGGGGCTTATAATCCACTTCAAAAAAGTTTATCACACTGTTTAGGAGGTTTTTTAATGGTGGTTTGTGGGGCATAAACAGAGCGGCTGATACGACGTAGAAAACAGAGACTAAGAGTGTTATGGTGAAGCCGGGGAATGACGGGTTCCTTGACGGTGATGAGACCACAGAAAAGGGAAGCCAGGTGCATATACACTTGTAGCTCAAAACACACACACACACAAACACACACACATTCCTTTACCTCTTATTTGTGTCTTTTTCATGTTTGTCTATTTCAATCTCTCTCTCTCTCTCTCTCTCTCTCTCTCTCTCTCTCTCTCTCTCTCTCTCTCTCTCTCTCTCTCTCTCTCTCTCTCTCTCATATATATCAAAGATCAAAACAACAGTTGAACCTCAGTATTAACAGTATGTATTTTTTTTTATTTTATCATAAATGCCGTTTATTGAGCTGAAAAATAATATTTATACATCTAAAGCGTCGTATTTTAACTGTAAATTAGCTTTCAAAAATGTGCATTCAGCCTCCTTCACTGAATGACTCTATCAGAATGCCAACACTGAGGCTCATCTGTCACCCGGGGATCAGTGTTGTGTCTCCGAGTGGCCGCCAAGCAACACAACACTGCAACACAAACACTCCCAGCAGACTGTCTCGGCAACACCCCAACACCCCTCACACCAGATCTCTTCACTTTGTTTAACCCCTTGAGACCCAGAACGTAATTTTCATTGTAATTTGGGTACCATTAGACCAATTTTTTGTGACTATAAGCAATATTTTATAGATATGACCTGTTTAGTATCCTTGTCCACTATCTTAATTGGTATACTGTATTCAGTTACTTTTCATAATTTTATACCTAACAACAGACAATTTTTTATAGCAAAGGAAAGATCTGGGTGTGAAGGGGTTAAAGAAAAATTCCAGTAGTCGGGTAGATAAGTTTGATATTGAGTAACATTTATTCATATTTTGGGGAAACTTTATTGTTGAAAAATGAAGTTTATTTTATTTTTAGAAATTATGCAAATATTGATACCACGAAAAGGGAAGATTTTACCAAGGGTTACAAAGGGTTACCAAGGGTTACAAAGGGTTGCTAGGGAACAGAGGAGGTGAAGGCTGGCTCTGAGTGAACATTGGTGTCTTTATATTGTTAGGGATCAGTCTGTCATGCAAGTATACAACGTTCTATTTACAGTGTTGAATGAGTCTGTTAAACCTTGCTCTGTTACCACGGCACCGAGAGTGGTGGTCATGCTTGATGGATGTGAATGTGAATGCACACTCTCCTGCCCACAGTGACTGGTTCAGCTTATAATCTAATCAAATGAATTTGTGCCACGTAGAGAACATGCCCGTTGGCTAACTCTTCACCCTATGAATGCTTGTACTGACTGACAATAATGTGCGACCATGGAAGACCTAGACCTTTGCTGTGCTGTACTACTGAAAGTAACTCTGTCACCAAGACCTTGTTCTGTAACACTATTTATTGGCTTGACACAGAAACTTACTGAACTTTATTAATTTTCTTAAACATATTTAACAAAACTCAAAACGTACACAACACATGATTTGGAAACTGTAAGTATATTTCATCCTAGTTTTGAAGTATTATTTAGGCAATTATTTTATAGTTTTCATAAGAAGCTGTGGATCCTTTAGTCATAAGTATTGGATTTCTTTCCCCTTACAAATTAGATATTTTTTAGCAGTCCAGACATACCTGAAATCATCTTGGAGCAATATCTCATCTTATTTTTAAAGTCACACTGCACCATTTGCTGCCATTGGTTTACCACAAAATTAATTGTCAATAGACATAGACTCATCGAGAAGTATTAAGTTAAGACATTTTCAGAAATGTATGTATGTCATTTCTTTGCTGAAGCTGATTTTTCCTACTTAAAATTAAAACTCTCAGCTCTACTGTGTGATAGTTTTAAGTCCATTTGTTGATAACCGGATGATGTGAGTGACAACAAAATGAGTCCGCTGCTTCAGTGAGTCCGGGGCAGAGTTACCACCCGGGCGAGGGGTAACCGTGGGCCAAAGAACTCACTGAGGTAGCTCGCCGGGCTCACGTCTCTGCTGCTTACCCCTTCTGTGGAGGGACAGGGAGAGAGGTCGTCAGTCTCACCATGGGTTATCAGCAAAGCTCAGAAGATGTGTTAAACAAAGGCCTGCAATCTGATTTAGAAGATGACAACAGACTTTACTCTGAGCCTCAACACTCATTAGATTTATGAATACTTAGATTTCTGCAAGTAACTCAAAGAAGGCTGTTCGATAAAGATATTGATGAATATTATATACAAGTCAGTGTACAGTTGCATCTGAAATTGTCCTTTTGTTGAAGGGCTCAGTGTTTGTATATAAAAATATGGTATGATGAATAAAGTTTGTGATTTTTCTCGTGCCTTTTTTGTATATAATTTATTGATGGTCTCTTTGTGGGCGATTAAGAGGAAAGACTTGCTTCTATGATTGTGTTTTCAGGTGCATAAAAGTTTGGCTGTCTGATAAGCTTTGCCATGGTGGAACCTCCTTTGCCATCCCCAGAGCATCATGACGTTTACTATTGTTTGACTATTGTTTGCTTTATGTGGGTAGAGCTGTGCCCGGGAAAAGTGGGGAGACGGGACTTCTTAAACACCTCCACAGACTTGACACACTCGCCTCCAAATAAATGCAAAGATTTACTTGCGACTAAAAGTATAAATCTATCCTAAATCTATCAAAATCTATCTAGAAGAGTAAACCCAAGACATCACCAACACTCAGGCAATTACCACTACAGCAATGAGTACAGTTGGCATTGTGCTAGAAACAAACACAGCTTGCTTCATGCACAAATGTAAAATCAGCTGCTACCGGTAGAATTTGAAGAAGGATCTTTTATGTGCACGTAAAAGTAGTAGCTGGGAACTTGAACCTACAAAATCTAAAGTTTACATGTAGTGCCAGAACTTTGAAGGAGCCGCTAGTAAAATTTTGGTACTACACATATAGCAGATTAATTATCATAGTTTTATTCTGGTTATAAAATTGAATTGGTTTTGAGCATTGGAAAGACTCCAGTAACGTGATGTAAGTGGGTTTTAACGATTCTCACGACAGGTTCACTTGTTGTTTTGTTAAGGAGCGCAACTGTTGTCTCTTGAGCTCCAGCGGGATGCCTCTTATCATGATTATTATTATTATTATTATTATTTTGATTAATCTTTTAACGTCTTTAATTCTTCACCGAGGTGTTTATTTGGACGTGGGTGTGTCGTGGAGGCTGACGAAGAGTAACTAGTGCATGATCCATGATTCCTGGATGTAAACCATTGAACTTTAACATTAATAAACTAACATCTAGATCAGAATAAACCATTTAAATAATTGTTAAGCTTCAATGAATAAATTTTTAAGAAATACATAATAATCTGATGCCTATTGCTTGAGAGTAAAAATGTGTGAAGTCTTGTACTCCTTGGCAGACTGTGACAGGGCGGGACTGTCTGCTTGTCTGCATGAGAGTCAGGGAGGGAGGGGAGACAGTCGCCAGTTATCCCAGTCATCAAGTACATGTGACAGAATGTTAGGTGGCGTAACAAGAAGTGAATCCTTTCCTTCCTGTTGGCTGTGTGTTTGTTGTGGATAGGGAGCAGCAGATCAAACCTTGTGGCTTCTTTGTGATCCATTGGGCAACACTAAAAGCAATAATATGCAGACAATTACAAAATGCAGACACAAAATCTAGTACTTATGGTCCTAACACTGTATATGAAGACTAACTCACTACTAGATGCAGTCCCCAGCACCCACCTGGAGATCTTGCAAGACTCCTGATTAAAACTATCCATGTGTAATGGGATCCAATAGTAAGTACAGAAGTGAATGTTCTTCATTTCTTCCTAGTCTGTCCTATCCAAACTGTGTTGAGTCCTTCATTAAATAACTTGAAAAAACATTAAATAAAGCATTCAAGGTTAAGTATTAAAGTGATCTATAGTAATTCAATGACAGATGAGATTAATGAAGGGTCAGCATTATCACTTCCCGACACTGGCAACTCTGCAGCTTGCAAATGCCCTTACCACTTTGTATTGTTCTAGCACTGAAGATTCAACTCTGATTGGTAATTCATTAGCTAATTGTTGGTGGTAGATTATATCTTATTAGGCTTAAAGACTGCCTTCACAGATTCCTATTCTTAGTGTCGACCCCTGTATATTGCTATTAGCATTAGAATTATCCATAAGTGTTGCTTGTCAAGTATGTAGTTCAGTCTGCTGTTGGTCGCCACTCCAAGCTGAAAAAACAATTGAATTTTTTTATCCCTTAATGTCCTTCGTCTTTTGGGATTCATGAAAGTATTTTATCCGCTGGTGACCAAAACATCTTTTTCTGTTGATAGTGACATGGATGAGTATTATTATATTTGCAATTCACTTGATCTGCATGACAAGACATACTTGTGTAGTATGAAATAATGAATGTGATATTGTTGTTTCCTGTGTTGTTGTTGATAAACATAAGTGGGGTTTCATAGGACTGTTTGAATAAGAGGACTAGCCAGGGAGTAATGGTTGGAACATGTTTTTGCTAATTTTATCTCAAGGACAATGCTTCTAAGGTCAGTTAACTAATTCTTTACCTAACTACTTTCTATTTGAGGATTTTTGAGAATGTTTTATTGCAATGTAAATTTTTCTCGTGACTGCCATTGGGAACAATTCTAAACAACAAAAGCTGTACATTTTTGTGACTGCAAGTAAAGTAAAATGAAGCACTGTAAAAGTAACAGACAACTGTGTTATGCCTGTGTGTATGACGGCACACTAGCAGCATAGCAATTGTCACACAGGATAACCAAGAGATGCAAGGCTGGAATACATTAAAGGAAAGCAAAAATACCTATACCTGCCACACGTTAAGTTGGCGAAAATGGGGCCCCCTCACTACCCCCTTTCGAACGCAAGGGATTGGCTGAGGTGTTGGGGCTTTAGGGCAGAACTTGGAGTAAGGCATTCTCACCCAACACCCAACACCCAACACCCAACACCCCAGCCAATCCCGTGCGTTCAGAAGGGGGAGTGAAGGGGCCACATTTTTGCCAACTTAACGTCCGGCGAATATAGTTACAGGTTTGGTTAGTGCTTCAGCCATGTTCCTACCTAAGATTAGTCAGTTCCACAGATAGAAAGGGAATAAGGGAATCATAGAAGAGTAACCTGCACCTTTACACAGAGACTAAACAGGACTGCAGAAGGCTGGGCATAATTTTTTCTTAATCTCGTTGTTCCGTCATCCACTAGACTCGCTGCACGTTAAGTTAGCGAGTGTGGGGACCCTTCACTCCCCCCTTCCAACACATGGGATTGGCTGAGGTGTTGGGTGTTGGGTGAGAATGCCTTACTCCAAGTTCCGCCCTAAAGCCCTAACACCCAACACCTCAGCCAATCCCGTGCGTTCGGAAGGAGGGAGTGAAGGGACCCAGATTTTGCCAACCTAGCATGCGGCGACTAAAATCTGCATGTTGTTGAATCTTCCGTACTAAATTCCATATTAGCCTTGCATGACGAACAATCATTCCAGTAAGTAAATTGCATCGTGTTCTCATGTTGCTTTGCTTCCACAGGCTGAGAGCATGTCATGAATCTATTGTTAAGGCTTGTGCAATGCATTTAAAGTTGTCTGTCATGGCATCCAGGCTGTATTTACTGAAGCGTTATGAAATATGCACTCTGCTTCCCTGAAATAGTTATGATGCCTATTATTATCATTATTATTATTGCTATTATTATATATTATTGTTATTACCTTTATTATTATCATTATTATTATTATTATTATTATTGTTAGCATTGTCATTATGATTTGTGTATGATGACAAGCCTATCTAACAAAATCAGTCTATTGTGATGCGAAGGAAAATGTTCATAAAAAGCATAGTGAAAAATTTAGATATGTCTAGAAGAAATCCCTGAATACTAACTATGTGCTACTCATCATTATAACAAAATACACAATGCCAAGTTGTGTTGTAGTACTTCATTATTTTTTTTTATTTTATTTATTTATTTATTTTTTTTTTTTTTTTTTTTTTTTTTTTTTTTAACGTTGGAGCCTGTGTAGCGCCTGGATTTTTTTTTTTTTTTTTTTTTTTTTTTTTTTTTTTTTTTTTTTTTTTTTTTTCTCATCAAACATCCATAAAAACGGAAAAGTATACATGGACAGGCTAACATGAGAGCCGTCAGTCACACTTGCCCTTCAGGCCTTTCTTATATAAGCAAAGCAATAACTATTCAAAGCAATAAGTATTCAATGCCATTCGGTATAAACATGATAATGGCTAATTCCTTATATGAATGGCGTTCCTTATATAAGCAAAGCAATAACTATTCAATGTACTAATTCGGTATGAACCTGATAATGGCTAATGCCGTAATCCCTCAGACTGGACCAGCCGTGTCGCAGCATTGGTTGGAATTCCCCGCTGCGCAAGACCCTCAGTCAGCCGCCCGGCCACCCCTTCGCGGCCACCACCAGGAAGAAGGCAAACACCATCGACATCCCCACCAGGTGACGCGACGGCCCATGACAAGGGTGGAGGGTTGGCTGTTGGGTAGAAATAACCGAAATAAACATAGAAAAAGAATATAACAGAAATAAACATAGAAAAATAATATATAACAGAAATAAACATAGAAAAATAATATATAACATTGAAATAATCATTGAAATAGAAATATAACAGAAATAAACATAGAAATAGAAATATAACAGAAATAAACATAGAAAAATAATATAACATAGAAATAGAAATATAACATAGAAATAAACATAGAAATAGAAATATAACATAGAAATAAACATTGAAATAGAAATAAACATCGAAAAATAATATAACATTGAAATAAACATTGAAATAGAAATAAACATCGAAAAATAATATAACATTGAAATAAACATTGAAATAGACATAGAAATAGAAATAAACATTGAAATAGACATAGAAATAGAAATAAACATTGAAATATAAATATAAATGAAGTATAAATAACATAGAAATCTCCATCCTTGTAATCATCCTTGTACTATTTGCTGTTCCTGCCATGCCATCATTGCTGCCACACCTTTGCCACACCTGATATCCCTCCAGACCTTTATAGAGCTCATTATCACCTTGTGTTGCGCCAAATAGTAATATTACCCCAATAGAACACAGTGGCATCATCAACATTTATATCTGCATACTGTGGTCAATAAAGAATCTAAGTAAGTCTTCTAAGTATGGCGCCACCCTCATTATTCTGTGCCTTGCTTTATATCATGTTTACAATCTGAATCTGGAACGATTGGAATGGACTAAGTCGTCAGGTGGTCAATGCGGAGTCTATTGGGGTCTTTAAAAGGAGTCTGGATAAATTCATGGATGGGGAAGAGAGGTGGATATAGGTAGTGTTAAGTAACTGGAACTACCTCGTGTAGGTCTCACGGCCTCTTGTAGCTTCCTTATTTTCTTATGTTCTTATGTTATCTCCCCCCAGCAGCTCTCCAGCCTCTACCACACACCCGGGCACCAGACCCCCCCCACCACCCCCAGCACCCTTCTCCACCGGCATACCCTCCTATCTACCCATCAAGAAAGACTGTTCTCTAGATAAGCTCGATGCCCCGTCTAGCCCACCAAAACTTAAGAAAAACTTTTTTGATGGCTTCCGAAATACACTGCGTCCCAGGTTGAAAGCGGGACAGGAGGATAGCGGCGAGGGGACGGAAGGCTTCGTAACCTCCCCAAGGCAGGAGAGTAAAGACGACAGCTACCACAGAAGGTGGTCCGAGTCTGGCTCACCCACCAAGGCGGTAAGAACCAGCTCGTCTTTTATAAACTAACGATGAATATGCCTAATGGGTGTAGCTCCTTGTCTAACGATGAATATACCTAATGGGTGCAGCTCCTTGTCTAACAATGGATATACCTAATGGGTGCAGCTCCTTGTCTAACAATGGATATACCTAATGGGTGCAGCTCCTTGTCTAACAATGGATATACCTAATGGGTGCAGCTCCTTGTCTAACAATGGATATACCTAATGGGTGTAGCTCCTTGTCTAACAATGGATATGCCTAATGGGTGTAGCTCCTTGTCTAACAATGGATATGCCTAATGGGTGCAGCTCCTTGTTTCCTAATGGTGTTCTCCTAACCTCTCCCTGTTTTGTTTGTCATTATTAATGCAATAAGAATATTCTAGAGCTCTTGTGTATTCAAATGCAAATTTCTAAGATATAGATTAGACAGATAGACAGATAGATAATTGGGTAGATAAATAGATAGATAGATAGATAGATACTTAGGAAGAAAATAAATTGGAGCTCTGAATTTCCAAACAGCCTCAATCTAGTCACCGTGAGATTTGAGTACGTGTAATTATGACTACGGGACAGTGGATCAATATGTTTGTACAGGTAATAGTGTTTCTGCAATGTATAAACCAGTGTTGTCCTGAGATCTTTATCACCTTTTTAATATCATGTGATGCATATAATACAAATACATTTTTTTTCTATCGTACGACTTCACTTGACGAGAAATATTGGTAATGTGACATGCAGGCATCTTCTCTCTGTGAAAATGATAACAAACCTAATTACCTCCATAAACACCACATCATTGGGGCTTCAGGACTGGGATTTATCTATTTCATGTTGAGGTGTTGCAAAGGGAGAGAGAGAGAGAGAGAGAGAGAGAGAGAGAGAGAGAGAGAGAGAGAGAGAGAGAGAGAGAGAGAGAGAGAGAGAAGGGTCGAAAGGAACCAGAAGAGAATGAAAGAGACATGTTCAGGTGTTGCAAAGTGAGAGAGAAGGGTCGAAAGGAACCAGAAGAGAATGAAAGAGACATGTTCAGGTGTTGCAAAGTGAGAGAGAAGGGTCGAAAGGAACCAGAAGAGAATGAAAGAGACATGTTCAGGTGTTGCAAAGTGAGAGAAAAGGGTCGAAAGGAACCAGAAGAGAATGAAAGAGACGTGTTCAGGTGTTGCAAAGGGAGAGAGAGAGAGAGAAGGGTCGAAAGGAACCAGAAGAGAATGAAAGAGACATGTTCTGATAAATGATTGCGGTGCTGTTAGGTCAGAGCTGTTAGTGAGGAGTCAGAATCTCATCATAAGTTTTGTCATTTGCTTTCAAGTACGGTAAACCTTCTCTAATTCAAACTAGTTGGGAGGAGACCTGGGGCGAATTAGCCGAAAGTCTGAATTATCCGATGGTTACCTCTAGCCCCTCCACACCATAAGAACTCACTCAAACATGTCAAAACAGCACAGATTGTATTACTTGTACTCACCAAAACCATCGTATTTATAAGATAAATATCATACATCTGGTCACTGTTCGAATTATGTTAAGTTGTTGAAAATTTGAACTGGTCTGAAACAGGTTGAATTATCTGAAGTTTGAATTAGAACAGTATTACTGTACAGAGAAGAATATATATCAGAACTCCAGCCTAGTACTTGCTATGTACCCAAAACTGACCTACAGGGAGGGAGGAATGGCAGTGAAGGGAAGCTGCTTGTGACTCAGTTTTCATGAATTACGTACGTGTATCCATTATTTAAAGATCACATAAGGGTTACTGAAGATAGTGTATTGCAAAATTCCTACAGTTCGAGATCCCGATTTCATATAAGTTCATCCTTCAGTCCCTTTATTACAGTTATCCAAAATGTCTTGAAATCAGAAGTTCTCGAGATAGAAATAATTTGAGGTGTTCAAGTGTTCACCGGGGAATCCAAATGTTGTATCAGTATGCAGTGATCATTCATGGATGTGTTTTGGTATAATGTGCACCTTTCTGAACACCAGTTTGATATACAGTGTATACATATAGAAAAGGAATTGTTTCACCAAATCTATAAGTTGTAGGAATAATAAAGTAAGAGTGATATGTGACCACTAAGCGAACTCTTGGTGAGAACACTGTGACAATAATTGACGTCTCGTGTGATTAAGTGTGATGTTCTTTGAGGAAGCATTTATTTCTTTAAGTGACATAAGAACATAAGAAAATAAGGAAGCTACAAGAGGCCACGAGACCTACACGTGGTAGTTCCTGTTACTTAGTACTACCTACATCCACCTTTCATCCCCATCCATGAAATTATCTAGCCTCCTTATAAAGCTCCCTATTGTTAAAATGTCAAAAGATTCCTCTTATCCTAGTGTGTGTGGAAAACAGAGCTGCCGACTGACTGTGTTCACGAAGTATTTGTTGAATTTGTTCCTTGTTTGTTGTCAGGGGATGAACTGCTGTTTACTCTACTCACTTTTTTAATGGTTGTATGTATGTACATATTGAATAAAAGGAAAATAGAACAAAGACAATATATAAAAAGTAATTCCCACATTGCAAAAACAAGAGATGCAAGAATGAAAATATAGTGGAGGTTAGTCTTTGGAATGCTTTCATTGATCATGCTCTCTGTCTTGTGTTTATATCAAAGCCTTTAAAGACACGTATATCCAAGCCTTTAAAGACACGTATATCCAAGCCTTTAAAGACACGTATATCCAAGCCTTTAAAGACACGTATATCCAAGCCTTTAAAGACACGTATATCCAAGCCTTTAAAGACACGTATATCCAGCTTTAAAGACGTATATCCAAGCCTTTAAAGACACGTATATCCAAGCCTTTAAAGACACGTATATCCAAGCCTTTAAAGACACGTATATCCAAGCCTTTAAAGACACGTCCTATGCTTTGAAATAGAACTCAAACTGCAAATTTTAGTATTAGTAGTAATCATAGTCAACTTTTGAAATGAAAAAGATTATAAATGCAAATTCTTGTGATATTTTTGTTTTTTACTTTTGTACTTTTCACAATCTCGAGCCAGAGGACAGCAGTAGTAGATGTAATAGTCACCAAACAAGACTTTGTATAAAAAAAGTATCGTGTACAAATTTAAAACTCCAGTGCCCATCATCCCTGTGACCATTGTATGTATGTATGTATGTATGTACAAGGAGAACATCTCTGTACAAAGACAATTAAAGAAGAAAACCATTGATGATAACTAAAGTACACAAAGTTCGCCATTAAGGAGAATGTGATAGGTTTATGATCAGTAAAAAAAAATAGTGTATCCCAATATCTGAGTGTCCCCTGAGCTGTCTTTTTGAATGGCCTCTGTTATGCATCAGTAACTTAAAGGTTTAATTTTTCCCAGTGAACTGCGAGGCGGTTCATTAGGTGAAAATAATCAACTTTGAATATATCGTATCAAAGAAGCTGGTTGGTCATAATCTTTTTGAAAGAATTTTGACATTTTGACCACAAATGCTAATTGTGCAGTTTTACATTTATTTGCCAGCAAAGCAAATATATTGTATGTATTCCTGCCTTCAAGGATACAGTGTGGTGAGATATTACAGTACTAATGCTTGTGTCTTTAAAAGTTACTTAGTGCTTCAGAAGCCTTGAGGTAAGTGCCATGCAGCATGAGCCCCACACCCTCCCAGCAGCCTGGTGCCCCTTAAAAGATATGACATTTTGAACATAGAAAAACTTTGAAGCCATTTTCTCAGTTTTTTGTTTGTGGCGCTTATCGACTTTCTGAAATAAGCGCCTCAAGTATTCTGTATAATCCAGGCTAATAATGTTGTGTTACCTGGCATATCTGTAGGTATTTTTGTGCTGAAATTCAGTTGAGGTGCTGGTTTTGGAGAATAAGAAGCAGAAAAGAAATAACCTTTGCTGAAGCTTGAATTATTTCCGTCAACAGGGGGAGTGGAATGTGTCCCTTCCACCCGGCACATTAGTCAAGGTGCTGGCGGCCTACACTGCTGTGAGGGAGGACGAGATATCAGTGACTCGAGGAGAGACGATCCAGGTGAGTACAGCGACAGCAGACCCACAACTCAAGGCTAGAAAGGCAGTTTACATAGAATTGATAATTATGTTTGTTTTAGATGATCAGTATACAAATTACAGAAGGTAGTACATGATTGATCATTAATAGAAAAAATATTAACCCCTTGAGGCCCAGAACGTAACTTCCATTGCAATTTGGGTACCATTAGACGTTTTTTTGTGTGAATATAAGCAATGTGTAATAGATATAACCAGTTTAGTATTCTTGTCAACTAACTAATTTCGTGTACGTATTTAGTTAGTTTTTCTTATTTTTATGGCTAACAACAGACGATTATATATAGCAAAGGAAAGATCTGGGCGTGAAGAGGTTAATAAGAAATATATTAAAAACATATAAAGCTCAGTATGTGGATGATCAGATAATCTTTGCCCTGCAGGTCATATCGTCCAATGCCCTGCGAGGCTACTTGGTGCATCGTGCGGCCACATCCAGCAGTCCGGCGGCTGAGGGCTGGGTGCCTTCCAACGTCATCCTCCCCTCGGCCAATCCTGAGAGTGCACCCCCCTCCCCCCTCCACCCCCTCCCACCCTACGAGGCTCAGATCAAGAAGCCGTGGATGAAGTTCCGCAAGCCGTCTTTCTCCAAGCGGGATCAACACCACCGACAACACTCCCACAAGAGGGAAGAAGCCATGCCCGAACTACCCTCCGGCCGATCGCCTTCCCACATGCCCAGCCGGCAGATGACAGTCTCCCTCATCAACCCATACCACCCAGATGGTGAAAATTACTGTGTCCAGCAAACTGAGAAACCCCTGAGTGGGTGTGTCCCCGCCTCCCCCGAGTCTCCCGTCAGAATAATAACTCCCCTGAGAAACGTTACCGTGTGTCCCGGAGAGCCCGCGGAGATGGTGTGCATGATCTCCGTGGCCGGTCTGTGGTTGGAGGCCACCACCGTCGCCTGGTGCGGCCCCCACGGCCCGCTGACCGACCCACGCTTTGAGATGGAGCAGCTGCGCGACGGCACGATGCGGCTGCACCTGGCCAGCTGTCGAGTCACTGATGCGGGAGAGTACACCTGCACCATCAGCTGTGCAGGCCACGCCGTCGCCTGTTCCGCACGCATCAATTTGGCCCACGGTAAGGAGCACTGCTATTCCAATGGCCATTCCTTGTAGTGAATGGTTGGTGGAGGTCTGGGCTGCAAAAGGGATTAAGGTTCAGATCAGCGCTCCTAATGGATTACTGGAAGCCTCATCCTTACCTGGGTCTCAGTGCATGTGTTTGTGTCTCATTCTATATTTTCCTCATTTTTGCCAAATGTTTTTTATATATTTTCGAATATTTTTGTATATGTTCATCCAAAGACTACTCTATACAGTAGTGTTTGGTTCATCTGGTACCAGTAATATGTTTAGAGACACTGTTCTGAGACAGTGATTAGTGGTAAAATCATTCATATTTATAATTTCTTACCATTATTTTTATTGTGATGATGCGTTTTGAATATTTCCTTTAACAGACGTTATTTGTTATCATCATCATTATCATCATCATCACCACCACCACCACCACATCCTTCATAGTGGATTATAGAAAGAAATTCAGTATATTTTTCAAAACTAATCCAGTTTATGGCAGTTGTGTGAGATGACTCTTGAACAAAAACAACAAATAGGCAGATAGGTTTTGATCATTTCAAATGAATATACGTATAGTGAATTTCCTGTACATAGTCACGGGCACGGTGATGAGTGGCCATGGTAGAACGATGACTGCAATGATATAACTCTACGTGAATAAAGCGAGGGACCAACAAAGTCAGGAAACTCCGCAACGACAAACAAAAAGGCTGAAACCTGAAACACGACCAAAGAATGTAAAACTAATTTCATGAAGCATTTAGACGGCTTCTGATAGGGTTCCAAATTGCATCTATTACCCTGATGAAGGGTTAGGGCGGCCGCTGCTGTCTGGGAACCCTGCGCCACCCTTCACCCTCCTCTGTGCCTCGTGTCTCCCTTCAACACTGATCAGTCACCCATACAACTCATTGCTCCTCTCCAAACTTTCCCTCTGAACGCATGCAATGGCCTGAAATTGATATAAAAAAGCACACTATGATATGATATGATAAATCTTATCAAACACCAGTGGGGAACATTTTGTGATGAGCCATTATTTTATATGAGATAATAATTCAATTTCCAATTTGGCCTTGGACGCAGGCAAAGTCGGCTCCTGTGTATTGGCTTGTATCTTGAAATTGTGTTCAGCCTAAGCATGACTGTCTTTTAAGTCATCGTGCTGAAGCTTTTTTGAACTGCAGTAATATTTCTCATGTATTTTCATGGTTCCCTATATAGATACAAGACAGGGTTTATATAATCTTCTATGTACTGTTTGCTGTTCCTGGCTTACTGTCCTCATTGTGCTCCTTACTGTCTTGCTGATCATCGTCAACTTAAGAGGCAAGCAGTGTGCAGTATTCTCATAATGCACTCCATCATACTGAGCACATAATGCGGCCATAGAATATTTACTTTTGCTCACTGTGTCCATGGTGATCATTGTTGCTGAAACTTACTTTGAGACATACATGCATGATCTCAATGTCTAATTTTCCTTCATTTAAGTCTCTGTATACCTAATCTACTCATTCAAAGGGAAACGTTATGAATATTTAACAATCATCATCATCATCAACATCTGAAGATATTGAGTCCACAGTAACAACGGGTGGAGACCATGTGGCTACGATGGTGAAGGTTATTGTGTTAACATATTTTAAGAGATGTGTTTTTGTAAGGTGTGGTGCCATAGGTAGGATATATATGGCAATTCTCCCCTTGCCCCATATATAAATTGATAGGGAGTGTGAACGGTGGGTGACCTTGTAGATGAGTGAGTAATGGAGACTGAGTGCCTTGTAGATGAGTGAGTAATGGAGACTGAGTGCCTTGTAGATGAGTGAGTTAGGGAGACTGAGTGCCTTGTAGATGAGTGAGTAATGGAGACTGAGTGCCTTGTAGATGAGTGAGTTAGGGAGACTGAGTGCCTTGTAGATGAGTGAGTTAGGGAGACTGAGTGCCTTGTAGATGAGTGAGTAATGGAGACTGAGTGCCTTGTAGATGAGTGAGTAATGGAGACTGAGTGCCTTGTAGATGAGTGAGTAATGGAGACTGAGTGCCTTGTAGATGAGTGAGTAATGGAGACTGAGTGCCTTGTAGATGAGTGAGTAATGGAGACTGAGTGCCTTGTAGATGAGTGAGTTAGGGAGACTGAGTGCCTTGTAGATGAGTGAGTAATGGAGACTGAGTGCCTTGTAGATGAGTGAGTTAGGGAGACTGAGTGCCTTGTAGATGAGTGAGTAATGGAGACTGAGTGCCTTGTAGATGAGTAAGTAATGGAGACTGAGTGCCTTGTAGATGAGTGAGTTAGGGAGACTGAGTGCCTTGTAGATGAGTGAGTAATGGAGACTGAGTGCCTTGTAGATGAGTGAGTTAGGGAGACTGAGTGCCTTGTAGATGAGTGAGTTAGGGAGACTGAGTGCCTTGTAGATGAGTGAGTAATGGAGACTGAGTGCCTTGTAGATGAGTGAGTTAGGGAGACTGAGTGCCTTGTAGATGAGTGAGTAATGGAGACTGAGTGCCTTGTAGATGAGTGAGTAATGGAGACTGAGTGCCTTGTAGATGAGTGAGTTAGGAAGACTGAGTGCCTTGTAGATGAGTGAGTTAGGAAGACTGAGTGCCTTGTAGATGAGTGAGTTAGGAAGACTGAGTGCCTTGTAGATGAGTGAGTTAGGGAGACTGAGTGCCTTGTAGATAAGTGAGTTAGGAAGACTGAGTGCCTTGTAGATGAGTGAGTTAGGGAGACTGAGTGCCTTGTAGATGAGTGAGTTAGGAAGACTGAGTGCCTTGTAGATGAGTGAGTTAGGAAGACTGAGTGGGGTGAGTGAGGAGAGAGTGGGCGAAGTGACTAATTTATATACGCGGCAAGGGGAGCAGAGGTGCCATATATATCCTACCTATGGCACCATACCGTACATTTTCATCTCACCAATGTCCAGTGAAATATCTGATGGTGTTACTCATGCACTGGCGTCACCACGTCTGTGCAGTAACAAGGGCATGATGGCATTGCTTGCAGGTTTAGTAACACCAGCTTATGCATGTTAACCTTAGTGTTCTCTCTTCCAACCTTGTCACTGGCCTGGCATACCACCTCCATTCTTTAGTCATGTTATCATACTGTTGTCATGTCATTTAGTATTCATATCTCTCAGTCACCACTTGAGGGTAGGATATTCTGCTCAGTAGCATCCCGTGTAAGAGTGATGGGGGAACCAGGCCAGACACAATGAAGGAGTTACCAAGAGTTTGCCAGAGATGTAAAGCTATGACGACTAAATTATTGCCAGCAGAAAGAGCTCCACATATCCATGCTATCACATCATTCTCCTCACTCACGTAGATTAGAACTAAACAGAATATAATATAGCAAGCAATCTATCCTTCCACAAGATATATAAAAGTCTTGCAGGTCTGATACACTCATGTTGCAGACCATTTCCCAGGGTGTCGTCTTTTCTTTCATATCAAATTATCCTTGTCCCAGATTTTGAGCCTCAGGAGTGATATGTAGATCTACAGTACTATTGTTGTGGTCATAAAGGGTTTGCCTCTTTTTGTTTATGAAGTGCTACTAAACCATGGCTCTGTAGCATCAGTGGGGAGATTTGTGAAGAAAACAGCATTACATACACTAACATTAATTTGCTAAAAACCTCTGACCTCATTTCCATTTTATGAAATTATTAATTATTTGATAAAGTCTGAAACGTAAATTTAAACATGAAATATTTTATTTTCACTATCATGAAATGCCGGTTTATTTGCATTATTTGATTTTAAACATCTCTTGAAGAGATTTGTATGTAAGGTAAATCTCGTATTTCAAAATACATAGATGAAGCTGTTAGATTGGGACTAAGGCAAACTTAGAACATAAGAAAATAAGGAAGCTACAAGAGGCCGCGAGACCTACACGAGGTAGTTTCTGAAATGTAAAACTGGAAGAGTTTTTAAGGAGTCGTTTCTCTTGGCCTAGTGAGTTATCTGTCATGCAGTTCATTGTTTTTCTTGGCCATTTGATCCATTTATTTGATCAAAGATAAAGATCTAAATGACAGCCTGCCTAAACACTATTTTAGCATTCCACCAAACTGTATTTATACACACGTGGAAGTGGTATGAATTGCTCCTCATCGCAGTGTCCAGACAGATCAATCAATAACCTGAGCAGCTTTGGTGTGATTCACACTGGACTGCAGGGTTTAGATTGAAAAATTAATAAAAATAATAGTAATTCTAAATAAGAAACCTGGGAATTTTTAATCTTCACATGAATTGCATGAAGAATTGCACTCCCTTTTTTGTGCCAAAGGATTTTACAGCTTTGTGTATAGTTTAATGTGTAAATATGTACAGTAGCCACATTGTAGCAGCTGCTTAGTCCTTCACGTGCCTCCCGCCGAGCAGCGGCACACAGGCCAGACATTTTGTATTGTGCACCCAATAAATTATTTTCTCTAAAGTCATTTATTTCTGAATTGTTGACTTGTATGCAAATTTATGTGATGCGCAAAGCTTGATGGAGGAAAATCATTCCATTAGATGTGGTGATATATATGTCTATGTATGTATTTTGTAGCACTCATAGAAACGAGGAGTAGACATTTTGTGGAAGTCCTTCAATTTGTGACAAGGATTTGTTATCAGAGGTTTTAGGTTTGGCTAAACTACGCTCATGAAAGCCCACCATGGAACCTTTCTTTGCCCTAGTTGCTGCATTAACAGAATATAATTTATCAGGTTGGTGACTTCCTTCAAGTGTGAATTGATACTAACTGCATCTCTCTATTTGTGCAACACTAATCAAACAGTTTTTTGGGAACATTATAATTCCATGCTTCTCAGTAGGCTAACTCTTACATGATGCAAAGTGACTGCTGCATTGTAGGCTAACTGGTGAAGGATCATTATAAGACTTGACATGTTCTACAAAAAAGTATTTATAACAGTGATTAAAGGAGCTTATCAACATTATTTAGAAAGCCGAAAAGGAGATTAGAAGCCATTGGAGGAACATTTAGCCCATAAAACATATCTATCTCTCCGTGTTGTGTGAAAGGTGGATGCACTTCACCCTAAGACCACGTTGTATTATTCTATTTGTTTCATGGACTATTGTATGCACACTGCCCTCGTTCCTTCTAGCACTACATAGTAAATGATTAACCCCTTGAGGCCCAGAACGTAATTTCCATTGTAATTTGGGTACCTTTAGACATTTTAGTGAATATAAGCAACATTTTATAGATATAACCTGTTTAGTATCCTTGTCTACTAGCTAATTTGGTATATTCAGTTACTTTTCGTACTTGTATGGCTCGACAACATACAATTTTATATAGCAAAAGAAAGATCTGGGCGTGAAGGGGTTAAAAAACTATATCAGGGACATGTTTTCTGTCAAAGGGAAGGGAGGGGAGGGGGACACATGCATTTAAATTTCCCGCCTGGCATGTTTATGTTTCACGCCGCCGCCGCTGTCAGCCTGTCACTGTCAAGCTGTCAGTCTGTCAGTCACACGTGTGGACCTGTCAGGGAGGGACGGGTGGTGCGGCACGCCAGGATGTGTATTTGTGCCACCACGACCTTGCCTCCTCTCGGTTAAGCCATTCCAGTGTGGAGTGAGTGCTGTGAGGATACTGTGTGGGTGTGTGAGGAGGCTGTGTGGGTGTGAGGATGTGTGGATGTGAGGATATTGTGTGTGTGTGGGTGTGTGAGGATACTGTGTGGGTGTGTGAGGAGGCTGTGTGGGGGGTCAGGGAGGGGGTGACGCCTGAGTGTTTTGTGTTTACGAGCGAGCGCTTCTTCGCGCTCGCGAGTCCTCACTGGATACGGGATTTTTCTCACAATCAATCGGCCGACCCGACCCGACCGACCGACCGTCACACTTTTCAGGAGCTTATATCTTTGGAATCCCGCTTCCGATTGACAAGCGGTCTTCGCCATCTGATCCCCCCTCCCCCCATTCAATCCCTTTTGTCCTTGACATGTTTTGTCTCACGTTAGGGGTCAGCATGGCGCGTGAGGGGTGTCAGACATTATCTTGCTATAGCTGAGAAACGGCTGTACCGACTTAAGTTGAAATTTGGTGTGTGATTTGACACCACACACCTACCAATGTCACACAGGTCAAACTCCGGGTGACGCCGCACGTGCGGCGAGTTTCTACGGGCTCGTCCTTCGCCGATTAAGGCGTACGTCGGTTCGGTGCGCCGGTTCCCACCTTCCCGCTTGTACGGCCGCCGTACAACAACAATGACGTCACAACAAAGGCTACCGCACCGCCGTACCGCTGTACGGCCGCCGTACAAAGTAATTCAAGTCATCTCTCCCGCTCGGCGGTGTCCGCTCGAGCGGAGTTGCCAACTGTGCCCAGTTACCACAAATACCACTCAAGCGGTGATGATGGTGACGTCATTGTTGTTGTATGGCGGCCGTACAAGCGGGAAGGTGGGAACCGGACTTACTGGTTTTAAGTGTTCATGGTGATTGTGATGACTTGGTTGTGTTGTGTGAACGTTGTTATCTAGACTCCCTTGCCACCCTTGTTATATGTCATTTGCTGGTAAATATGCAGTTTCGACCAATAGCTACCCCCGATTGACCGATACTCTCCTGGCATAACTGGCGGGGTTTCGCCCTCTCCCCCCAGACCCCCCCTTGTGTTATTTTTATTTCCGACGGCGGAAAATATGCAGTTAAAACCAATGATCCCTATTGACCAATACTCTCCTGACCTAACCTGGGCATAGATCACGTAACCTAACTTCATTGGGGAGGTTTCAGCCCCCCCGACCCCCCTTGTGTTATTTTTCATTTCTGTCGGCTGTTGTAGGGGTTAGAAATACTCCTTATGATGAGAACATAACGTTCAGGATACTCAAAACGGTATAGGTGCAGTTTCGACCCATACACGATCGGTGGTTTTAGTATCCTGCACGTTTAGTCATGATAAGGCGTAGTATTTCTAACCCCATATTACCTGGCGGCCATTCATGATAACAGCAGAAGTTAATTTCAAAGATCTTCATTGGTTTATAGCTTATCTCCGTCGAGCCTGGCCGCCATTACCTTTGAGCGTGTGTGGGTGTTTTTTTGTTGGTTTTGGGCATTGTGCGTGGCCGAGAGTCGCTTGAGGGTGTGACGTGCGGGTTGTCGCAGCTCAGCTGGCAGGTGCGCCTGAGGCCGCAGGGAGTGATATATCCAAGGAACAGCAAAGGCACGGTTTTACCTTTTTTTTTTTTTTTTTTTTTTCGAAAAACAAGGTTCTACTGCTGTTAAAACAATATAAGGCACGTAGTTATAACCATCCTCAACTTGAAGAGCTGACCATTAACAGCATTTCTACCTACCTAACCTATAAATCACCCGTCGGAAATGAAAAATAACAGGGGGGCTGGGGGGGGGGGGCGACCCCCCCCCCGCGTGGTTAGGTTACGTATTCAATGCCCAGGCTAGGATAGTTAACTAGCGGGGGGGTCTGGGGTGCCCCAGTTATGTCAGGAGAGTATTGGTCTATAGGGAGTATTGTGCTAAACTGCAGTTTTACCAAAAACAAGGATCAGATTATTGAAAAAATTAAAATCTATCAAAAAATATTAGTCGTCAACAAAGCCATGGGATGCCGAGACACTAAATAATGCTCAAATACCCGTTAAACTATGAAGCAAGGGGAAAATTCTACCCTCACCAATCTTGGGGGACTGTGGAATGTGTTGTTTTATGCAAGGTAAAGAAAGACTCTTTCTTTACCTTGGTTTTGTGTGGGCAAGATAAAGCTCGTAAAACATTGGACGCAATTATAAGAATAAAATGTTGTCTTATAGATAACCAAGTGCCCCTCTGGACCCCAGCAGCCAGGGCCACACACACCCAGGAGGCACCAAGTTAACCTCAACAAAAACCACCCAACTAGGGGGGGGAGGAGGGGCTGTCTGGACTCCCTCCTGAAGGGTTATTTATATTACCTCGGGCATGGCGCCGCTCCCCACAATATTTGGAAAAAATCTATTTTTTGCTGCAAGCACAGCATAGGAACACTGTTTTATCCAGGCAGTATCAGTGAAATGCATGTTTTTGCTCCATATTTTCTCTGCTTCATGAATCCCCTCCTTCAAGGCCGTCCACACTGGCATTGAGGGTGTACATAAGAACATAAGAAAATAAGGAAGCTACAAGAGGCTGTGAGACCTACACGTGGTAGTTCCTGTTACTTAACTACCTACATCCACCTTTCATCCCCATCCATGAAATTATCTACTGTAGCTTCCTTTTAAAGCGCCCAAATGACTGCACTAACTACCTTGTTACTCTCTACCTTTAACTCGTGTGGGCCTACTCTAGAATTTTCTTGAAAGGAACTAAATCACTCGCCATACATTCAGGCCTCAAGGTGTCCTGATAAAGCTGTAGAACTAAAACAAGGCCAGAATTGCGTAGATCCAAATGTTCATGAAATTGGTCGTTGAATGACTCCAATTACTTGTCAAGGCTGCTGATGACTGGCTATTTATTTATGAAACCCCCAAGAAGAAGTGTTCCTAAATACAGACAAGACATCACATCAGGGTCTTACATATAACAAAATAGATCGTAGGCTGGGAATAGAATAATGTGGCAGCTTGATGGCCAAAATTACATTCAATTAATATATTTTAAGAGTTTAATTGTTGTGTTTGGCCTTCAGGATCAGACCCAATAAGACGGTGTAGTCCTGCCCACACAAAGCTTGTTGAAACTTTAACCCCTTCACGCCCAAATCTTTCCTTTGCTATATAAGAAAATCGTCTTGTCAGCCATAAAGTTACGAAAAGTAGCTTAATATACCAAGTTAGCTAGTGGACAAGGATACTTAACAGGTCATAGCTATAAACCCTTGCTTATGTTCATTAAAATTGGCTAATGGTACCCAAATTAGAAAGGAAATTACGTTGTGGGCCTCAAGGTGTTAAAACCACCTCGCATTATATAGGCTTTGACCAAAAGTGTCTTAGTGTCATTTTAGTTTGCGCCAAGTGACTTCCTTCCCCACCCGCCACTACTACTTAACACAAAAGCAATTACTTAAGATTAAAATGAATTACTTGTGACAATGATAACTGAAACCGTGTGTGTGTGTTGCTGATATATGCACTACCCTGCAACATTTAAATACCGTGGAACTCCCTAATTAGTAGAAATCCCTACAGAGAAAAAGAAATGTCAGGGTTTTTTTTTTTTTTTTCCCCCATATTACTATTCATATATAGATTTTTTGATTAGAATTAGATGATCTGTATGAATTTGAGAGCTGGCCAGACACACGCATCACTGTATAGTTGTGTTTTTTTGTTTTTTTTAACGAGGCGAAAATTCTATTCTGTCATAAGGTCTCATGCTTAAAATAATGCCTATGTTTACCTGATAATATGGTTACCTATGATAGAAAACAACTTAAATTTATAAGAAGCGTAGTATTCCCTTCTCCTGGCATCAAATATTAGTCAGTAAGCAGCAAGGGGTCAGGATTTTTCACCTCGTTAATTAAAAAAACAGAGTATAGCCATAATAATAGCAAGCAGGGATCGTTGGCCACCTCTGAAAGTGTTTATCTGTCCATCGTGAGGAGGCGTGGCGCTAGACCTTATCGGGTTCGGGTTGCCTAGCTGGCCTCGCTAATGTCTATATGCTTCTTTAAATCCTGTCACTTCATTCTCTCTCTCTCTCTCTCTCTCTCTCTCTCTCTCTCTCTCGTAGTGTCACTCATGCATTCGTAATAGTACAAATTGTAACGTGACGTGTGTGTGACGCTTTAACAAGGAAACAAGTGACGTTGATAAATACAGATCATTCAACATCAGATCAGGTAGATGCGAAATAATGAAAAATATTCTGGCGTCACTTGGGAGGCCTGGGTTGGAAAGTAGGCCAAGCTGAGACCAGTGTGCGTCTGATGGTGAGGGAGAGAACACACGCCCCCTCGAGCTCCCAGTCATGGATGCTGGTGACTGTATTGATATCTCTGCCTCTCGCCTTAATTCTTCCTTATGTTTGGATGATTTAACTGGATGTATCGTGAAAAGTAATGGCGGGATAAGACGTATTATAGGCTATTCTTATCAACGTGTATGTGTGTCACTTTCAGATGTCATTGAGGAGGAGGATGAGAGTGCCGTGAAAGAGGCGTGTGTGGGGGAGGAGGAGGAGGAGGATCCGCAGCTTCAGGAGGAGGAAGGCGAGGCTTCAGAGACCTCGGATCAGATTACGTGGCTGTCCGGATTCCAAAGAAAATACACTGTTATGCACGACCTGGGGAAAGGAAGATTTAGGTAAGCTTCTGTGTGTGTGTATTTACCTAGTTAATTGTGTTTTACAGGGCCTGAGCTACACTCGTATGGCTCCGTCTCCATAGCTACATTTTATCATTCATCCCTTGTGTGTGTGTGTGTGTGTGTTACCTATTTGTGTTGCATGATTTAAGTCCAGCTTGTTATGTCACGTCTTATAACAGTTACTATTTGAGTGTTATTTTCCCACGGTCTTGATCACGTGCTGGATACGCGATCGCCTGTGTGTGACCCTCCCGGAAAGAAGTTTAGAGTCCATAGAAAATTAATTTATGGGGAATATTTTGACCTCACACTACAACCCCCCATCTCCCCCTCCCCTAAACACACACACACACACACACACCAATCCCCTTGCTTTTTAGTGGGGAGAGTAACTTCAGAGGCTTGAGCACGCTTTGAATGTGACCTCCCGAAGTGTGGTGTGTGTGTGCGCGCGTGTGACTGTGTGTGTGTGTGTGTGTGTGTGTGCAAGGAATCGTGGGTGTGCATTGCCCTTATGAAACCCGTATAGAAATGACTCTTGAGGTTAGTGTGTTGGACAAACAAATGTGTGCTTAGTCAATAGTGCCCGGCGGTGAAAGTTCCCTCCTGTGAGTCCCGCTGACTGCCAAGCTGCACGCGGGACAACCTTGCATGCAGCCCGTAACCCGTCCAGACTGGTGACTGGTCCCTTTAAACCTGTCATTCCACCCGCTGAAAAGATGTGAAGTGTTTGGAATTTGCGACGCCTTATCATTAACTGTCCTAGATTTGATGAGTCAGAGTGGGCGTTTATGTTTCCACCCTGTAATATTAACAACGAATTATGTTTATACCTTTCATAATTATTGCTATATGGTTATCAATATTATCTGTGTCTAGAATTTGCGACGCCTTATCATTATAACTCCAAGATTTGACCAGCCAGAGTGGGCGTTTATGTTATTTCCTCCCTGTAATAATTATGCATCGAATTATGTTTACCTTTAAGAAGTATTGCTATTTTGGTTATCAACTGTGACTGTTCCTGATAGTGTTGATCGTATGTGTCAGGAAAGTATTTATAGATAACTGGTAGGTACTATATATGCATGGCAGGGGTTTCCACAGTGAACACCCAACAGTGACCTTCTAAGAACCTTCTAAGAACCTTCTAAGAACCTTCTGAGATCCTTCTAAGAACCTTCTGAGATCCTTCTAAGAACTTTCTAAGAACCTTCTAAGAACCTTCTGTGATCCTTCTAAGAACCTTCTGAGATCCTTCTAAGAACTTTCTAAGAACCTTCTAAGAACCTTCTGAGATCCTTCTAAGAACCTTCTGAGATCCTTCTAAGAACCTTCTAAGAACCTTCTAAGAACCTTCTAAGAACCTTCTAAGAACCTTCTAAGACCTGTTATGGTGTTGGTTGCAGTATGGTGAAACGTTGTCAGAGGAACAGTGACGGGCGGGAGGTGGCGGTGAAGTTTGTGCGGCGCGCCAGGCAGCAGCGTGAAGCCACCGAGCGGGAGTACCTTCTGCTGCGCCGCCTCCACCACCCTTCTCTCAGCCGCGCTATAGGCCTATACAACGCCACGCTGAAATTTGACATCCTCGTCTTGGAACTGTGAGTAGCTATGTGCAGGGCCAACAACCTGAACCCTCAAAAGAAAAATAGCCTACAGGTGCTATAGGTTCCAACGAAAAAAAAAAAAAAAAAATAATAATAATAAAAATAAATAAATAAATAAATAAATAAATTAATAAATAAATTAATTTAAAAAAAAAAAAAAAAAAAAAAAAAAAAAAAAAAAAAAATCCCAAACCCACCCTTGCCTTTTTTATGGACATGGCAGATTATGTTAATTTTTACTCAAATTGAAATGACGTGATGTAAGAACATAAGAAAATAGGGAAGCTACAAGAGGCTGGGAGACCTACTCGTGGTAGTTCCTGTTACAAGTTAACACTACCTACATCCACCTTTCATCCCCATCCATGAAATTGTCTAGCCTCCTTTTAAAGCTCCCTATTGACTCTGCACTAACTACCTGACGACCGAGACCATTCCAATCATTTACCAGCCTATTTGTGAACCAGTTTCTCCCTATGATGTAGATGTAGATTGGCCATGTGTAGTATTATATTTTTTTTTTTTTAACAAGGCAAAAATTTCATTCTAGCCTAAGGTCTCACGCTTGAAATGATGCCTATGTTAACCTGATAATATGGTTAACTATGATAAAATACAACTGAAATTTAGATGAAGCGTAGTATTCCCTTCTCCTGGCATAAAATATCAGTCAGTAAGCAGCAAGGGGGCAGGATTTCTCGCCTTTTAATAAAACAGACTATAGTTTTTATTTGTTATTGATAGGACCTCACTGGCTTATGCTTGCAGGGTAATGGGTCTTCCTCTCTTGGACTGGATCTTCACCCGGGAGGAGACCAGCGAGGCGGAGTGTGCCGTGCTGGTGGGGCAGGTGGTGGGGGCCCTCCAGTACCTCCACTCCTGCAGGGTGACTTACCTCGACCTCAAGGTACTAATAATAAGCAAGGATTTTTTTTTTTACATCACAAAGGACTGGCCAAGAGCAAAAAAAAGAGGTAACAGAAAGCCCACTCAGTTGCCAATCCCTATAAGGAAGACAAAACAAGAATAAAGAAAGTGTGGTGGGCCAATTTAGTACTAATCAGGAGAAGCTATAGGAAGGCTTGTATGTCATGTAATGGTGAATATTGTCAAGAGAATCAATCCTTTATTGTATGATGAAAAGAAGGATGGTTAGGTTTGATATGCTACAGGTTGAAAATATTGCATGAAGGTGTTGCGATTGTTTCAAATTATTAGTTATGATCCATTTGTAATTTTTCAATGCATAACACACAAAAAACGTGAATGGTTTAACCCCTTCACGCCCAGATCTTTCCTTTGCTATAGAAAATTGTATGTTGTTAGCCATAAAATTACGAAAAGTAACTTAATACACCAAATTAGTTAGTCGACAAGGGTACTAAACAGGTCATATACGTTAAATATTGCATATATTCACTAAAAATTGTCTAATGGTACCCAAATTACAATGGAAATTATGTTATGGGTCTGAAGGAGTTAAGTATGTATTTCTATTCTCTTCCAGCCTGAAAACCTCCTTGTTGACATTCTAAGGACAAAAAATGAAGGTGGCGTGTGCAGCATATCCAAGGACGACAACCTGCCAGCCGTGCGTCTCATTGACTTTGGTAGTGCAAGAAGTTTGGTTCCATGTGACAAAACCCCAAGTGAAGAAAGCGGCCCAGAGATTGCTATTGAAGGATTAATAACCCCATCGGAGTGCCCACCTCTTGTTCTTGGATCTCCTGAATTTATGGCCCCGGAAATGGTGTCAAGAAAGGAAGTTGGGATCCAAGCAGATTATTGGGGTCTGGGAGTCCTCATCTATGTTCTCGTGAGGTGAGATTTGCAGTGTCAACTTAATTTATGTCCCTCTAACTGTATTAATTAATGATGGGGAGTTAAGAGATATTACTGTGCTGCTAAGTGATGGCATTATGGTGTGTTACTGTGCTGCTAAGTGATGGCATTATGATGTGTTACTGTGCTGCTAAGTGATGGCATTATGATGTGTTACTGTGCTGCTAAGTGATGGCATTGTGATGTGTTACTGTGCTGCTAAGTGATGGCATTATGATGTGTTACTGTGCTGCTAAGTGATGGCATTATGGTGTGTTACTGTGCTGCTAAGTGATGGCATTGTGATGTGCTACTGTGCTGCTAAGTGATGGCATTATGATGTGTTACTGTGCTGCTAAGTGATGGCATTATGGTGTGTTACTGTGCTGCTAAGTGATGGCATTATGATGTGTTACTGTGCTGCTAAGTGATGGCATTGTGGTGTGTTACTGTGCTGCTAAGTGATGGCATTGTGGTGTGTTACTGTGCTGCTAAGTGATGGCATTATGGTGTGTTACTGTGCTGCTAAGTGATGGCATTATGGTGTGTTACTGTGCTGCTAAGTGATGGCATTATGGTGTGTTACTGTGCTGCTAAGTGATGGCATTATGATGTGTTACTGTGCTGCTAAGTGATGGCATTGTGGTGTGTTACTGTGCTGCTAAGTGATGGCATTATGATGTGTTACTGTGCTGCTAAGTGATGGCATTATGATGTGTTACTGTGCTGCTAAGTGATGGCATTATGATGTGTTACTGTGCTGCTAAGTGATGGCATTATGGTGTGTTACTGTGCTGCTAAGTGATGGCATTATGGTGTGTTACTGTGCTGCTAAGTGATGGCATTATGGTGTGTTACTGTGCTGCTAAGTGATGGCATTATGGTGTGTTACTGTGCTGCTAAGTGATGGCATTGTGGTGTGTTACTGTGCTGCTAAGTGATGGCATTATGGTGTGTTACTGTGCTGCTAAGTGATGGCATTATGATGTGTTACTGTGCTGCTAAGTGATGGCATTATGGTGTGTTACTGTGCTGCTAAGTGATGGCATTATGGTGTGTTACTGTGCTGCTAAGTGATGGCATTATGATGTGTTACTGTGCTGCTAAGTGATGGCATTATGATGTGTTACTTGGGAATGCAAATCAAAATGCCTTCTAGAATTGAAGTGAATGCTGTCAAAAATATGCATTCTGTCTATGTCTACAGTTGAAGAACACAGCAAATATCTTTTGATACATGAAAGACTTACGCGTGTGTGTGTCTGTAACTATTGGGGTTATTGTCTAAGCCTCAGAAACAAGTGTACTTTAAATACTTTAAACATAATTTTGGTGTTTTTAGTCACACACACACACACACCCCAACATACCTTTCAAATCTTGCATGTATGAGAAGTGAATTGCTCAATGGTAGGAAAACTGAAGCATAATGATCCCTGAAAAGTTAATATAGATCAAAGGACTAACTCGACAAAACCCGTCTTTGCCTTCTTCACACAGCGGTCGATCTCCGTTCCTTGGTACATCACCGGAGGCCACGTGCAGAAACATTCTATCGGGTGACCTAAGGTTCCCTGTGGACTACTTTGCCTCCGTGACCCAGGAAGCTTGTGACCTAATCCATGACCTGTTGGCCTACAAGCCTGAGGATCGAGTGCAGCTGCAGGAAGCTCTTGGTCAACCCTGGTTTAACATGGTGGGTCTTTAGAAACATTTGCTAGATCAAGAAAAACACTATTAACCCCTTCACGCCCAGGTCTTTCCTTTGCTATAAAAAATTGTCTGTTGTCGAGCCATAAAATTACAAAAAGTCACTGAATAAACCAAATTAGTTAGTCGACAAGGATACTAAACGGGTCATATCTATAAAATATTGCTTATATTCACTAAAAATATCATCTAATGGTACCCTAAATACAATGAAAATTATGCTCCGAGTCTGAAGGGGTTAACTTATTGTATAACAGTACCAGGTGGGAATCGAACCCCTGGCCAGGGCGTCGAAGCCACCTCACCAAACGAAGGTGTAAAAGTGAAGATGATTGATTGATTGATTTAATGCTAAAAAGGTAAAATGTGTTTATGTGAGGCAGATAAAGTGTCCATTTTTACACCTCCACTCGGGGGTAGCAAGGACTCCACTAATCCATCGCGGCCAAGACTGATTATTGATTGATTGATTTAATGCCAAAAAAGGTGAATGTGCCAGACATCAGAGGTCATATGGCACTATGGCAAAGCAGAAAAAAGGGGAGGGGATAAAGAAAAATAGCGAAACGGTGAGGGAATGTTACAGCAGGATGGTTAGATCAGATGCAGAATGTGGATTTGTTGGAGGAAGGAGGTAAAATTTTCCAGGGAGAAGGAGGGGGATTCCTGGAGAACGTAAGACTGATAACAAATTCTTTTTTTAACTCAGGAAATGAAGCAGCAGACGAGTTATATTAATGATTTAAAGAATTATTATATGGTTTTGCTTTCAGGAGGAGTGTGAAAGTGTCCTCCCTATCCAGTCTCTCGCTGACTACTCCTTCAGGAGGTCCAAAGTGGTGTCCTCGGTGCAGGACATAACACCACAGGGACCCTCTCATTGAAAGGGTAGGTAGAGTCTATTTTTTTTAACAAGGCGAAAATTCCATTCTATTTTAATTAAGGTCTCATGCTTAAGATTGTGCCTGTGTTTACCTGATATGGTTAACTATGATAAAATACACCTGAAAGTAAGAAGAAGCGTAGTATTCCCTTCTGGCATATCAGTCAGTATAATAAGCAGCAAGGGCTCAGGATTTTTCGCCTTGTTAAAAAAAGACCCGAGCATAGTCACTACAGTAGAACGGTTATGACAGTACAGAGCAGATCTTTCCCCCGTGTTCTCTTACTGTCACAAGAGATTAATCTTTAACCCCTTCACGACCAGATCTTTCCTTTGCTATAAAATATTGTATGTTGTTAGCCAATTATTGGGTAATTGATTTGTTTTACTGTTACTTACTTTACTGTTAATTTGGGTAATGAAATTATCCAAAGTAACTGAATATACCAAATTAGTTAGTGGGCAAGGATACTAAACAGGTCATATCTATAAAACATTGCTTATACAGGAGAACCTCATTTAACCGGCATTTAAAACAACGGCACTAATCGACCCAGGCATTTTTTTTTTTTTTTTTTTTTTCTCTCCGGGCCTCCAGCAGGGAGGACCACGGGCTAGCTTGAGCTCGTCAGAGAGATCCTGTGAAAAAAGAGAGGAGAGTGTTCGTGCTGCTGGCGTGCGACACTAGGACTAGCTTGTCCATCCTGACGAGGAGTGTGGGGCACTCAGCAGGATAACCCAGGCATTAATTAGGTATAATTATTTTAAAAACTGAGAAAATCGGCAGAAATTTAGTTCAAATTTGGCGGGGTACGCAGGGTTGGCAACCCTTTCATCCCTTTCACTGGTAAACTCTGGAACTCTCTTCCTGTTTCTAGTTTTCCACTTTCCTATGACTTAAATCTTTTCAAAAGAAGAGTAACAAGACACCTCCCGAACAAAATTGGCTCACCCCTATTTTTTATTTTATTCTCTTACCGTCTTCTTTATAGGGACTGGCAACTAAGCGGGCTTTGTGTTACCCATTTTTGTTGTGCCCTTGGCCAGTTCCTTTGATGTATCAAAAATAAAATAAAAAAATGGGATTTTGGGCGATTCCATGAGTAACTCTCAAAACAACGGCAAAATGAGTTATCCGGCATGCGCTCCCCCCCGAGGGTGCCGGATAAACGAGGTTTTCCTGTATTCACCAAAAATTGTCTAATGGTACCCAAATTACAATGGAAATTACGTTCTGGGTCTCAAGGGGTTAAATGCCTTTTTTGAGTGTTCATTACCGCTTGTGTAAAAGAGAACTGGTAAAAACAGAATGGTATGGAAGGGTTATTTATATAATGCTGTACTTCCCTACACTAGCACTGGTATCAATGGAATGAACAGTCAGAAAACATAGTGAAAAGAAACATTTATGATTTGGTAATAGAGCAACTGTTCAAAAGCAAGTCTTGAGGTACTGTGCATAGTTAAGTAGTCCTATAGAACTGTGGCCGCTCTACCACACTAGTCAAATCATTAATGAATAAGTTAATATTACAGAAACTTTTCAGACCAAGATTAAGATTTTATCATCACGTCAGATATCATCCAAGGTAGAAGCAAGACATGAATGATTTTCTCTCGGCTTCTTTCTTGCTTCACGAGAACATGAAAAGTTCCTCAACGCTAAAATTAGAACCGAGAATCTCATCATGAGAAGAATAGTTCATTGACAAATACTCCAGTACAGTATAACGTATCATTAAGTCATAATGGGAACTGCACACTACTGCATTCATACCATTTGTGTTATCAAGAATTACTGCATCGTAAGTGGGAGGCTTTTTCTTTACTCAGTTTCCTTCCTGTGTGTGCTCCTTAGCGGCACCTTTCCTATCTGAACACTGCAGCTCAGTAGTCCACCCTCAATTTAACGGACTCCCTTCACTGCCGGACAAGTGGACTAAACCATTCAAAAAGTCCGCTGCTTGAAAAATGTGTCCGTTAGGTCAGAGCTTAAATGTAAAATGTGTCCGAGCAGTGCAGGCGTTCTTGCCAAATCCAGCATGTAGCGCCAGTCACATTCTTCCCAACATGTCTGGTTGTGTTTGTGATTATTTCTCATTTATTTCACAATTTTTCCAGTTTTTTCTATATTTCCACACCCCTGGGAAAATACCCTGGCACTAACTCACTTCTCCCCCCTTTTAGTCCGTTAAATCCAGGGTCGACTACTAGCGTGACAATTCCGTTGGTACGTTCGCTGTCATCCGCCATGATGTTCCATTTGCATACTGTTACAAGCTACAAGCTGCACACAAGCGTGTCCTTACATGTTTCCTTAAAATTAGAATAGAGCAATAATTTAAATTAATCTCCACACATTTATATTGAAGGAATGCACAAAGAGTTCCCAAGTGCTGCTCATTGTTTATATTAAGACATGTGTCAAGACAGAATCAAGACATGTGTAAGGTGTACATTTATATAGCATTTGTTGATAAGCTTTAAAAACTTAAATACTTCCAATTAGTATTCATAAGGCTGATTGGCACAGCAGCATTTATTGGTGCAGATGTTACTTCTAAAGTTGTCACCAGGTGTTGCACACTAGCCTCGGGAGCCTCCGTGTTGCAGAGACTTCATCTATTCAATGGCAGACAGGATGAGGCTCTTGTTAGAGTTTACACACAAACACCTATCTCTTAACACTGTAGGCTCAATTACAGCAACACTTCCCTTCAACATTATCATCAGCAACGACACTGACATTAACACTTGCAGCAAAGTATTGTGATGAAAGTAGTGTGGAAAAGTGTCAAATGTGTTTTTGTTCACAGCACCTCAGCCACTCCACACTCCACTGTGTGACTACAAATTAACACCGAGATACAGAATCTTCTGTTTGCAAGTAAACCGTAAAAGTATCCTCAGAATAATTATAATAAGCTTCTGGCAAATACAAATACCGACATGAAATACCATAATATATTAGTTTCTTTAGTTTGCTAACAAAGAAGATTCTTTAGCATTTCATGGTATTTTGTGTTGGTATTTGTATTTGCCAGAAGCTTATTATAATAATTCTGAGGATACTTCTACGGTCGCGGGAATGCACATTCTCAAGTTTTATAAAATTGCATAAGACAGTTTGCTAGAATGCCAAGAGTCAGAAGTCAACACTCTCACACTTGATCTAGTCTTATCTTCATGAAATCCAACAATAATTGACAACTATGTGAAGTTACATGTATAAAACTAAACAATACTATGCCCCTTTTTTCTTCCTTTAGTAAGTGATAGGACACTTCCGAGGTATGATCAAAAAGTTCCAGACTACGGCCATAGCAAGCAAACGACATACCTGATTTTAATTTGGCAGCTGTGTATCGCAGCACAAGTTGACGACTTAAAAACTTCAAAGGGATTGGCGGACAAATTTCAATCTGGTATGTTATCGCCTCCGTGGTGTAGTGGCTAGCATGCCTGGCTACGAATTTGGGTGCCCTAGTTCGAATCCAGGCCAGGACAAGTCGGCGACCAGCCAACCCAACCCAGCTGTTCTTCCGCCCTGTTTCCCGGGGTAACAGGTCCTCCCCAACCACAGACCACAGTCCACAGGCTCAAAGGGCTAATGCCACAGAGATGAGCACCGAGGCCACGCGCAGCATAGCGTATGCCCCCTTCTTTACCTACGTTGTCTGCTTGTTATGGCCATAATCTTGTGACTGATCGCACCTTGTAGAGGATGAGATATCTTGTTAGTGTGTGCCACCACGGCCATAATCTGATGACAACACAATGCTGCACAAGTGAGCAATCCTGCATTAACTATTTCCCACATTATTCTCATGGCACAAGCCACATTCGGTCTTTTCAGTATTTTGAGTGAACATCTAAAAAAAACTGGGATGCTAGAGAGCAGCTTGATGACAGAATCTACAAGATGATTCATATAATCTGAGCTCTTATAATAAATGATACAATGAATTATGAAGCTAAATCTCTTGTACATCAATGATTATTTCCTAAACATATTGCTTAATACTCTTTACCTGACATTCCTTGACTTGACACACAGCACACGCACGCACGCACACACACCAACTATCCTATGTACCTGTGCTTAATTTTATGTAAATTTTGATTGCTTGTATATACTACCTTTGCATCAGAGTTATTGGTCTTGAGGTTTACTGTATAGTTCAAATTGGTATGAATTCTTGTAGTGTCTCGAGTAGCTAGGCCATTATGAGGCGCAGAGACGAGAAAATACAGAATATTATTGTAAGTGCACCAGAATGTATGGGGAAGGAAACGCAGCAGATCCCATCAAATAAAAGAGAATTTACAAATAATCTTCCCTCCAACCTAGTGTTTCCTACAGCAAAGTTCAATGGTGTTATACATTTTTGTTAATAAAGTATGTACCTTATGTTTTTGGGCACAACAATATGGGGTTATTTCCTTTGGCATCACGCTACAGCCCCTGTTCACCTGTACTCGCCACACGTTAAGTTGGAGAAAATGGGGCCCCTTCACTCCCCCCTTCTGAACGCACGGGATTGGCTGACGTGTTGGGAGAGAATGCCTTACTCAAAAGTTCCGCCCCAACACCCAACACCTCGGCTAATCCCGTGCTTTCGGAGGGGGGAGTGAGGGGGCCCAATTTTCGCCAGCTTAACGTGTGGCGAGTATAGCGGAGAATAGGTACAGAATGTAAGCTGAAGAGTTGTGACTTCTAAATCCTAGCATGACCTGATGGTGACAATCCTTCATTCTTGTAGGTGTGGATGTGGAGAGTGTGTGTGTGTGTGGATGAAGAGAGTGTGTGTGTGTGTGGATGTGGAGAGTGTGTGTGTGAACCCTTGCTGTGAAAGACCAGACATGATCTATGCCACCACAAAAGATGGTAAACGGGCATAACATACACAAAAATAATTTTAATAATATCCATTTCATGATGCACTTGATGAACAAAACGTATATATCATTTTATATACACTAATATATCGGCACCTTCATAAACAAACTGCGGGAGTCATTTTTTCTACTTTACAGGAAATTGAAAAAAAAAAAAAAAATTGTCGCAATACCTCAATATTCCTATTATTAAATCATTATTGAGGTAAATTTTAGACCCCTCACACCACACCCTAGACTGACAAAGGCAACGGCACCAATACATGTGCCACACGTTGAAGAACTATTCACTTACGCAAAAAAACAGAAATCACCGAAAAAATGCCTTGTGCAGTTTGAGTATGAGGGTGACGCCATGCAAGCCACTGGGCACACACTGATGACCTATGATGACTGGGCACACACTGATGACCTAAGCTGCGGGACAATGAAGTCGTGTCTGCTGAGTATAAGTGGAATTGTAATCGTTGACATGAACACTTGAACCACCAAACTGTATATTAAAGCTTATTGTATTCCAGCAAGATCCATTACATAGCATTTGAGATATATGAATATAACACTTCAGTGGTGACATAATGTAAATATCTATATGTGAGAAAACATTTGGAATGAATAGGACATTTGTTTTTGAAGCAAAGACCACATGACAATCAGCTACAGTCTGCTCTAAGGTTAACAGACATGCTTTCTTTACTGTTTACACAATCAATCAAATAATTTCTGGATGAACACTATAGTTGTGTGCGAATTAAGAACAAAAGAAAATAAGGAAGCTACAAGAGGCCGCGAGACCTACACGAGGTAGTTCCTGTCTTAATTAGATTCTTGACATGTCGTTAGGGTTCTTGCAACAAAGAAGTGGTGTTGGTAAGGACTCTTCAAAAGAGTACGTATACACTGTTTGAATTACTAACGGTAAGTGGTAAGTGTGACCTATATAGCTTATTTCTAGGAGGCAACAGTAACACTACAGATAGAGAGGAAAGGGAAGAGGAGTGGCAGACTAAATCATACGGACAGATTAACAAGAGCAATACCGACGGCAGGAGATGAGTGAAGGAAAGGGAAGATGAGCGAGACTAAATAATACGGAGAGAGTAACGAGAAATACCGACAGCAGGAGATGAGTAAAGGAAAGGGAAGATGAGCGAGACTAAATCATATGGACAGATTAACAAGAGCAATAGCGACAGCAGGAGATGAGTGAAGGAAAGGGAAGATGAGTGAGACTAAATAATACGGACAGATTAACAAGAGCAATAGCGACAGCAGGAGATGAGTGAAGTGGGGCCTCGTGGGGGTGACCAGCCGGGGTTGACTAGCGATGGTCCGGACTTGTCACCGACCTTTACAGAAGACGTTCTGACCTGTGGACCAGAAAATGATGACATACCTCTTACGCTGATTGATTGATTTAATGCTAAAAAGGGAGAAATGTACCAGGTCCTATGGTAATGCATAAAAAAGGGGAGGGGTTATAGAGAAAGAGTGAGGTGAGGGATGGAGAAAGGAACAGATTGTTACACTGAGCAAACTGGTACTGATGGTTTTTTTCTCTTTCAATTATCTTATTAGTCTTTTTTTTTTTTTTTTAACGAGGCAAAAATTCCGTTCTATCTTAAAGTCTCGTGCTTAAAATGATGCCTATGTTTACCTGATAATATATGGTTAACTCTCATGCTTAAAATGATGCCTATGTTTACCTGATAATATATGGTTAACTCTCATGCTTAAAATGATGCCTATGTTTACCTGAAAATATATGGTTAACTCTCAAGCTTAAAATGATGCCTATGTTTACCTGATACAATGGTTAACTATGATAAAATACAGCTGAAATTTATTAGAACCATAGTATTCCCTTCTCCTGGCATCAAATATCAGTCAGTAAGCAGCAAGGGGGCAGGATTTTTCACCTCGTTAAAAAAAAGTATATCTGGAATCAAGTTATCCTGAATACAACACAATGAATTTAGTGTTTATGGGTGGGATGTAGGTGTTCATCAAGTTTCATTATTTATTATTCATATGTATCATCAGCAGCTCATATATAGATAAGTGCCATATGACCTCTGATTATCTGGCACATTCACCTTTTTAGGCATTAAATCAATCAATCAATCAATCAATCATATATAGATAAAAAAAACTTATACTTGTACATGAAACTGTTATTCATCGCTATTTGAGGATGTAGCTAACAGAGTAAACATGTATGGACTTATTCATGAAACGTTCGGTACTTTCAAAGAATTAAATGACCGATGTACTAAACAAAACTTGACAACAGCAATAATTTCTTACATCTTACTTTAAATATCATGCTTTTAGGATCAGTTTGATTGATTGCTGGTAATGCCACTAAAGGGGAAATGTGCCAGACATCAGAGGTCATATGGCACTATGGCAAAGCATAAAAAAAGGGAGGAGTTAGAGAGAAAGAGTGAAACGGTGAGGGAAGGGGAGAGGAACGGAATGTTACTACAGGATGGTTATATCAAATGAAGGATATGTAATTACGGAATGTTACTACAGGATGGTTATATGAAATGAAGGATATGTAATTACGGAATGTTACTACAGGATGGTTATATGAAATGAAGGATATGTAATTATGGAATGTTACTACAGGATGGTTATATGAAATGAAGGATATGTAATTACGGAATGTTACTACAGGATGGTTAGATCAAATGAAGGATATGTAATTACAGAATGTTACTACAGGATGGTTAGATCAAATGAAGGATATGTAATTGTTGGAGGAAAGAGATCATACATTGGGAATTGGGACAGGGGGGTGAGTGAGGAAAGTTTCTTGGAGGCAGATAACTTGAGGCTTAAATCAAGAAATCAGTTTGAAGACTTGCAAGTCATACATTGTTCAACTGAATGAATGCTCCATCCTCACAATCCTTTCTCTAAACATGGTATTGAAGTAGATCGCTGTACAACAATGAGACGGCTAGTCCTCATCTATTCCCTGAGACACCAACTTATACTCACCACACGTTAAGTTGGCGAAAATTGGGCGCCCTCACTCCCCTCTTCGGAACGCACAGGATTGGCTGAGGTGTTGGGTGTTGGGGTTTTAGGGCGGAACTTGGAGTAATGCATTCTCACCCAACACCCAACACCTCGGCCAATCCCGTGCATTCAGAAGGGGGGTGAAGGGGCCACATTTTCGCCAACTTAGCGTGCGGCGAATATAGTGCTTAATATCATCATTCTAATTTCAAGATAGTCCTAGGTACTACTACACACTGCATTGCCATAGTTATGTACATATTGCAGCTACAGGCCTTTCACCTCCAGTATTCACTATTAGCAGCAACTATGCTACACAGACACTAAGCCTAATGAATCTGCACAGTTAACTAAACACATCAATTTAAAAACCATACAAACCGATAAAACTGAATTCTCATAAAAATGCTAAGACAACTGTGATGCTTGAATAATAGCAGCTTGATGAACTTTGCCAAATTATGTAAAAGCAGATCTGTAATTTAAATGAGAGGATGGACTCGAATAAAATAAATATCGAATATAACTTTGAATAAATGAATTGAATACAATACGAATAAAACTTTGAACTCATTTCATATGAATATTCTAAGAGTATTTACTATTTCTTATTTTTTTTCTACTGCCAATGACACTTACAGTAGACTTACAAAAACTTAACAGAAAACTTACATGACCTAAATCTATAGCTTTGTTTATATATCACAAAATCTCAGCTGATTCAAGAGCCGAGTTATGATCTGCCAGCTTTACAAAGGAGTCTAGCTTTCTAGGCAGAGATTGATTGATTGATTTAATGCCAAAAAAGGGGAAATGTGCCAGACATCAGAGGTCATATGGCACTATGGCAAAGCATAAAAAGGGGAGGGGTTATAGAGAAAGAGTGAAACGGTGAGGGAAGGGATTGTTACAGCAGGATGGCTAGATCAAATGTAGGATGTGTATTTGTTGGAGGAAGGAGATTAAATTACTCAGGGAGAAGGAGGGAGATTCCGTGAGGACGTCCGCAAGACAAGGAGGTCGGGAAAGGGAGGACAGATGAGGAACAGAACTGGAAGTAGCAGTAGTAGTCAAGGCAGAGAGAAAGTTTCATGAAGTGGCAAGTAATCTTTTGGTGAGGTGCAGTGAGGTGCAGCGGCGCCAGGCAGCGGCGCCAGGCAGCCACACAGGTGCTTTTCACTATAATGCTCCAAGGTCAAATCCTAGCAGTAATTTATCCCGTTTTACTAAATTGATGATTACCGTATATCACGCAGTATAAGACTTAAAACACCTAAATCTATGTCCGGTGTAATATGCATTCACACCTAACAAAAACTTAATTGCATGTACTGTAGTTAGATTTTTTTTAACCCCTTGAGATCCAGAACGTAATTTCCATTGTAATCTGGGTACCATTAGACGATTTTTTGCGAATATAAGCAATATTTTATAGATATGACCTGTTTAGTATCCTTGTCCACTAACTAATTTGGTATATTCAGTTCCTTTTCGTAATTTTATGGCTCGACAACATACATTTTTTTTATAGCAAAGGAAAGATCTAGGCGTGAAGGGGTTAAATTATAATGTTTGTAGAATAGCATGGCTCATCAACACGCTTGGCTAAATCACCATGAAAGATTATGCAAACTATAAACAATTGTCTGACACCACAGGCTCACTATAGTCTATTTTTTTTATTATGGTCAAAATGCAGTAAGGAAGCCACGCCCTCTGCCTGCCCTTCTATTCTACGGGGCAGCTGATTGGTGCATTTCTCATATCATCACTACCAATCACAATATCTTCACTACTTGTTTTTTTTGCGCGTGACCACTGGACAGAGCAATCTTCACTACAAAGGGTGACAAAATCGAAAATCCCTCTGTAGTGAAGATTGCTCTGTCCAGTGGTCACGCCGCTGTTAAGTAGTGAAGATATTGTGATTGGTACTGATGCTAGGAGGAATGCACCAATCAGCTGCCCTGTAGAATAGAAGGGCAGGCAGGGGGCGTGGCTTCCTTACTGCATTTTGACCATAATAAAAAAAATAGACTATAGTCCATGAATCAGCGCTGACAACAGACTATGTCAATAATCTCATGCCTGGGAAATCAAGTGAATCAGCTTTCTAGAAAAATAGGATCACTACAAGAGTTTGATCAATAAAGGAAAATCATCTTCAGTAAATCAAACACTATCAAAATGACTATAGGAGGGAATATAGGAAGGGAACTTACCATAACACTAGAAGGAGGGAGTTAGGTGCCTCTGCAGGGAAATCAAACTACTAAATAAAAGATCTAAAAAAGAGAGAAGGGAATACAGAGATCAATTATGTATGTACAAAAAATATTTAAAATACATACATAAACTACTACTCAGGAGGAATAAAAAAACTAGGCATGAAAAAAATTGCTCCTACACAAAATATGCACTACCGTAGATAACACTATAGTCGCCAGTCACTCGCCACTGCACTAATGTCGCCAGGCACAATATATTACGAATTTTAGCATCACGACAGACTTGTATGTGCCATTGAAGAGGCATGCACAGTAGTTTATATTATGTACATCACACTACATGTCTTCAGTGGCACATAAAAGTCTGTAGTGATGCTAAAATTAGTGTGCCTGGCGACCTTAGTGCAGTGGCGAGTGACTGGCGACTATAGTGTTATCTACGGCACCTATTTTCATTGAACATACATCTATTTTTCCTTGACACATAATCTTCTATGTTTCATCTATTGCATCATCATACATATCAATGCTTCTAAACTTTCTTCTAGCACTTTACCCGCCACCCCATTTCTGTCTCTCTTTGCCTTAGCATTATAAAGTACACACAACCCTCGGCTATCATGCATTTGGCTATCATGTTTAATAGCTATTGCGAGAGCTATCGTCTGTTCTTTGATATATTAAATCTTCTTTGTTATTCTATATATTCTTCTTTGTTATTCTTTGTTATTCTTATTTTTTGATTTTTTTTTCTATGTAGGGTAAAGTTTTATATTCATGTTATTTGCTGTCTTTACTGTCTCATTTTTATTACGATGTTTTATTTATGTACTAGAATGACGCCTTGTGTGCAATAAATTAAATTAAAAAAACTTTAAAAAAAATATAAAAAACTCGGATATCACGTTTCATAGCTATCGCAAAAACCTCAAAATCCTCGTAGCACCTCGGCTCTAACGCACCGTAAATCAAACAACCTGAAATTGAGTCCACACAGGGTGATCCAAAAATGGGCCCGTGGGTTCCTCGCATCAACTTTTTCTGGCCCACTAACACTCTTAATCAAATCCCAATTCATTCTTGATGAGGCGCTGATTTCAGAAAGTCGATAAGCGCCACAAATAAAAAACTTAACCCCTTCACGCCCAGATCTTTCCTTTGCTATATAAAATTGTCTGTTGTAAGCCATAAAATAACGAAAAGTCACTGAATATACCAAATAAGCTAGTGGACAAGGATACTAAACAGGTCATAGCTATAAAATATTGCTTATAGTCACTAAAAATCGTCTAATGGTACCCAGATTACAATGGAAATTACGTTCTGGGCCTCAAGGGGTTAAGAAAATGGCTTCAAACTGTTTCAATGTTCAAAATATCATATCTTTTGAACATTGAAACATTTTGAAGCCATTTTCTTAGTTTTTATTGATGGCACTTATCGACTTTCTGAAATATGCGCCTCATATATACTATAAATATATATATGATTGAATAAAATTTGTGTCCCTCAACCTATAAGTTTAGTGGCAGTGGCCGCGGTGTCAAAGAAGTTGGACCACCTTGGTTAAGAAATTAGCAAAATACGTAGATATCAATGTGAATGCAAAGTTCTGAGTACGTATAATCAAAAATACAATCAGAAACACCTTGGACTTGCTGCTGTAACTAAAGGAGCGAAGTGCTTTGTATCATTTCAAACAGCCTCCACAAGCCGATTTTTGAAAATATATCAGGCCAAAACAACATCAGTTCATATTTTGTGGGAAACAAGCCTCCTGGAGTAAATGATGTTAAATTATATAGAAAAAATAATTGCAATAGGCTAAGACATGCTATGGCTGTCCATCATAACGTGCAAATAATCTAGTTAAGAAAATGATGTGTCTGTACTTTACTGGGAAGCTAAGTACTGGTGGTGAAGCATTGTCATCTATAGTGTGAGTAGTAAGTAAGTCATTTATCCAAACATCCCACATTTTCACCTGTGCCCATAGGTGTAATTTCTTCACAACTCAACATAAGTTCCTGATTTACACGAATAACACAGAATTTGGTACCTAGTCTAGTGTCATTATGGATCTACAAGTTTAATTTACCGTCAATAACACTATAGTCGCCACTGCACTAATGTCGCCAGGTGTCATATGTTACAAATTTTAGTGCCACTACAGACTTGTATGTGCCACTGAAGAGGTATGCACAGTAGTTTATATTATGTACATCACACTACATGCCTTCAGTGGCACATATAAGTCTGTAGTGATGCTAAAATAGTAATATATGGCGCCTGGCAACATTAGTGCAGTGGCGACGATAGTGTTATTGATGGTAAGGAATTTCACGAACCAGATTATGCCCGGAAACTTAAGGTCAGAGTACCCCTTGCCTTGCTGACCCATGAGAGGAACAACCTTCTCACTCCCTTCCCACCAGGATAAATGACCGAGCTACTGGTGCGCCACTTAGGAATATCTGCGAAACTGCGGCCATGACAGCAAAGGTGCCGAGGTACTGATGATGCAATTACCTTCTAGGATCTCCCACACCTCAAGCCTCAAACTGCCTCCACTGTTTACTGCAATAGAACCTCACATGTAATATTTTGCCTCACTGACAGACACGTTACAACCTTCAGAGGAATAACAAGGAAGATTTCTGCTTTGTTTATCATAAGAGAGAAAAGTGTAACAGATAATAAAGGGTAGTGAGTATTTTAGCATCTATACAGCCTGTCTTAAAATTATAAAACATCCTGTTATGATATAGTGCTTTAAATAAACATGATATACCATAATAAGTTTGCTTCTATTACCTGTGTGTAAAATTTGTTAACTGCAAACCATAATTGTTTACTTAATATGAACTCTTATTATGTGTACACCAGCCCAAAACTTATGCCATTTTTATTTAGGTTTGCTACAATTAAAACACAGGTGAATAAATATTGAATGATTCGTAGGAAAAGACTTTAAGAGTTTGTAAAATGCCATATGTATGACTCACAGAGGCTGAAATGATCATGAGAAGTTTCTGATAGACTATACTGGGTTTTTTAACGAGGCGAGAAATCCTGATCCCTTGCTGCTTACTGACTGATATTTGATGCCAGGAGAAGGGAATAGTACGGTTCTTCTTAATTTCAGCTGTATTTTATCATAGTTAACCCTATTGTCAGATAAACATAGGCATCATTTTAAGCATGAGACCTTAAGATAGAATGAAATTTTCGCCTTGTTAAAAAAAATAGACTACGAAACTTCCCCTTCAAAACACCAAACACAGAACTCTTGCCACAAACATATAAGAAAAATATCTGATCTATATATCTGACTTCACAAATTGGAAATATGGAAACAGTAGTGCAAATTTTGGTGGGAATGAAGAAGTGGGGGGGGGGGTACATTTCTAGATGATCACCCAACTTTCTTTGGTGGACAAAACTTTTTTTCTGGTGAGTTTTGAATTAATCTCCTAACCGTTTCTGTTGTAAATTTAAAACAAAATTGTGTGATTTGCAACGAAAATGACAAAAAAACAAATTGAACCTAACCGAACCTAACCCAGAGGTCGGCAACCCAGAATTTGAGAAGAGCCAGTTTCTTCAAAGTTGGCAAGGCAGCAGTGCTGATGGAGCCGCAGTGTACATTATGAATGGAAATGACGAACAAGTACAAGTTAATAAGTACAAGAATTCATCCCAATATTTTCCTAGAGACCCAGGACCCAGGTCACACACAATATTGCACTGCGGCTACCTATGCCAGTACAGTAAACCCTTCATGCTCGCGGGTTTTAGGCTCGCGGATTTGATTACTCGTGGGTTTTCAACCCTTTTTTTTTTCTCTCTCTCTCCCTCCTAATTGCTTGCTCTCTACAGGGGCCTTATCCGCCCATGTATGGAGTATGTCTCACATGTTTGGGGAGGATCCACTCATACAGCTCTCCTAAACAGGGTTGAGTCAAAAGCTTTTCGTCTCATCAACTCCTCTCCTCTGACTGACTGTCTTCAATCTTTAAATCACCGCCGCAATGTTGCTTCTCTTGCTCTCTTCTACCGTTATTTTCATGCTCACTGCTCTTCTGAACTTGCTAACTGCATGCCTCCCCCCCTCCCGCGGCCTCGCTGCACAAGACTTTCTACTCATTCTCATTCCTATTCTGTCCATCTTCCTAATGCAAGAATTAATCAGTATCTTTACTCTTTCATCCCTTTCACTGGTAAACTCTGGAATTCTCTTCCTGTTTCTATTTTTCCACTTACCTATGACTTAAATTTTTTCAAAAGAGGAGTAACAAGACACCTCCTGAACTAAATTGGCTCACCCCTGTTTTTATTTTATTCTCTTACTGTCTTCTTTATAGGGACTGGCAACTAAGCGGGCTTTGTGTTACCCATTTTTGTTGTGACCTTGGCCAGTTCCTTGTGATGGATATAATATAAAAAAAAAAAAAAAAAAAAAAAAAAAAAATAATAATAATAAATAAATAAATAAATAAATAAAACTATGGGGTAAATGAATGACTTATGTCATGCTCACGGATTCACAATACTCGCGGGTGTCTCTGTTCCCTAACCCCCGCGACCATGAAGGGTTTATTGTATATATATATATATATATATATATATATATATATATATATATATATATATATAATATATAATATATATATATATATATATTATATATATATATATATATATATATATATATATATATATATATATATATATATATATATATATATATATATATATTTTTTTTTTTTTTTTTTTACGATAATTTAGACATTTTTAAGTAGGTGGCAGGAGCCGCACAGGTCTCTTGAAAGACCATGCATGTGGCTCCGGAGCCCCAGGTTGTCGACCACTGACCTAACATAACATAACCTATACTAACCTAACCTTTACCTAACTAAAAAAAAGGAAGAAAAAAAAGACTTGCAACAGAAACGGTAAGCAGAGTCACTCAAAACACATCAAAACTTACCAGAAAAAAATAGTTTTGTCCACCAAAGTAAGTTCGGTGTTCATCTGGAAATTTACCGACCTTTTTTTTCCCCCTAAGAAAAGTAAGATGGAAGACAAGCAGGACTTACTTTTTCTTGGTCTTGGGTGAGGTGGACTGGAACACTGAGGAGGCGGACATGAGGTTCTCGATGTACTGGCCCAACACCTGGTTCTCAGATCGCAGCTTCAGATTCTCCTCCTTGACACTGTCCACGCGTTGGGAGAGATCTGGCCAAGGAAAAGTGATCGATTGATTAATTTAATACCAAAAAAGGGGGAAATATGCCAGACATCAGAGGTCATATGCCAGACAGCCAGAGGTCATAGAGGTCATATATGGCACTATGGCAAAGCATAAAAAAGGGGAGGGGTTAGAGAGAAAGAGTGCAATGATGAGGGAAGGGGAGAGGAAAGGATTGTTACAGCAGGATGGTTAGATCAAATGTAGGATGTGTATTTGTTGGAGGAAGGAGGTTAAATTATTCAGGGAGAAGTAGGGAGATTCAAGGCAAAGTGAGTATTATCTTTTTTTTTTTTACATCACAAAGGACTAGCCAAGGTCAAAACAAAAAGTAACAAAAGGTCCACTTAGTTATCAGTCCCTATAAAGAAGACAGTAAGAGAATACCACAATAAGATCACCAGAAAAGCAGAACAGCTCAACTCTTGATGAGGGAAAATAGACGAGCTGCTAGATTGAAGAGGAGGAGGAGAAGAGGAGGAGGAGGAGGAGAGGATGAAGAATTGAGGAGCTGCTAGATTGAAGAGGAGGAGGAGGAGAGGATGAAATATTGAGGAGCTGCTAGATTGAAGAGGAGGAGGAGAAGAGGAGGAGGAGAGGATGAAATATTGAGGAGCTGCTAGATTGAAGAGGAGGAGGAGAGGATGAAATATTGAGGAGCTGCTAGATTGAAGAGGAGGAGGAGAAGAGGAGGAGGAGAGGATGAAATATTGAGGAGCTGCTAGATTGAAGAGGAGGAGGAGAAGAGGAGGAGGAGAGGATGAAATATTGAGGAGCTGCTAGATTGAAGAGGAGGAGGAGAAAAGGAGGAGGAGAGGATGAAATGTTGAGGAGCTGCTAGATTGAAGAGGAGGAGGAGAAGAGGAGGAGGAGAGGATGAAATTTGAGGAGCTGCTAGATTGAAGAGGAGGAGGAGAAGAGGAGGAGGAGAGGATGAAATATTGAGGAGCTGCTAGATTGAAGAGGACCTTACCATGCGAGGTGTTTGGAGCTCAGCTGAATTGAGACCCCTTCTCCTCGAGCTCATCATGGGAGATGTCGGCTTCAAGCCTGCCAAACTATCACTGTGGACAATATGACCGGCCAAAACAAATATACACTGTTGGAACACAATACTGACCTGGCCAAACAAATATACACTGTTGGAACACAATACTGACCTGGCCAAACAAATATACACTGTTGGAACACAATACTGACCTGGCCAAACAAATATACACTGTTGGAACCAGGGCTTGCAAACTAAATTATTTTTGAAACGGTTCATTCCGATCACAAACAGTATTATTAAAGTTTTGTTTTTCGTTCCTCCTCCAAACATAACGTTCCTGAACCAGTTAGAACGAAATGAAAACCGGTTAGAACGTATTCTGAAACCATGTATTAATTATGCTATTAGCCCTAATAAATAATAAGGCTTATAAATGACTACATTATTATAAATGGTAATAAAGCCATACAAATTGTCATGGTGCACAGTATCCAACAAAATCAAACCCTTAGATGTCGTAAGAACTATATTATTATCCGACTTAAATAAGGCAACACATTGACATATACAATACAGGAAGCGTAGTGTAGGAGTATGCAATCTCAGTCGTCGTAAAGATATGAATCACTAATTATTTAGAAATATTATATATATATATTTATATATGGCACAAAATATATTAATTCGTAATATCACCAACCCACTAATTAAATAAACCTAATCAATGACTACATGTGGTGCTCCAACGACTCTGAACTTAGGACACTCACACCAAAATTTGGCACACAAAGCATTGGGCTATGAACACAGTTAAAAGTTTAAGCACATACTCACGATATATTATCCATCTTCGAATACTGGATATTAATCTAAACATGTTCTTAAACTCAACTGCAGTATCATAGCTCAATGATTGAACGAATGGAAGGTGTAATTGATGGGACCTTAACCACAAGGGAGGATCTCGCTAAGAATGACTCCTGAACTTGAATTAATTCGTAATATCACCAACCCACTAATTATATAAACCCAATCAATAAAATGTAATGACTACATGTGGTACTCCAAAGACTGAACCTATGACACTCACACCGAAATTCGGCGCAGCAAGCATTAGGCTATGAACACAAGTTAACAATTTTAAGCACATAGTCACGATATATTATCTATTTTTCAATACTGGATATTAATCTAAGCATGTTATTAAACTCAACTGCAGGCAGTGATCATTGCTTAATGATTGCACGAATGGAAGGTGTAATAAAATAAAGGAACGTGATGCATATCACAGACAAAAAATCAGAATTATAAAGAGTAAAAAATAGTTACTCTTCACAAATTAAATGAGAAGTGATGCCTATGATACTATTTGAAACAAACCACATCGTCAATTGCCAAGTGAACAAATACAGTAGACTTAATTGATGTAAGTTTGTAATGCAGATGTATTTACTTAAATCATTTGGCTACTGGAAGTGAACATGGATTATTGACCAAATATGGCATGGAACGAAAAAATAACGTTATTAACCAGTTTAGGGCTTTTAAAATAGCGTCTTTGCTCCGAAACAGTAAATATCATAACGTTCTCGTTTCCGTTTTTGTTCCGAGCATAATTTCTTTCATTTCGGTTTTCGTTTTTGTTCCCTTAAACCGTTTCAAAGCCCTGGTTGGAACACAATACAATCACAACACCCATCAAATATATACACATAAACAGTATAGAAACCAAATATATATGTGGAATAGCCTGGACAGTGAAATTATAGATGCAAAAGTATTCATGTTTTTAAAGCTAAGATTGACCCAATGAGACAAGCAGACGGTAGCCCACGACTGTAACTCATCTCCTGTATATCACAACTAGCTAAATATAAAGTCCCATTTTCAGCAGTGAATCTAGCAATTTTAATCATTTACAAAATATCTAATCATTTAAATCCTTTATAAGCAAACTGCAATACTAGGCTTCGCATAACATGACAGTTGAAGAAGAAGAACCCGACTTCTTCTTACTTCAACAAACACTAAGATTGAAATCATAACTAACGTCATACAATGTAAAAAGAAAGGATGAAGAGAGTTAAGAAAATAAGGAAGCTACAAGAGGCCGCGAGACCTACATGAGGTAGTTCCTGTTACTTAATACTACCTACATCCACCTTTTATCCCCATCCATGAAATTATCTAGCCTCCTTTTAAAGCTCTCTAATGACTCTGCCCTAATTACCTGTCTACTGAGTCCATTCCAATCAATATTCCAATTCCAACATGTAATCATTTCACTATTTCTAGCAACTTTCAGCCCACTCCATACACCTTCACCACATCCCACTCTCTTACTGTCAATAAAAGTACTGTAAATGTTATAATAATGTAGACTTACCACTACCTATGTAGGGACTGAGGAACTCGCTGTTGTGGAGGGGACTGCTGGAGCCATTAGTGTAGGAGGAGGGGATGGACTCCAGGCTCTGCCCCCTTGTGGAGTCTGAGATTTCGGAGGCACCAGTTCGGTCATCCTCCAGCACCACTGTGGGAGAATATAAGAACATAAGAACCTAAGGAAGCTACAAGAGGCTGGGAGACCTACACATAAGAACCTAAGGAAGCTACAAGAGGCTGGGAAACCTACACATAAGAACATAAGAACCTAAGGAAGCTACAAGAGGCTGGGAGACCTACACATAAGAACCTAAGAACCTAAGGAAGCTACAAAAGGCTGGGAGACCTACACATAAGAACATAAGAACCTAAGGAAGCTACAAGAGGCTGGGAGACCTACACATAAGAACCTAAGAACCTAAGGAAGCTACAAAAGGCTGGGAGACCTACACATAAGAACATAAGAAAATAAGGAAGCTATAAGAGGCTGTGAGACCTACACGTGGTAGTTCCTGTTACTTAACACTACCTACATCCACCTTTCATCCCCATCCATAAAGCTGTCCAGCCTCCTTTTAAAGCTCCCTGTTGACTCCGCACTGACCACCTGACGACCGAGTCCATTCCAATCATTTACCACCCTATTTGTGAACCAGTTTTTCCCTATTTTCTTTTTAAATCTACGCTTTTTCAGCTTGAATCCGTTACTTCTTGTTCTACCCTGATTACTAGCCATAAGAACTTCCTTCTTCCTATCCTCCACTTCCTTGAACATTAAATCTACTGCTGTTGTGGCTGTTAGCAGATGTGTGGTATGTGAGGCTATCATTCACCTACCCACCCAATAGATTACCGTTAAGTTAGTTTACATCCAAACTGGAAAAGCGTAGATTTAAAAAAAGAAATAGTGAAAAACTGGTTCACAAATAGGGTGGTAAATGACTGGAATGGACTCAGTAGACAGGTATTTAGTGTGGAGTCATTAGGGAGTTTTAAAAGGAGGCTAGATAATTTCATGGATGGGGATGAAAGGTGGATGTAGGTAGTGTTAAGTAACAGGAACTACCACGTGTAGGCCTCGCTGCCTCTTGTAGCTTCCTTATTTTATAATGTTCTTAAGCTGTTGTAGCAATGTCACACTGGCAACTGTCTGTATCTTTCATCACATACATCAACATTGGATTAATCTTGCATACAAACATTGTCAATATTTTTATCTCATGTGGCAATGTTGTCAGTCAGTCGTTAGAGCTTCATCAAATATGCTAATCCCATACAAGGGGCTACGAACTATAGTCTATTTTTTTAACGAGACAAAAATTCCATTCTATCTTATGCTACTATTCCACAGACCACGAATCCCACAAATCGCTGCGAATTGATAAATTTTAGGATTCGTAGTTGAATCGTAATCAGTTCGTGAAGTTCTTAACTGATTCGTATTTATTCGAAGTCAGTTCTTCCAATTCTTGAGGGATCGGGAATTCGTGGCAAAAGTTTTGAGCTGTTCAAAATTTTGGCCACGAACTCCCTATTCCAAAAAATTGTAGTTAATTCTTAACAAATTCATAGTGCATTCTTAGGCTTCGTAACCGAATCGTAGGCATTTGTAGGTATTCTTAACTCATTCGGGGAAGCGTGAATTCGTGGCTTGACCACGAATCGGCTACGAATCTGTCACGAATCAACGCCGAATTTTAATCGTACCTGATTCGTAGATGCATTCGGCCTGTTCTTAACTGATTCGTAACTGATTCCTAACGTTCGTGCAGTATTCGTAATCGATTCTTGTAAATCGTAGTGAATTCTTTACAATATTCGTGCGATTTGAGTCGAATCGAGCCGAATCCTAAAATTTATCAATTCGTAGCGATTCGTGGGATTCGTGGACTGTGTGGAATAGTAGCATTAAGGTTTCATGCTTAAAATTATGCCTGACTACATAATGATATGGTTAACTATGATAAAATACAGCTGAAATTTAGAAAAACAGTATTATTATCCTGGCATCAAATATCAGTCAGTAAGCAGCAAGGGGTCAGAGGATTTTTCACCTCGTTAACCCCTTCACACCCAGATCTTTCCTTTGCTATATAAAAACGTTTGTTGTTGAGCCATAAAATTACGAAAACTAACTGAATATACCGAATTAGCTAGTGGACAAGGATACTAAACAGGTCATATCTATAAAACATTGATTATATTCACTAAAATTGTCAAATGGTACCCAAATTACAATGGAAATTACGCTCTGGGTCTCAAGGGGTTAAAAAGAAAGAGTATGTTGAGAGGCCACAGGAGTGAGGGAACTACCTGAGGGGTCGTCGTCCACCAGGGGAATGCTGTTGTCGTCCTGGTAATTAGACATGGCTGGCTGGCTCACACTGGAAACCAAAAAAAAACATATAATTATTATCATCATTTAATGAAACCTAACCTAACCTTAAAGGTTTTAATGAAACTTAACCTAACCTTAACCGGGGCATTCCAGGAGAGGTGGACCAGGGGTCAACACCACACCGGCTCGGATTTGCATGAAAATTGGCTCCCAGGGTGCTTTTGGCCAAAAAAACCGATTCTGCAAATTTCAGCTCTCTATCTCTTATAGTTCAAAAGTTATGGCCTCGTGAAATTTCGAAAAAATGTCAAAATGTCCTTGACCTTAACATTTTTGAAAGGTCATAGCTTCCTTATTATAAGACCTAGAACAAAATGTTTTACATGTTTTTTGCTCAGAATAAGCCAGGGAATCTTCCTAGACTTACAGAATTTTAGTAATTCAATTTGGAAAGGAAATATAAAAGTTGACCTTGACCTTGACCTTTAAGTCCCCACCTGACAAAAAAAATTTATTCAAGCAAAAAACGAAGATTGACCACTTGACTATGGGTTGCAACAATAAAATTTACTAATATTAATTGGGATAAGGGGTATATTTGAAGTCAAACAGGTGTATTCAACAAATAAATGCAAAAAATGTCAACAGTTTGGAAGATTTTCACAAGTTCAATTGTGTTGTTAGCACGCTGACAGGCAGCGATGCTCAGCAGTAGTCATTTCGTCTTCTCTGAAACAATATCTAATTCTTCTCCCCGCTTGCAGCTTTGGATTAGACATAACTAGAACAATGTCACCCCCAGGCAGCCACAATCTGTCCACTTTTGATGGAAAAGCATGGGATCCAGACTAACCTAACCTTGTGCACCTTATAGGTTTTAATGAAACCTATAAGGTTAGGTTAGGTACACAAAGTAAACCTAACCTAACCTTATAGGTTTTAATGAAACCTATAAGGTTAGGTTAGGTACACAAAGTAAACCTAACCTAACCTTATAGGTTTTAATGAAACCTATAAGGTTAGGTTAGGTACACAAAGTAAACCTAACCTAACCTTATAGGTTTTAATGAAACCTATAAGGTTAGGTTAGGTTTCATTAAAACATATTAACATAAAACATAAGTTTCCATCTTTTTGTTTTTTGTTGTTTAAGGTTGGCGCAAAAAAAACTATCTACCTATAGTTAAGCAACCTATTGTAGGCCAAGAAAAAATAGTCGGTCCATTATAACCAAAACTAGTCAGTGTCACAGAAAATGATCGCGCAGTCCTCATCCATTTTTACCCAAAAATCTATCAGAATAAATACCTATTTCGTCCTGGAAATATCGTGATGCTGAGAAACCACAATGTACAGCTTGCTTCAGGTATACTTTTAAAAACTAGACTTTTCACCGTACACGACCCCGTATTTCCCTGCGCTAACCCTTGCCTTGCCTTTCACTTGTCACCCACGGCCAGTCAATAACACGCTCGCCTTGACACTGATCGCCATTACCACCACTGCCACACACACCACCACAACACTACCCACACCACATAACTCAATGTTCTCTTCACAAAACCCCCTCAAAGCACAAGACATAAGGTCAACATAACATAGAGGGAACAATATAATAACCTTTGACAGACGGTTGTTGTTGCTTTGACAGACGGGCTACTCCTTAATTTTGTCCTCCTCCTCTGATCTTGATCTTGATATGACAGCTGCTGGCCCATTACTTCCTTTTTATATTTTCTAACACATCTAACTTCTTTTAAGCTTTCTAAAACATCTAACTTCCTTTTTAAACTTTCTAAAACATCAAATTCCTTTCTATACTTTTTAAACCATAGGCGTGTTTTGCAGCGACAGTTCAGCTGGATGCAGAATCATACTCCTTGTAGCTCCTCCCACATTTGTTCTACTCTTTTGAGTGCACTAGTAGATAACACTATAGTCGCCAGTCACTTGCCACTGCACTAATGTCGCCAGGCACAATATATTATGAATTTTAGCATCACTACAGACTTTTATGTAGGGCTACCACTGAAGAGGCATGCACTGTAGTTTATATGATGTAGGGTGGGTTGGGGATGTACCGTACACTTTTTTTTTTTTAAATCAGGAAAAAAAAAATTGAGTGAAATTTGAATTTTTTTATTATGTATTACAAAATATAAGATATGGACTACATTATGTGTAAGGCACAACTCTGGCAACATGATAAAAGCAACTGAAAAATAGGCCCGAAAAAAAAAACTAAAAACGTACGGACCATCCATAGGTGAGGACGCTCCATACAGAGATATTTATCGATAAGTAAAAAAAAAAATTGAAAATAAAAAAATCAAGCACAGTTGAATTAGGGCAACACATTTCATGAAATGGACCCTAGTGATGAAATCAAATCAATTTATATTAGCAATATAATAGTGCAAGCAATTCTAATCAATTAAAAAGTGAAAGTAAAAAAAAGTGAAAATAAATTTTGACTTTGAAGTTCCTGGATTTTTTTTTTTTAATATATTTTGCAATCCTATTAATACTTTCATTACCCTACATAATGTACTTATCATGGAAGTGCTTCTGTAGCACTTCCAGAAGGGAAACATAAATTAATAATTATTTATAATAAATGCAGATGATTTAATGCAATATTTGGCATATTTTAATTTGATTGAACTTAACACTGCTTGGAATTACCTTTAGAATGTAGATATAGGCCTATAGCCTAGTTTCATTAGGCTACACAATCTTGACAAGCATGGATGGAAGCATGGAAACATACTGGTAAAACACCACAAGGATTATGAACAGATGAATGAAATCACTACTGTGATAGGTGTCACTATCTAATATTATGTTGCTGCATCCTACTTGACATTATTGAAAACACATAACCCATACCAGAATTTTAAATTTTTTGTTTACACTGTGGATGTTACCTACATTTAAAAACCACACTGTACGAAGTGTCCACATGACGCCATTCACATGTAAACCAACATTTCGGATCGTTCGTGTGGCTGGAATGTCTTTATATCCCTTTGGTACATCACAACTGAACACATTTCGATACTTAATACCTTACCCCCACACTGCTGGCATATTCATGAACACAAGAGACCATGAAATGGAGGCCAAATATTACATGGGACATGCCAAAAACAACAAAACTCACCTCTAAAATGATCCAAGCGCCTACCATCCAAATCTCTCCCGCTCAGCTGATCGAACCCCTTTTCTCTTACTACATTTATACGGTAACTATCCTAAACCTATAAATATGGCCAAGGGAGCATTTGTACGTTACATCCATATGTACGGTATCTCCCCAACCCACCCTACATCACACTACATGTCTTCAGTGGCACATACAAGTCTGTAGTGATGCTAAAATTCGTAATATATTGTGCCTGGCGATATTAGTGTAGTGGCAAGTGACTGGCGACTATAGTGTTATCTACGTTACAGTTCTCCTTTATAGCTAGTCGTGCTTACATAACCTGTCTCTCTTATGTTTGAGTTCTTATCATGAGGACAGTGACATCAAACATAATGAAATAAAAAGATAAATGAATAGTAATTCAAAGCTGCATGTATGAGCATCTATATAACACAGCAGCGTTGATCATTTAGGCATGGATGAATAACTCATTAATCTACTTTAGGTGTTCCCACAAATACAAGATGACGTACCAGGATTGATTGATTGTAATGGCAAAAAAGGGGAAATGTGCCACACATCAGAGGTCATATGGCACTATGGCAAAGCATAAAAAGGGGAGGGGTTATAGAGATTGATTGATTGATTTAATGCCTAAAAAGGTGAATGTGCCAGACATCAGAGGTCATATGGCACTATGGCAAAGCATAAAAAGGGGAGGGGTTAAAGAATAATAGTGAAACGGTGAGGGAAGGGGAAAGAACGGAATGTTACAGCAGGATGGTTAGATCAGATGTAGGATGTGGATTTGTTGGAGGAAGGATTTTCCAGGGAGAAAGAGGGGGATTCCGGGAGAATGTCCACAAGACAGGGAGGTCGGGAAAGGGAGGACAAATGAGGGAAGGAACTGGAACGGGCAGGAGTAAGATGGGGGCAGGATATTAGGACATGTTGGACAGTGAGAGGAACTTGACAGGATGTGCAGAGGGTTGGGGAGGAGCGTGACAGAGAGAAAGAGTGAAACGGTGAGGGAAGGGGAGAGGAACAGATTATTACAGCAGGATGGTTAGATCAGATGAAGGATGTGTAGTTGTTGGAGGAAGATTAAATGACTCGGGGACCAGGAATGTGCTTGAATACAACCAAACTCCTTGACCAACTTGTAAGCTTTATTTGCACTTTTGAGTGAATGTCCATCTTGGTTCACTTGACAACACAGTGATGACAGTCAGTTTGGAAGCCCTGTGAGTCTGACAGTAAACATCTCACTTGTTATATCATCATGGATTACTGAATGACGGCCTTGAAAACCTGAGTATAATTCTTCACTACAAAACTTAAATGTCCCTATCTTCTTGAGAGGCATGGTATCCTTTTCTAACTGTTCTCTTACATGTAGTTCAGCAAATACCCTCGTTATAATAGTTCTTCTGGTATCTGTTATTTCTATTTATTTCTATGTATAAGGAAGACATTACTATTATAATAAAAAAATATCCAGGGTACCAGTGTTATGATTTCTGTGCCCTGATAAATGTCTACCAATATAAATGGTTTTGATATATATATGATTAAAAGCTTGACATGTTTTCTGTTAAGTGCGGTCATCTACAATAACACCTTAAAATGTAGGTATTCAGATTGTCCAAACTTTCTGAAAAAATGTAAAAATTACTTGCCTACGACAGGGCGAGAATGATTTCCAGTACCTACCAAACAACAACACTTTCAAATTCCTGTCCTTATTTCAGGTTAAGGTGACTGGCCAATCAGACACACAATAACGAAGCCTGGAACAACTAAGGCTGGAACAACTAAGGCTGGAACAACTAAGCCTGGAACAACGAAGTCTGGAACAGCTCTGGAACAATTAAGGCTGGAACAACTAAGGCTGGAACTAAGGCTGGAACAACTAAGGCTGGAACAACTAAGCCTGGAACAGCTCTGGAACAATTAAGGCTGGAACAATTAAGGCTAGAACTAAGGCTGGAACAACTAAGCCTGGAACAACTAAGCCTGGAACAATTAAGGCTGGAACTAAGCCTGGAACAATTAAGGCTGGAACTAAGGCTGGAACAACTAAGCCTGGAACAATTAAGGCTGGAACAACTAAGGCTGGAACAATTAAGGCTGGAACTAAGCCTGGAACAACTAAGGTTGGAACAACTAAGGCTGGAACAATTAAGGCTGGAACAACTAAGGCTGGAACAACTAAGGCTGGAACAACTAAGCCTGGAACAACTAAGCCTGGAACAATTAAGGCTGGAACAACTAAGGCTCGAACAACTAAGCCTGGAACAACGAAGTCTGGAACAGCTCTGGAACAATTAAGGCTGGAACAACTAAGGCTGGAACTAAGGCTGGAACAACTAAGGCTGGAACAACTAAGCCTGGAACAGCTCTGGAACAATTAAGGCTGGAACTAAGCCTGGAACAATTAAGACTAGAACTAAGGCTGGAACAACTAAGCCTGGAACAATTAAGGCTGGAACAACTAAGCCTGGAACAATTAAGGCTGGAACAACTAAGGCTGGAACAACTAAGCCTGGAACAATTAAGGCTGGAACAACTAAGGCTGGAACAACTAAGCCTGGAACAACTAAGGCTCGAACAACTAAGCCTGGAACAATTAAGGCTGGAACAACTAAGCCTGGAACAACTAAGGCTGGAACAACTAAGCCTGGAACAATTAAGGCTGGAAAAACTAAGCCTGGAACAACTAAGGCTGGAACAACTAAGCCTGGAACAATTAAGGCTGGAACAACTAAGCCTGGAACAATTAAGGCTGGAACAATTAAGCCTGGAACAACTAAGCCTGGAACAATTAAGGCTGGAATAATTAAGCCTGGAACAATTAAGGCTGGAGCAACTAAGGCTGGAACAACTAAGCCTGGAACAATTAAGGCTGGAACAACTAAGGCTGGAACAATTAAGGCTGGAACAACTAAGCCTGGAACAACTAAGCCTGGAACAATTAAGGCTGGAACAACTAAGGCTAGAACAACGAAGCCTGGAACAACTAAGGCTGGAACAACGAAGCCTGGAACAATTAAGGCTTGAACTAAGGCTGGAACAATTAAGGCTGGAACAACGAAGCCTGGAACAATTAAGGCTGGAACAACGAAGCCTGGAACAATTAAGGCTGGAACAACTAAGCCTGGAACAATTAAGGCTGGAACAACTAAGGCTGGAACAACTAAGCCTGGAACAATTAAGGCTGGAATAATTAAGCCTGGAACAACTAAGGCTGGAACAACTAAGCCTGGAACAATTAAGGCTGGAACAACTAAGGCAACTTAATTAATAATTAATTAACTAATTAAGACTGGAACAACTAAAATTTTCAGTTGCAAACGGTCACAACAACAAATGTTTGCGGGTCGGGCCAATCATCTTCCCTGGATGGTTGAACAGGGATCGAAATTTGAGCAACCGAAAATTTTTCGGTTGCAACCAGGATCCCCGCAGAAAACGCCTATAGACTTCTTCACTATCTAATCATAGAAAATAAACTATAATCACAAAAACATACCTGTGAAATATGAAGCTCCATAAAATCTAACAAAGTCCCCAACAATGGAAGGGTCAAAGAACACTTCCAGGCCACAGACCTCCCTCCGTCCTCCCTGCCTCTTCCCTGGAACTTAACATAACATAAGGCAAAGCCAAGGTATAAAAACGTCACTATTAAGAATCCCAAGAACCTTTGATCATCACTACTTATCATAATCAACAATAACAGCACCATATACAGGACCCTACAATAACAGCACCATATACAGGACCCTACAATAACAGCACCATATACAGGACCCTACAATAACAGCACCATATACAGGACCCTACAATAACAGCACCATATACAGGACCCTACAATAACAGCACCATATACAGGACCCTACAATAACAGCACCATATACAGGACCCCACTCTCCTATGTGCACCTACCAATGCTCAAGCCTTCTTACCAAAGCCAGTGCCTAAAACTGCACCTCATAATTCCATCAGTAAAAGTAAACAATGTAAAATCACATCAAAATACCACTCTGGTTGAAAAAATGAGTCTAATCCTATAATATGCTTCATTACTTTAGGACAGCGGTCAGCAAGCTGCAGTTCCGCAGCCGCATGCGGCTCTTTCAGGAGACTTGTGCGGCTCCTGCCACCCACTTAAAAATGTTCAAAATATCATAAAAAATTTAAATAAAATACTGGCATAGATACCCGCAGTACAATAGCGTATGTGACCTAGTTCCTAAGTCTCTAGTAAAATATTGGGATGATTTCTTGTACTTATTCACTTGGACTTGTTCATAATTTCCATTCATAATTTACACTGCTTTTCTGCCAAGTTTGAAGAAACTGGCTCTTCTCAAATTCTGGGTTGCCGACCTCTGCTTTAGAACAAGACTTTAAAGTTGCGCTTACATGTAAAGTTTCAAAGTGGATGGAAGAGGTTTGTTAGGAATGCAGAAAAACAGAATTTCCCCCGTCTGGCTTATTCCATGGCGTGATTCTGGGTAACAGTGATGATCTGTTAGGAGGACTGTAGCTACTCCGGCTTTGTGCTGTAGCTACTCCGGGTTTGTGCTGTAGCTACTCCGGGTTTGTGCTGTAGCTACTCCGGCTTTGTGCTGTAGCTACTCCGGGTTTGTGCTGTAGCTACTCCGGGTTTGTGCTGTAGCTACTCCGGGTTTGTGCTGTAGCTACTCCGGGTTTGTGCTGTAGCTACTCCGGGTTTGTGCTGTAGCTACTCCGGCTTTGTGCTGTAGCTACTCCGGGTTTGTGCTGTAGCTACTCCGGGTTTGTGCTGTAGCTACTCCGGCTTTGTGCTGTAGCTACTCCGGCTTTGTGCTGTAGCTACTCCTATGTCAAACTCTCTGACTTCTATGTCTGATATCTTGTGACTTTACCCCGAAATAGGAGAGAGAGACTCAAACAATAATACAATGATGAAGACAAGCGGGCAAAGACAGTCACAAGACAATATTTACTGATATCAACAATCAGTAATAACAAAACAATCACAACCCCAATACGACATCACTGAGGTATTCCTGAAGACACACCCAAACACACACCACTCACCAACCCTAACTTTATATACCTCTGTCCTCAAATAGACTCCTTCACTACTCTTCCCTTGCTAATACAAATCAACAATCTCCAAAATTTAACTATGCTTACCTCAAATAGACTCCTTTACTGCCCTTCCCTTGCCAATACAAATCTTCAATCTCCAATATTTAACTATGCTTACCTCAAATAAACTCCTTTACTACTGCCCTTCCCTTGCCACTACAAATCAACAATCTCCAATATTTAACTATGCTTACCTCAAATAGACTCCTTTACTGCCCTTCCCTTGCCACTACAAATCAACAATCTCCAATATTTAACTATGCTTACCTCAAATAGACTCCTTCACTACCCTTCCCTTGCCACTACAAATCTAAAACCTTCAAAATTTAACTATGCTTACCTCAAATAAACTCCTTTACTACCCTTCCCTTGCTACTACAAATCTTCAATCTCCAAAATTTAACTATGCTTACCTCAAATAAACTCCTTTACTACCCTTCCCTTGCTACTACAAATCTTCAATCTCCAAAATTTCACTATGCTTACCTCAAATAAACTCCTTTACTGCCCTTCCCTTGCTACTACAAATCAACAATCTCCAAAATTTCACGATGCTTATGCTTCAGAACGTAACCTCTGGAATGCCTCTCAACACAGCCAATTCTAGCATCCATAAAGCCTTCAATAAAAATAAAACCAAAGCACATAGCCAGAAGCGTCAACAATGAATAAAACTCTTAGAAAACCACATCACAATAATATTCAGCACCTTGATTTTATGCAACTCATGAGAGGCCAGACCAGACTTTGACCAAGACCAGTGCTTCTGACCTTAAAAATGGCACACAACAAATGGCATCACAATCATTTTTAGCACCTAGATTTTATGCAACTTAGAGGCCAGACCAGACCAGACCAGACCAGACCTGACCAGACCCTCCAGACCAACAAGACCAGACCCTCCAGACCAACAAGACCAATGCTTCTTCTTCTTCTTTCTGTATAACGTCAATTTTTCCCATAATTTTCATGAGGTTAGACGGCCGATGATACGCTTCTAACTATCTCTATCCATTGCTTTAACTTCCTCAATGCCCAATGCTACCCGATCCTCTTCAACACACTGCCTCCCTGTCTTCCTTGGCCTGACCTTCTAACCTTTAAAATGGCCCTCCCTTAGCTGGTATAAAACCCTGAAGGTATTTATGGACCCGCGGCCATATCTCGTTGGACTCCGTGCCGTGGAAGTTCTCGAGGATTCCCAGCTCTTGGTACAGTGCCTTCAAGGGTCCCGTGTTGGCGGCGTAGAGCTCCAGACGTCGCCGCACAGACTCCGCCTTGTCGTCCTCCCTCTGCACGAGTGGCTCCCCTGTTAAATCATCCTTGCCCTTGAGTGACAGGAGAAAATGAGGTTAGACAGAGAAGGTGCTTGAAAATTATTGGTACCTATGTAGAGGTTGCAGACATATCTCTCTCTCTCTCTCCCTCTCCCTCTCCCTCTCCCTCTCCTCTCTCTCTCTCTCTCTCTCTCTCTCTCTCTCTCGGTTCAGACATATCTCTCTCTAGAGGTTCAATCAATCATCAATCATTGGGGGTATACGCTGGGGGTCACGTCGCCTCACCCACTCTATGACGCCACTCCCGGGGGTCACCACGCGCGAGTCCCACGACCCATGACCCATGACCCCGAGGCACAAGACAATGAGTGTGAGATGGAGATGGGGGTTGAAAATTATTGGTATGCATAGGTTGCAGACACCTTATGTTTGTTCTCTCTCTCTCTCTCTCTCTCTCTCTCTCTCTCTCTCTCTCTCTCTCTCTTCTCTCTCTCTCTCTCTCTCTCTCTCTCTCTCTCTCTCTCTCTCTCTCTCTCTCTCTCTCTCTCTCTCTCTCTCTCTCTCTCTCTCTCTCTCTCTCTCTCTCTCTCTCTCTCTCTCTCTCTCTCTCTCTCTCTCTCCTCTCTCTCTCTCTCTCTCTCTCTCTCTCTCTCTCTCTCTCTCTCTCCTCTCTCTCTCTCTCTCTCTCTCTCTCCTCTCTCTCCTCTCTCTCTCTCTCTCTCCTTTCATCATGTAATAGTTTGTTTTCCACTTTCATCGACTAATAATAATAAATTATGTAGAAAAATATCTATAATGTTGACAAGGAACTGAAACACATAATCAATTACACTGAGATGAAAGAAAACACTGCTGCTGGCATTCAGTACTATAGCTACTTAGACTGAAAGCATAAATGATAAAAACAAAGACATGCAATTCATATTAGTAATGTATTAATCATAGCTGTGTATGTGCATGCATGTGTGTGTGTGTGTGTGTGTGTGTGTGTGTGTGTGTGTGTGTGTGTGTGTGTGTGTGTAGGAGATAATTTCATGAATAAATAAATATGCACATCTTATATACAGGAGAACCTCGTTTAACCGGCATTTAAAACAACGGCAGCCTCAAAACAACGGCACTAATCGACCCAGGCTTTTTTTTTTTTTTTTTTTTTTTTTTTTTTTTTTTTCCCTTTTTTTCTACTGATAAACTCTGGAACTCTCTTCCTGTTTCTATTTGTCCACTTTCCTATGACTTACATCTTTTCAAAATAAGAGTAACAAGACACCTCCCCAACTAAATTGGCTCACCCCACTTTTTTATTTTATTCTCTTACTGTCTTCTTTATAGGGACTGGCAACTAAGCTGGCTTTGTGTTACCCATTTTTGTTGTGCCCTTGGCCGGTTCCTTGTGATGGAAAAAAAAAAAAAAAAAAAAAGGGGATTTTGGGCGATTCCATAAGAGTAACTCTCAAAACAACGGCAAAATGAGTTATGTATGGTATGCGCTCCCCCCCCGTGGGTGCCGGATAAACGAGGTTCTCCTGTATAAATACTTATCAACCCTTCGTGCCCAGATCTTTCCTTTGCTATAAAAAATTGTATGTTGTCGAGCCATAAATTTACGAAAAGTCATTGAATATACCAAATTAGTTAGTCGACAAGGATACTAAACAGGTCAAATCTATAAAATATTGCTTACATTCACTAAAAATCGTCGAATGGTACCCAAATTACAATGGATATTACGCTCTGGGTTTCAAGGGGTTAATCATATACGTATAACTGAATATAAGAGAATGTCAAGGGAGACAGCATACCATAAGAGGGTAGGAGGGAGGAATAAGAGGGTAATACAAGAGATATAATATAAGGGTAGTAGGGAGGTATAAGAGGGAGAGGAGAAGCGACGGAGACCTGGATTACTTACCGGCTCTTTGGGCGGGTTAAACTCAGTGTGATAAATCCTTCCCGAGGTCAGGTGGGTCCAGCGACCTTTGATACGCTCTATTATGACCTCATCTGGGACCTCAAGGCTCAGTACCAGGTCAAGCTAGGGAGACAGGCATCACAACAGGGGGGCGGGATGGGGGAAGGGTGTGGTGGGTACGCTCCGAGGTGCGGTACAAAGCTGGTTGTGGTAGAATGGAAGGCTGTGGCAAGGCAATGTGCACCGACAGTAGGTGGGTTTTGTGGGAATGTCTCTCCGGTCAAGGTGGGTTTTGTGGGAATGTCTCTCCGGTCAAGGTGGGTTTTGTGGGAATGTGTCTCCGGTCAAGGTGGTTTTGTGGGAATGTCTCTCCGGTCAAGGTGGGTTTTGTGGGAATGTGTCTCCGGTCAAGGTGGTTTTGTGGGAATGTCTCAGGTCAAGGTGGTTTTGTGGGAATGTCTCTCCGGCCAAGGTGGGTTTTGTGGGAATGTCTCTCCGGTCAAGGTGGGTTTTGTGGGAATGTCTCTCCGGTCAAGGTGGGTTTTGTGGGAATGTCTCTCCGGTCAAGGTGGGTTTTGTGGGAATGTCTCTCCGGTCAAGGTGGGTTTTGTGGGAATGTCTCTCCGGTCAAGGTGGGTTTTGTGGGAATGTCTCTCCGGTCAAGGTGGGTTTTGTAGGAATGTCTCTCCGGTCAAGGTGGGTTTTGTGGGAATGTCTCTAAACCAGTCAAGGTGTTTTTTGTGGGAATGTCTCTCAAGGTCAGGTGTGTGGTGAGACATAGAAAGAGGATGACTGGTCACAGGTATTGCATGTACACCTCCTTGCTACTGGATGCTTCTTAAGGCAAGGCTGCAGTAGTAAGGAAATGTACATACGTGAGTTAAGAACATAAGAAGATAAGGAAGCTATAAGAGGCCGTGAGAGAGTTGGGTGAGTTCTGAACACACCTAAGATGCAAGTTTGGTTGTACTACATTATCTCTCACTAAAAGCTTTGATCTTTTTGCACACACTTTCATGATATGTAAATTATTTTTATAAGACAGCTTTTCTGTGTCATTAATAGTATTTCTTCACTGCCTTGAATGGTAGTGTGTTCTATATATTTCTTCACTGCCTTGAATGGTAGTGTGTTCTATATATTTCTTCACTGCCTTGAATGGTAGGGTGTTCTATATATTTCTTCACTGCCTTGAATGGTAGTGTGTTCTATATATTTCTTCACTGCCTTGAATGGTAGGGTGTTCTATATATTTCTTCACTGCCTTGAATGGTAGTGTGTTCTATATATTTCTTCACTGCCTTGAATGGTAGGGTGTTCTATATATTTCTTCACTGCCTTGAATGGTAGTGTGTTCTATATATTTCTTCACTGCCTTGAATGGTAGGGTGTTCTATATATTTCTTCACTGCCTTGAATGGTAGTGTGTTCTATATATTTCTTCACTGCCTTGAATGGTAGTGTGTTCTATATATTTCTTCACTGCCTTGAATGGTAGTGTGTTCTATATATTTCTTCACTGCCTTGAATGGTAGTGTGTTCTATATATTTCTTCACTGCCTTGAATGGTAGTGTGTTCTATGTTTATATCTGTGCCTTGCTGCTTTTGTTGTAAGTGCGTGAGTTAATGTCAGTGATACTAACTGTTGAACATGTCGGCGCAGGACTAGATTTTGAAGCTAAGGAACTGACTACAGTGCATAAAGGAGAATAGACAATAAAATGAACCAAATGTGTCATCTATCAAACAACCTTTCAGAAAATTTTCATTGTTTCAACAAAGCTATAGAGTAAAGCTTCCCAATGTGAGGCAAAAGACAGGAATGGAATTTCAGGTTTTTATAAATTCCTTATAGCACATTTTAGAATATAAAATTAGCCTACAGGATTCTACATAACATAACAAGACTTGAGTTATGTAGTAAATGTTTCGCCATGCTGAGGTAATTACTAACTAACTGTGATATTAGTAAGGGTGATATCTTGTAGCATTAGTATTCAAGATATTACCCTTACTAATATCACACTAACTATCATGATTATCAACCATTAGAAAACATAAACCTTTTCTAATCTATGAGAAAAGCAAAACTTGGACATGAGGTAGTATGATGCGTAGCTAACTAACAATACAAACCAAGTATTTTAAACTACTCTAGGGAAAACAAAAAGATAAAAAATCTCTGACCATTATCTCCAGGGATGCCACGCCTTGGGATTTTCTCAATATCTTGGGATTTGGGCCATGGTCTTGGGATATTTTAGTCTATCTTGGGATTTTTTAGGGATTATTAAAATATTTCTCCAGTAGTATATATCAAGGTAAGCATGTGTACCGTATTGCTATTTTACTGACCTTGGGATATTTTAGTCTATCTTGGGATTTTTGTGGGATTATTAAAGTATTTCTCCAGTAGTATATATCAAGGTAAGCATGTGTACTGTATTGCTATTTTACTGACCTTGGGATATTTTAGTCTATCTTGGGATTTTTTTGGGATTATTAAAGTATTTCTCCAGTGGTATATATCAAGGTAAGCATGTGTACCATATTGCTATTTTACTGACCTTGGGATATTTTAGTCTATCTTGGGATTTTTTTGGGATTATTAAAGTATTTCTCCAGTAGTATATATCAAGGTAAGCATGTGTACCGTATTGCTATTTTACTGACCTTGGGATATTTTAGTCTATCTTGGGAATTTTTTGGGATTATTAAAGTATTTCTCCAGTGGTATATATCAAGGTAAGCATGTGTACCATATTGCTATTTTACTGACCTTGGGATATTTTAGTCTATCTTGGGAATTTTTTGGGATTATTAAAGTATTTCTCCAGTAGTATATATCAAGGTAAGCATGTGTACCGTATTGCTATTTTACTGACCTTGGGATATTTTAGTCTGTCTTGGGAATTTTTGGGCAGTTTTGGGAGTTCAGAAAATGTAGAGTGGCAACCCTGATTAACTTTTTTGTTCTACTCCTACCTGTGCCTTGTCTCCTGCCCCTCCATACCCATACCTACCTTCTCGTGCTGACTGAGGGCCTCTGCTTGTGCCCGGGTGCGAGGGAAGCCGTCCAGGAGCCACGCAGAAGTGTTCATGCCCGCCAGTTCGGATGAGATCAGTTTAACCATCGTCTCGTCGGGCACCAGCTTCCCAGACTTCATGTATTTCTCTGCCATTTGGCCCACGTCTGAAAAGGGTTACATCATGAGAACATAAGAAAATAAGGAAGCTACAAGAGGCCGTGAGACCTACACAAGGTAGTTCCTGTTACTTAACACTACCTACATCCACCTTTCATCCCCATCCATGAATTTATCTAGCCTCCTTTTAAAGCTCTCTAATGAGAATGACATCAGAACATAAGAACATAAGGAAGCTACATCAGAACATAAGAACATAAGGAAGCTACATAAGAACATAAGAAAGCTACATCAGAACATAAGAACATAAGAACATAAGAACATAAGGAAGCTACATCAGATGGTTAACACACTCGAAAAGCCTTTGCATCCCACTGAAGTACAAATTTCAGCTTCTTTAAGAAATTCCAGCGATAAACTGAATGAGAGAAGAGGAGATAAGGAGGTGTTTAGTGCATAAGTAATATTTATAGTGCAAAAGTAGGTAGGTTTAAGTGCATAAGTAGGTAGGTTTAAGTGGATAAGTAGGTTTAAGTGCATAAGTAGGTAGGTTTAAGTGGATAAATAGGTTTAAGTGCATAAGTAGGTTTAAGTGCATAAGTAGGTAGGTTTAAGTGGATAAATAGGTTTAAGTGGATAAGTAGGTTTAAGTGCATAAGTAGGTTTAAGTGCATAAGTAGGTTTAAGTGCATAAGTAGGTTTAAGTGCATAAGTAGGTTTAAGTGGATAAGTAGGTTTAAGTGCATAAGTAGGTTTAAGTGCATAAGTAGGTAGGTTTAAGTGGATAAGTAGGTTTAAGTGCATAAGTAGGTTTAAGTGCAGTAAGGTTTAAGTGATAAGTAGTTTAAGTGCATAAAGTAGGTTTAAGTGCATAAGTAGGTTTAAGTGGATAAATAGGTTTAAGTGCATAAGTAGGTTTAAGTGCATAAGTAGGTAGGTTTAAGTGGATAAGTAGGTTTAAGTGGATAAGTAGGTTTAAGTGCATAAGTAGGTTTAAGTGCATAAGTAGGTAGGTTTAAGTGGATAAGTAGGTTTAAGTGCATAAGTAGGTTTAAGTGCATAAGTAGGTAGGTTTAAGTGGATAAATAGGTTTAAGTGCATAAGTAGTTTTAAGTGCATAGGAGGAAGGTTTAAGTGCACAAGTAGGTTTAAGTGCATAAGTACAGTCTCCCAAATAAAGCAAAAAAAGTATCTGCTGTTTGGCCCACGTGTGAAAATATAGGAATATAATAACATATAGTACTAGAAGCTACAAGAGGCTGGTAGACCTATACGTGGTAGTTCCTCAAAAATGGATACATCAGATGGTTAACTCACACAAAAAGCCTCTCTTATCTTACTCAGGTACGTATTTCACTGCACTGATGGCGACGGCACAGTTGTATTTATTCTTATCAGATCATTTTTGTCCGTGAATTCGGACAAAGTAACAGCTTGCCAAGAGGTTTGAAGGCGAGTAGAAGACGTGTATGACAAAATATTAGTCCTTCATAAGGTAGTAACCGAGAGCAGGCAGGGGCGATAAAACGAATCTTGACCCAAAACACATTAAAATCTAACGAATCTTGACCCAAAACACATTAAAATCTATCAGAAATATTTTCAATAGATATATATAGATAAATATAGTTTCAATAAAAATAAAAAAGATAATAAAACTAATTTTTATCCCAGATTAATTCAATACACATCAAAACTGTTCAGAAAAAGTACGTTTTGGCCTCGAAATCGGTGAAAGCCCACTACCGAAATTGTATCATTAGTCCTTCATAGGGTGGTAAGCGAGATGAGGCAGAGGCGATAACACTAATCTGAACCAAATGTTGTGTTATGTGTTATGTAACTTTATAAACTGTCTATTTGCTGTGGTCAATAAACTATCTATCTATCTATAGGGCCTAACCATAGACCACTGCATCTAGATATAGTGGTCTGTGGCCTACCATAGATAACACTATAGTCGCCAGTCACTCGCCACTGCACTAATATCGCCAGGTACAATATATTACGAATTTTAGCATCACTACAGCCTTGTATGTGCCACTGAAGACATGTAGTGTGATGTACATAATATAAACTACTGTGTATTATCTTCAGTGGCACATACAAGGCTGTAGTGATGCTAAAATTCGTAATATATGGCGCCTGGCGATATTAGTGCAGTGGCGAGTGACTGGCGACTATAGTGTTATCTACGGTAACCTTTCAGGAAACATGAGAGTAGCCTTCATAAACCCACCCGTCTTCTTCAACACCTGCGACCTGAGAATGTCACCGCTGGAGAGATGCTTCAGACCAAAATCTCTGAGTATCCTGGAGGAGATGGTGCCCTTGCCCGAGCCTGGTGCCCCGAGGATCACCATCTTGAACAGCTTACTCATGGTGATCGTGTGTGGTGTGTCACTCCCTCAGCCTCCAACAGCGGGCCTAACATGTGCTTATCTCTCACTCACAGCTTGTCACCTTGGCCTTCATCACGCTATAAACGCCCTTATTTACATGCCACTAAGACTACTGGATACTATAAAAATGTAAATAATAGTGTGATAAATATGTTTGATACTACTAAATAGGTTTATAGATGCTCTTTTGTTAATTTCTGATAGTTTTAGTACTTATGGATGGCGCCAAATATGAAATGACAATTAAGATGTATATTCCCCTTTCCCTCCTACACTACCGTAGATAACAGTGAAGTCGCCAGGACAACTTTTTTTTTGTTTACAGACGTGTGGTGGCGTTAATACTTACATTTGCACATCCATGATTTCAGGAAAGTTAGAAGGGGCTATCTGGAGAGTGTGTCATTTTGTGTCTTCACCTGTGTCATATTAGGGCTATAAATGAACAAATTACTAAAATAAAACAGAGTGGCGACCTCACTATACCTACTACAGTAAAGTCGCCAGCTAGTATTTTAACCCAACAGTTGAGTCGCCACTCTGGGGAATTCAGGGAAATTAGAGGTAAAGTAAAACAAGTCTCTATATATATTAGCTGCGGAAGATGCTTGGATATATAAAAATTCCTCTGCCAACGTGAAAATAAATTCTATTCAAGTTTGAAAGATCTGGCAAGTCTGTGTCTTGTCGCCCGAAAAGCTACTGTTTACTGTCTGTCATCGCGCGAAGAAAAACGTGAGAAGCAAAATGCGCAACAGTTATATTTGCAGATACAAAGCATAAAACAACGCTGAAACAGGGTAGATTATACAGTCATGATATAAACTACTGTGTAACATCTTCAGTGGCACATAAAAATCAGTAGTGATGCTATAATTCGTAATATTTGGCGCCTGGCGACTTCACTGTTATCTACGGTACACTACCGTAGATAATAGTTAAGTCGTCAGGACAACTTTTTTTTCTGTTTACATAGGTGTGGTGGCGTTAATACTTACATTTCTACATCCATGATTTCAGGAAAGTTAGAAGGGGCTATCTGGAGAGTCTGTGTCATTTTGTGTCTTCATCTGTGTCATATTATGCCTATAAATGAACAAATTACAAAAATATCTACAAATTGGCTACCAACAGTAGAGTCGCCATCTAGTGTTTATTTACTGAGTGTCGTACCGCTGTCGTCGTCGCCCGAAATAAAACCTCGTAGCGAAATTTGAAACCGTATATACTCGCAGATACAAAGCATAAAACAACGCTGAAACAGGGTAGATTATACAGTCATGATATAAACTACTGTGTATCATCTTCAGTGGCACATAAAAATCAGTAGTGATGCTATAATTCGTAATATTTGGCGGCTGGCGACTTTAAAGTCAATTTTTCTTAGTAATAGTAAAGCGAGTAAAAATAGAAAATAGAACATAAAAAGACTAAGAATCCGAAAATAGCAAGTAAAAAGTATAGTAATTGGGTAGCAGGAAGATCAATAGAGGGAATCACGGTAGGGCAGCCCCATGGTCAGTCCTGGGTGGTCGCCAAGGCAGGAGCTGATCAAGGCTAAGTATCACAGCACTATTTAGAGGCTAAGTATCACAGCACTATATAGAGGCTAAGTATCACAGCACTATTTAGAGGCTAAGTATCACAGCACTATATAGAGGCTAAGTATCACAGCACTATTTAGAGGCTAAGTATCACAGCACTATATAGAGGCTAAGTATCACAGCACTATATAGAGGCTAAGTATCACAGCACTATATAGAGGCTAAGTATCACAGCACTATATAGAGGCTAAGTATCACAGCACTATTTAGAGGCTAAGTATCACAGCACAATATAGAGGCTAAGTATCACAGCACTATATAGAGGCTAAGTATCACAGCACTATATAGAGGCTATCACAGCACTATATAAAGGCTAAGTATCACAGCACTATATAGAGGCTAAGTATCACAGCACTATATAGAGGCTATCACAGCACTATATAAAGGCTAAGTATCACAGCACTATATAGAGGCTAAGTATCACAGCACTATATAGAGGCTATCACAGCACTATATAAAGGCTAAGTATCACAGCACTATATAAAGGCTAAGTATCACAGCACTATATAGAGGCTATCACAGCACTATATAGAGGCTAAGTATCACAGCACTATATAGAGGCTAAGTATCACAGCACTATATAGAGGCTATCACAGCACTATATAAAGGCTAAGTATCACAGCACTATATAGAGGCTAAGTATCACAGCACTATATAGAGGCTATCACAGCACTATATAAAGGCTAAGTATCACAGCACTATATAGAGGCTAAGTATCACAGCACAATATAGGCTAAGTATCACAGCACTATATAAAGGCTAAGTATCACAGCACTATATAGAGGCTAAGTATCACAGCACTATATAGAGGCTAAGTATCACAGCACTATATAGAGGCTAAGTATCACAGCACTATTTAGAGGCTAAGTATCACAGCACTATATAGAGGCTAAGTATCACAGCACTATATAGAGGCTAAGTATCACAGCACTATATAGAGGCTAAGTATCACAGCACTATTTAGAGGCTAAGTATCACAGCACTATATAGAGGCTAAGTATCACAGCACTATATAGAGGCTAAGTATCACAGCACTATATAAAGGCTAAGTATCACAGCACTATTTAGAGGCTAAGTATCACAGCACTATATAGAGGCTAAGTATCACAGCACTATATAGAGGCTAAGTATCACAGCACTATATAGAGGCTAAGTATCACAGCACTATTTAGAGGCTAAGTATCACAGCACTATATAGAGGCTAAGTATCACAGCACTATATAGAGGCTAAGTATCACAGCACTATATAGAGGCTAAGTATCACAGCACTATATAGAGGCTAAGTATCACAGCACTATTTAGAGGCTAAGTATCACAGCACAATATAGAGGCTAAGTATCACAGCACTATATAGAGGCTAAGTATCACAGCACTATTTAGAGGCTAAGTATCACAGCACTATATAGAGGCTAAGTATCACAGCACTATTTAGAGGCTAAGTATCACAGCACAATATAGAGGCTAAGTATCACAGCACTATATAGAGGCTAAGTATCACAGCACTATTTAGAGGCTAAGTATCACAGCACAATATAGAGGCTAAGTATCACAGCACTATTTAGAGGCTAAGTATCACAGCACTATATAGAGGCTAAGTATCACAGCACTATTTAGAGGGTTATGGAAGATCTTAATTCAATTTCCTATTATATTTTTGTATTATAAAGTTGATGTGAAAAAAAGTTACACAAAATATATATATCTTGGTGTACATGGTGGTCATGAGGCTGCAGGCGGACAAAATGCGGGATATCACGTTAAAACCTTCACACCGTCCCAGATCTTTCCTTTGCTATAAAAAAAACGATGTTGTCGAGCCATATAGCTAGAAGGTCCGAATACGAGAGGTTTTACTGTAATAACAAAAAATTTAAAAATACCACGTACACTTAGACATCCTATCAGACATCAGTCCAGGTTTGTAAAGAAAACCAAAGTCCCCCTGAAGGCATGCAAAGAGGAGCCATATAACAACAGAGGCAAGAGAACATTCTAGATACCGTACGTCAAAACTGATCACCAACTAACCCTTCTTAAAGCTGGTCCAACAAAGCGTTAATAATATCAAGGCCGTTGTGATTGTTGTGATGGAAACCCTTGCCTATGCAGCAGCCTTGCCACCCTTCTTAGCAAACCACTCCTCAGACTTATCCTTCTCCATGGCCTCCCGCAGCAGTGCCTCGCCCTTGGGGTCCACCTCAGACAGCTGGCGGAACCCTTCGTCGCCCACAAAGCAGATCTCATGGCCGTCCTGGAGGGGGGGACAGAATAACAACATAAGAACATAAGAAAATCAGGAAGCTACAAGAATAAGAACATAAGAAAATCAGGAAGCTACAAGAATAAGAACATAAGAACGCAAGAAAATAAGGAAGCTACAAGAATAAGAACATAAGAAAATAAGGAAGCTACAAGAATAAGAACATAAGAAAATCAGGAAGCTACAAGAATAAGAACATAAGAACGCAAGAAAATAAGGAAGCTACAAGAATAAGAACATAAGAACGTAAGAAAATAAGGAAGCTACAAGAATAAGAACATAAGAAAATCAGGAAGCTACAAGAATAAGAACATAAGAAAATAAGGAAGCTACAAGAATAAGAACATAAGAAAATCAGGAAGCTACAAGAATAAGAACATAAGAACGCAAGAAAATAAGGAAGCTACAAGAATAAGAACATAAGAACGTAAGAAAATAAGGAAGCTACAAGAATAAGAACATAAGAAAATCAGGAAGCTACAAGAATAAGAACATAAGAACGCAAGAAAATAAGGAAGCTACAAGAATAAGAACATAAGAACGTAAGAAAATAAGGAAGCTACAAGAATAAGAACATAAGAAAATAAGGAAGCTACAAGAATAAGAACATAAGAACGTAAGAAAATAAGGAAGCTACAAGAATAAGAACATAAGAACGTAAGAAAATCAGGAAGCTACAAGAATAAGAACGTAAGAAAATAAGGAAGCTACAAGAATAAGAACATAAGAATGTAAGAAAATAAGGAAGCTACAAGAATAAGAACATAAGAAAATAAGGAAGCTACAAGAATACGAACATAAGAACATAAGAAAATCAGGAAGCTACAAGAGGCCGCGATACCTACACGTGGTAGTTCCTGTTACTTAACACTACCTACATCCACCTTTCATCCCCATCCATGAAATTATCCAGCCTCCTTTTAAGCTCCGCACTGACCATCTGACGACTGAGTCCATTCCAATCATTTACCACCCTATTTGTGAACCAGTTTTTCCCTATTTACTTTTTCAATCTACGCTTTTTCTACGACCCTTCACTTGATACATGTATAAAATTTTGGCTTTGGCTTTGTTGGCGGGCTTTGTGTTACCTCTTTTTGTTGTACCCTTGGCCAGTCCTTTGTGATGTAAAAAAAACATAATAATAATAAATAAATAGAATGTTTTGAAAGTGTTGTGTGAACTCACCGGGTCTGCCACAATGACCACCTGCACCGTGGCCTTGCCGGGGGTGTCCAGGGAGAGGTAGGGCGTCAGGATGGTCTGGGAGGCCTCCTTCATCTTCTTCTCAATGCCCGGCAAGTCACCTCCAGGGGCAGCAAAGGCAATACGTCCGAAAGCCTTGGCATGGTTCACTGCTCCACCTACAACCAAAAACCATCACATCTACACATTCTACTCCTATGGTTTTTTTTTATACCGTTAAGTTTTTATATCCGATGACTGTATAATAGTACTAAAAAAAGGTGTTTTCTGAGCTACTACCAATGTCTCTCTATAGATATATGAAGCAAGTCCTTCCTCACCACTATCTTGCAGCATCAGCTTGGCCTAATATCTTTAAAGTTTTTATATCCGATGACTGTATAATAGTACTAAAAAAAGGTGTTTTCTGAGCTACTACCAATGTCTCTCTATAGATATATGAAGCAAGTCCTTCCTCACCACTATCCTTGCAGCATCAGCTTGGCCTAATATCTTTAAAGTTTTTATATCCGATGACTGTATAATAGTACTAAAAAAAGGTGTTTTCTGAGCTACTACCAATGTCTCTCTATAGATATATAAAGCAAGTCCTTCCTCACCACTATCTTGCAGCATCAGCTTGGCCTAATATCTTTAAAGTTTTTATATCCGATGACTGTATAATAGTACTAAAAAAAGGAGTTTTCTGAGCTACTACCAATGTCTCTCTATAGATATATAAAGCAAGTCCTTCCTCACCACTATCTTGCAGCATCAGCTTGGCCTAATATCTTTAAAGTTTTTATATCCGATGACTGTATAATAGTACTAAAAAAAGGTGTTTTCTGAGCTACTACCAATGTCTCTCTATAGATATATAAAGCAAGTCCTTCCTCACCACTATCTTGCAGCATCAGCTTGGCCTGAGAGTCACTGTAGCCCAGCGTTGCACTCTTCTCGGTCTGCTTGTACACAGTCATGCCCGCCAGGTCTCTCCAGTAGGCCACAGACTTCTCCAGGCTGCTGCTGGCCAGGACAACACACTGTACTGGGTCTGTGAGGGCAGGGTACTACTGTGGGATCATGGCGACATTGCTTGTTGTGATGAATTTGCTCCTCTCTAGCCCTTAGAACATAAGAACATAAGAAAATAAGGAAGCTACACGTGGTAGTTCCTGTTACTTAATACTACCTACATTCACCTTTCATCCCCATCCATGAATTTATCCAGCCTCTTTTTAAAACTCCCTATTGACTCTGCACTAACTAACTAGCATTACAAGGGGTGGCAAGAAGGAGAAAACTGGAAGATTGTTGCATACTTAAAACTGAATATCCTTTAACTAACTACCTGGCGACATCTAAGTCACACCTTTGTCCGTTGGCTGTGGCTTGTGGGCAACGATGAACTTGTAGCCGCCGGGAGCCTCGAGCACGCTGTGGCCTCCCTCGTCCTTCACGGGCCAGCCACTCTTGCGCGCCCTCTCCACGGCCTCCTGGGAGTCTATGTGCATCCCTAAAAAGTCATTCCCTGCAGAAAGAAAAAAAAATAGCCCTAAAAAGTCATTCCCTGCAGAAAAAGGAAAGAAAATTGCCCTAAAAAGTCATTCCCTGCAGAAAAAGGAAAGAAAATTGCCCTAGAAAGTCATTCCCTGCAGAAAAAGTTAAGAAAATTGCCCTAAAAAGTCATTCCCTGCAGAAAAAGGGAAAAAAATTGCTCTAAAAAGTCATTCCCTGCAGAAAAAGGGAAAAAAATTGCTCTAAAAAGTCATTCCCTGCAGAAAAAGAAAAAAAGTCCTAAAAAGTCATTTCCTGCAGAAATAGGAAAAAAATTGCCCTAAAAAGTCATTCCCTGCAGAAATAGGAAAAAAATTGCCCTAAAAAGTCATTCCCTGCAGAAAATGAAAGAAAATTGCCCTAAAAAGTCATTCCCTGCAGAAAAAGAAAGAAAATTGCCCTAAAAAGTCATTCCCTGCAGAAAAATGAAAGAAAATTGCCCTAAAAAGTCATTCCCTGCAGAAAAAGGAAAGAAAATTGCCCTAAAAAGTCATTCCCTGCAGAAATAGGAAAACAATTTCCCTAAAAAGTAATTCCCTGCAAAAAAAGGAAAAAACTAGCCCTAAAAAGTCATTCCCTGCAGAAAAAGAAAAAAAGTCCTAAAAAGTCATTCCCTGCAGAAATAGGAAAAAAATTGCCCTAAAAAGTCATTCCCTGCAGAAATAGGAAAAAAATTGCCCTAAAAAGCCATTCCCTGCAGAAATAGGAAAAAAATTGCCCTAAAAAGTCATTCCCTGCAGAAAAAGAAAAAAAATTGCCCTAAAAAGTCATTCCCTGCAGAAAAAGAAAAAAAATTGCCCTAAAAAGTCATTCCCTGCAGAAAAAGAAAAAATTGCCCTAAAAAGTCATTCCCTGCAGAAAGAAACAAAATAGCCCTAAAAAGTCATTCCCTGCAGGAAAAGAAAAAAAATAGCCCTAAAAAGTCATTCCCTGCAGAAAAAGAAAAAAATTGCCCTAAAAAGTCATTCCCTGCAAAAAAAGAAAAAAATTGCCCTAAAAAGTCATTCCCTGCAGAAATAGGAAAGAAAATTGCCCTAAAAAGTCATTCCCTGCAGAAATAGGAAAGAAAATTGCCCTAAAGTCATTCCCTGCAAAAAAAGGAAAAAAATTGCCCTAAAGAGTCATTCCCTGCAGAAAAAGAAAAAAATTAGCCCTAAAAAGTCATTCCCTGCAGAAATAGGAAAGAAAATTGCCCTAAAAAGTCATTCCCTGCAGAAAAAGGAAAGAAAATTGCTCTAAAAAGTCATTCCCTGCAGAAATAGGAAAAAAATAGCCCTATAAAGTCATTCCCTGCAGAAAAAGAAAAAAAATAGCCCTAAAAAGTCATTCCCTGCAAAAAAAGGAAGAAATTGCCCTAAAAAGTAATTCCCTGCAGAAATAGGAAAAAAATTGCCCTAAAAAGTCATTCCCTGCAGAAAAAGAAAAAAAATTGCCCTAAAAAGTCATTCCCTGCAGAAATAGGAAAAAATTGCCCTAAAAAGTCATTCCCTGCAGAAAAAGAAAGAAAATTGCCCTAAAAAGTCATTCCCTGCAGAAATAGGAAAAAAATTGCCCTAAAAAGTCATTCTCTGTAGAAATAGGAAATAAATAGCCCTAAAAAGTCATTCCCTGCAGAAAAAGGGAAAAAATTAGCCCTAAAAAGTCATTCCCTGCAGAAAAAGGAAAAAATTAGCCCTAAAAAGTCATTCCCTGCAGAAAAAGAAAAAAAAGTAGCCCTAAAAAGTCATTCCCTGCAGAAAAAGAAAAAAAATTGCCCTAAAAAGTCATTCCCTGCAGAAAAAGGGAAAAAATTAGCCCTAAAAAGTCATTCCCTGCAGAAAAAGAAAAAAAATAGCCCTAAAAAGTCATTCCCTGCAGAAAAAGAAAAAAAATTGCCCTAAAAAGTCATTCCCTGCAGAAATAGGAAACAATTTGCCCGAAAAAGTCATTCCCTGCAGAAAAAGGAAAGAAAATTTCCCTAAAAAGTAATTCCCTGCAAAAAAAGGAAAAAATAGCCCTAAAAAGTCATTCCCTGCAGAAAAAGAAAAGAAAATTGCCCTAAAAAGTAATTCCTTGCAGAAAAAGGAAAGAAAATAGCCCTAAAAAGTCATTCCCTGCAGAAAAAGAAAAGAAAATAGCCTTAAAAAGTCATTCCCTGCAGAAAAAGGAAAGAAAATTTCCCTAAAAAGTAATTCCCTGCAAAAAAAGAAAAGAAAATTTCCCTAAAAAGTAATTCCCTGCAAAAAAAGGAAAAAAATAGCCCTAAAAGTCATTCCCTGCAGAAAAAGAAAAGAAAATAGCCTTAAAAAGTCATTCCCTGCAGAAAAAGAAAAGAAAATAGCCCTAAAAAGCCATTCCCTGTAGAAAAAGAAAAGAAAATAGCCCTAAAAAGCCATTCCCTGTAGAAAAAGGAAAGAAAATTGCCCAAAAAAAGTCATTCCTTGCAAAAAAAGAAAAGAAAATTGCCCTAAAAAGTCATTCCTTGCAGAAAAAGAAAAAAAATTGCCCTAAAAAGTCATTCCCTGCAGAAAAAGAATAAATTGCCCTAAAAAGTCATTCCCTGCAGAAAAAAGAAAAAAAATTGCCTTAAAAGTCATTCCCTGCAGAAAAAGGAAAGAAAATTGCCCTAAAGTCATTCCCAGCAGAAAAAGGAAAAAAAAATGCTTAGAGGTGCGTAGAGGGCTCCAACGTAAAAAAAAAAATAATAATAATAATAAAGAAAGAAAGAAAAAAAGAATAAAGAAAAAGAGCACATCGTAAAGTCAGACATTAACCTCTTCCCTCTTAGCCTCTCCAGATCTTTCCTTTGCTATTTAAAAGTCTGTTGTTAGCCATAAAATTACGAAAAGTAACTTAATATACCAAATGAGTTAGTGGACAAGGATACTAAACAGGTCATATCTATAAAATATTGCTTCTAGTCACTAAAAATCGTCTAATGGTACCCAAATTACAATGAAAATTACGTTCTGGGCCTCAAGGGGTTAAGCAAGCTGATGTTGTTGTTGTTGTTCATGATGTGTTTGTCTTGTCATCATGAATTTCTATATTCCGTAAATTTTTTTTTTTTTTTTACATCATAAAGGAAATTGCCGGGAAAAGGAAAAGGAAAAGGGCACACAAAAAAACAGGGTAAGAAAAAACCCGCTTATAGTCTATTTTTTTTATTATGGTCAAAATGCAGTAAGGAAGCCACGCCCCCTGCCTCCCCTTATATTCTATGGGGCAGCTGATTGGTGCATTCCTCGTATCATCACTACCAATCACAATAATCTTCACTACTTAACAGCGCGTGACCACTGGACAGAGCAATCTTCACTACAGAGGGTGACAAAATAAAAAATCCCTTTGTAGTGAAGATTGCTTTGTCCAGTTGTCACGCCGCTGTTAAGTAGTGAAGATATTGTGATTGGTAGTGATGATACGAGGAATGCACCAATCAGCTGCCCCGTAGAATAGAATGGGAGGCAGGGGGCGTGGCTTCCTTACTGCATTTTGACCATAATAAAAAAAATAGACTATAGGTGCCAGTCCCTATAAAGAAGACAGTAAGAGAATAAAGAAATAGGGGTGGGCCAATTTAGTTCGGGAGGTGTCTTGTCTTCTCTTGAAAAATAACATAAATAGTTAATGGTTGGCCTACCCATTTCGTACTGAGAGACTCCATAGTTGTAGGTCAGTTCGCACACAAAGTGGTCGTCCTCCGGGCCGTAGCCTATCATGGTCTTGCTCCATTTCCCATCATAGGGTCTGGGGGGGGGGGACACGAGGAAGGTTATTTCGGCCCATGAGTTCACAATTGCAGTGCCGTTTCTAACCTTTTGGGGCCCTATGCGTAATGCTGTTTGGGGGCCCTATTTTTGTAGAACAATGGTGGGGGGATTTCAAGCCCTCTAAGGTGGTCCGGAGGCATGCTTGAAATATCTAAATGCATCAATCTAGCGCACTTTAGGAGAAAAAGAGACTAGATTCTAAAAAAACAGACAATTATGGCAGCTTTGGGGCCGTGTGCAGCCACGTAGTTTGCATAGAGTAAGAAACGGCCCTGCACAATTGTCATGCGGCGCCATACTTGTTTGATGGGGAAAAAACAAAAAAACACTGCCTTCATTGTATTCAAACTGGCATTACAATCATATAGCTACGAAATTGTTAGATAATTGTTTGCATTCCTAACATTCATTAAAACAACAAAGCTTAGATAGGTCATATCATTATATAGGTCTTCAAACAAAACCACTGCAATTTAAAACCAAAGTAATTGTGTCACTGTGGTAATATGCCTTATGAAGTCATGCCTTATGAATTCCTATTTGCCTTATAATAAATATGCCTTATGAATTCCTATATGCCTTATAATAAATATGCCTTATGAATTCCTGCCTTATAATAAATATGCCTTATGAATTCCTGTCTTATAATAAATATGCCTTATGAATCCCTATTTGCCTTATAATAAATATGCCTTATGGATTCCTGTATGCCTTATAATAAATATGCCTTATAATAAATATGCCTTATGAATCCCTAGTTGTGATGGTGGTCATAATATTTTACTCACCCATTGCATGATGCCTTACAACCTTCATCAAACTCCTCATGACGCAGAACCTAGAAAAAAAAAGATTACTTATTATTCATGAGGAAGCACAACTATTACTACTGCACTTACTATTACTACTACTATTACCATCACCACCCTTACTACCACTACTATTACTACTATTATTACCATTACTACCACTACTATTACCATCACCACCCTTACTACCACTACTATTACTACTACTATTACCATCACCACTCTTATTACCACTACTACTACTACTACTACTATTACCATTACCACCCTTACTACCAGTGGCGGCTCGTGATAAAATAAAAGGGGGGACTGCAGCTTCACACAACAGTAGGATACATAAATTTTACCTATCTCAGGTATGAGTTGTAGTTGATGTTCACGGATTTCAGGGCATGGTAGTAGTGGTGGTGGTAGAAGGGATGGTGGGGGTGGTAGTGTTGGCAGTAGAGGGGATGGCTGAGGTGGTGATGGTAGAATTACAGTATTACTTGAAAATAAAGTCAGTACCGCTTGATTTTGCCGCCGCCCCCCATCACTATGCACACCGTTTACACGCACTGGGGACGAGACTAAAAAGCTGCACGGCTGCAGCTCCTGGCGTTCACAAGTGGCGCGGCGGCAGCAGAAATGAATCGTACAGCAAATATGAAAGTAGCTTACATTTAAGTCTGGTTTTAATGAAAATTCACTTAGTAACGTATTGAAAATAACATATAATGACTTTTTATTATGATATATTTGTTAGTAGTGTATCAATTCTGCTGTGTCTCTAAAGAAATCATACACCTGGCAGTGAGTGTCTGGGGGTGCTGCAGCTCCGCAGCCCTATGCCACGAGCCGCCACTGCTTACTACCACTACTAACTTCCATGTGATGTAACGTGATGAACTGATGTATTGATGTAAATATAATTAATTTCAAGGTGATATATTCTTATGATGTAATCAGGTGACTTGACAGAAAAGTAAGATTAATGCATAAATAATGGGCAATATGAGGAAAGAATATTGACCTTAATCTACCAGGCGTTTTGTAATTCTAATCTACTATCTTGTAGGAGGCAAGATAATAAGAAAATCAGTGTTAACTCTGGTGGTTTAAAGATTTTTTTTTTCTCTCTCTCTCTCTCTCTCTCTCCCTCTCTCTCAACCACTTTCCTCATAATTATCCACCTCTCCAGTTCTCATCCACTTTCTCATCCACATAAACTCTTATTCAGATCCTCATCCACCCTCTCATCCACACCCTCTCATGTAGATCTAACATCCATAAAGCTTGCCTATTCATATATTTCTTACGTTCTCTATAAGTGATATTGTCCCTTACTCCGATTTTCAAAGTGATCAAAGTCTAAATCAGTGTCAAAACCAAGTGTCAATCAGTGTCAAATCCAAGAGTCAAAATCAAGTGTCAATCAGTGTCAAAATCAAGTGTCAAAACCAAGTGTCAAAATCAAGTGTCAATCAGTGTCAAAATCAAGTGTCAATCAGTGTCAAAACCAAGTGTCAATCAGTGTCAAAATCAAGTGTCAATCAGTGTCAAAACCAAGAGTCAAAATCAAGTGTCAATCAGTGTCAAATCCAAGAGTCAAAATCAAGTGTCAATCAGTGTCAAAACCAAGAGTCAAAATCAAGTGTCAATCAGTGTCAAAACCAAGAGTCAAAATCAAGTGTTAATCAGTGTCAAAACCAAGAGTCAAAACCAAGTGTCAATCAGTGTCAAAACCAAGAGTCAAAATCAAGTGTCAATCAGTGTCAAAATCAAGTGTCAATCAGTGTCAAAACCAAGAGTCAAAATCAAGTGTCAATCAGTGTCAAAACCAAGTGTCAAAACCAAGTGTCAAAATCAAGTGTCAATCAGTGTCAAAACCAAGTGTCAAAATCAAGTGTCAATCAGTGTCAAAACCAAGAGTCAAAACCAAGTGTCAATCAGTGTCAAAATCAAGTGTCAAAACCAAGAGTCAAAATCAAGTGTCAATCAGTGTCAAAACCAAGAGTCAAAACCAAGTGTCAATCAGTGTCAAAACCAAGAGTCAAAATCAAGTGTCAATCAGTGTCAAAACCAAGAGTCAAAATCAAGTGTCAATCAGTGTCAAAATCAAGTGTCAATCAGTGTCAAAACCAAGAGTCAAAATCAAGTGTCAATCAGTGTCAAAACCAAGAGTCAAAATCAAGTGTCAATCAGTGTCAAAATCAAGTGTCAATCAGTGTCAAAACCAAGAGTCAAAATCAAGTGTCAAAATCAAGTGTCAATCAGAGTCAAAACCAAGAGTCAAAACCAAGAGTCAAAATCAAGTGTCAAATCAAATCAATCAAGTGTCAAAATCTATAGGAACAAACTTTATGCATATAGCTATATAAAAAGAAGACCACTGTTGACACATAAACATCTCTTTGAACAAACTCTAGGCCTGTACGGATCAAAACGAGCCTTGTAACAATGAGCAGCCTGGGTTGGCTTACGGGTAATTATGGAGGAGAGTTTCACGTTCATTTTCAGAGACGCCAACTACTTTTTCTTGGCCTACAATAGGTGCTTGTTCTAATGGTGCTAGTTTTATTTTGCGCAAACAAAAACAAAAACAAAAAAAAACAAAAAAATGGAAAAAAAATGAAACCTAATCTAACCTTATGTTTTAATGAAACCCAACCTAACCCAACCTAACCTAACCTTACAGGTTTTAAAGAAACCTAACTTAACCTTAACAACAAAATATACATTTTTTTTTTTTTTTTTTGGTTTGCGCAAAATAAAACTAGCACCATTAGAACAAGCACCTATTGTAGACCAAGAAAAAATAGTTGGCGTCTCTGAAAACGAACGTGAAACTCTCCTCCATATTAACCGGCTTACGTCTACACAGGCTTAAGTAACAATCCTTGATGGCTTGTATAACTCTAAAATGTTGACCTTGGTGTAAGAAATAATCCACAGCTTCGTCTTTTCTCTTATGAAATCACCAGGTAGGAGTAGGGTGACTTAGCTAGTGTATATCTAGTGAGTATAGTGTCAGTTAGCTAGATATCCCTACAAAACCTAACCCAAACCTATCCTAGCCAGTGGCGTACCCAGAAAATTGAGAAGTGATTTACGGCTTTTGATTTATACTCTTGCAGTTCAACTAGCCAGATATACTTGTAGTCATTAAGCTCACGGTGCACCACGACACAGTGCAGCACATGAAGCCTGCCTGATGCATGCTGGGTGATGACCTCTGTGAATCACCAACCAGTGTACTTAATGAGTTGGAATGTTGACTAATTAATTTTAGCACGCTCGGTTCACAACCGAGAAGTCCCGGGTTCGATCCCCGGGCGGAGCGGAAACAGTTGGGCTGTTTCCTTAAAACCCGAGCCCCTGTCCACCCAGCAGTGAATGGGTACCGGGTGTTAGCCGGGGGTTTGTAGCCCGCCTCCCGGGGTGGTGGCTTTGGCCAACACTATAAGCACTAGCAGACAGCTCTCTAGGGGTAGTCTGAGAGAGCTGTCTGGTTACAGTGGAGATCCATCTCAGCTGCGTCGATAACTGACGAAATTCTTCAAACAAACAACAACAAAAAATAATAATAATTACTCGTCGTCAGCGGTCAGCCAGTCAGCCTCCACATACCTTCATGCCTAGAATCTCTCTGTAGAATTTAGCGGTGGCCTTCCGATCACCAATCTTGTAGACAAAGTGTAGAGCCCTTCTTGATGCCATGGTAGCTGTGAATCAGGCGAGGAAAGCTGTATAAGGCTGTGATACGGGAGTGTCGTCCTGCCACCTGCACCTCCTCCCTGACTGTTGATACAGCTGTGAGCTGTCAGTGCTGCCAGGCTGCCAGCAGTCACGTGTTGACACTTTTAGTTGGGAACTATCGTACTGGCTCCTCAAAATTATGTTTTTTTTCTGTAGAATTATCATACAGCCTCCTAAAAATCGGCTTTTTTATCGTACATTATTATTAAATGTATTTCTTTGCGCTTGCTAATTAAATGTATTTATTGAAAACTTCCTGTTATTTGTTTATCTAATTTGATTGGCAGGATTCAAATTAGGGCATATATTGAAAATATATCCTCATTACAAAAACAAAAACAAAAAATAACTTCCAATGGAAGACATAAATGTCATTCTAGATACCGGTAATCAAAATGAACACAAGAAATGTTCATTTAAGGTGAGGGTATTTAAAAAGTTGCCTTTAGCCTGTGTGAGCTTGGACCACTGAGCTCTATAATAACCAAGCTCAGTGGCTTGGACACGTTCCACATCTTTAGTGTGGACGTCTATTTCCTAGTTTATTATATTTTTTTATTATACATTTTTTTATTTTTTTCATTCGATTTTTCATACTTTTTTTTTTTTTTTTTTATTTACATATTTTTTTATTTTTTAGATTTTTAAATTTCATTATTTTATTTTATTTCATTTTATTTATTATTTATATATATATATAATATATATATATATATAATATATATATATATATATTATATATATATACTATATTATATATATATATATATATATATATAATATATATATATATATATATATATATATATATATATATATATATATATATTGCCCCCCACACCCCCTTTTCAATTTTCTGGGTACGCCACTGACCACAATACAAAGACCATATAATAGATAGACCACAATACAAAGAATGTTGGTGCAAATCATAATGGATGAAAAGCTGTCTAAACTATTTAATGATTACTTAAACTAGTTGCATTGTACAAATCCTGTGAAGTTGAGAGAGAAATGTTATTTAGTAATCCTTATAGTATCCTAAACTTTGGTCATATAGGACATTTTATTTTTTTTCCTACACCTATTTCTGCACTTTCGGGGTGTCGCATAAACTAAAATTTACACTCTACCAAATCCATACGCAATGCATCTTTATTTAGAATTGAGATCAGGCACAGTGTGTAAAATAATACCCACTAACCTAACCTGGACATTGGTTGCGTAGCCTAACCTGAAGCAGGAGTAATGGGGAGATAACTGCAAAATGAGGCATTTCCGACAATTTTTAAAAAGACCATCATTCTTAACACATCAGAATAGAACAATTTTATCCACATACTCAATTAATGGTTGAAAGTACCAAAATATCTTAGAAATACTGCTAATGGTCAGATTTACAAGTTGAAGACTGTTATAACTACGTGCCTTGTAATGTATTAAACTGCAGTAGAACCGAGGCAGGTGTTGCTTCTTTAAATGAAGATGACAGTTAAAAGTAATGACAACATTTCTAAAAATACACTTTTTAGACGTTTTGACTGGAAAAAACACTCCATTTGCAAAAGTATCAAATAATTACCTATGCAAACCATTAAACTAACTTAACCTAACCCTCAAACTAACCTAACTTAGCCTTGCCCTTAAACTAACCTAACTTAGTCTTGCCCTTAAACTAACCTAGCCTAAGAAACATTTTATGTTTGCACAACATTTCATTGTTACTTTCACACTCGTTCTCACCTATATAGAAACAGTAGAAAGGTGAAAAATACTTGAATCCAGACACAGTCATGTTCTAAATATTAGCCCAGTAGGGTCAGTACTGCTGTACCAAAGGCTACATCAGACACCCATTCATCACAATCACCAGTAAAACTGCAGTTTAGCACAATATCCTCTACTGACCAAAATTCTCCTGACATACATAGTGGGGGGCTGCGCCCGTCCAGACCCCCACCCCACTAGTTAACTAGCCTAGCCTGGGCATTGATTACTTATACTATTATAACCTTGCTGGGAGGGGGGGATTTCGCCCCTCCAGACCCCCCATGTGTTATATCTCATTTCCGTCGGGTTATAGGGATTAGAAATGCTGCAAATTGTCCGTTCTATAAATTGAGGACGGTTATAACTCGTGCCTTGTAATGCTTTAAACTGCATTACAGTAAAACCCAATCACCAAGTAAACATCTTCTCCACAAGCCTTATTACTTAACTCCCTGAAGCGGTACAATTCTAGAGTCCTTTCCCGCCCTTATTAGCGGGGGGTTCTCCTCCAGACCTTCACAGATCACTTGTGATACCTCTAACACGTAATTATAAAGTGGGGGAGAGCTGCCCCTTCACCCTCCCTCCCCCCCTAAACGACCCCCTTGAACCCCTCAAAAATAGACTATGGTAAATATTGCTATTCTAACCTCACTATAACCTAGCCTAACCTCACTATAACCTAGCCTAACCTTACTAATAACCTCCTAGAGACCCCAAAACATTAATTACTAAACTTACTTCAATATAACCTAACCTAGCCTGGTAAAATTCTAGTTCCCCGCAATTAAGTCTCGCTAGGAGGTTATTGGTAAGGTTTGGTAAAGTTATAGTGAGGTTAGGTTAGTAAAATTATTTTGGGGGGTCCAGAGGATGGGGTCATTTAGGGGGTGCAGGAGGGTTGAAGGTGGCATCTTTCCCCCACTTTATATTTACGTGTTGGAGGTATCTGAAGGGATCTGTGAAGATCTGGAGGAAAAAAAACACTAATAAGGGCGGTAAAGGACTCTATAATTTTATCTGAGGTAAAGGCAAAGTTCTGAGGCTTTTATAAGTCTTTTCTATATATTTGAACATTTATCTTCTCTTAAGTTGTCACCACCCTTTTCTACGTACCTTTATAAGTCTTTGTGGAGTAGATGAAGTCGATCCTCAGCCTGAGAGGCATTCATGTCACATCCACTTAATATATTATCCTTGGGCCGAGTCAAGGAAGACTGTGTTGGGGCTGTACGAATTTATCAATTGGCCCGATATACAGTTCCCGCTGCGGAGCCGACATCGGCTTCATCCGATTTGCCGAAACCAGTCGCCCTGCCGCCGGTGCCGATACGTACCCGGCACAAGCCGCCACAGGCCCGCATAACCCATGTTTGCTGGGCAGGCACGCTGGGTTGGGTGGCGTGTAGGCGCGCTGGGTTGGGTGGCGTGTAGGCGCGCTGGGTTGGGTGGCGTGTAGGCGCGCTGGGTTGGGTGGCGTGTAGGCGCGCTGGGTTGGGTGGCGTGTAGGCGCGCTGGGTTGGGTGGCGTGTAGGCGCGCTGGGGTGGGTGGCGTGTAGGCGCGCTGGGTTGGGTGGCGTGTAGGCGCGCTGGGGTGGGTGGCGTGTAGGCGCGCTGGGTTGGGTGGCGTGTAGGCGCGCTGGGTTGGGTGGCGTGTAGGCGCGCTGGGTTGGGTGGCGTGTAGGCGCGCCGGGGTGGGAGTAGCACGTGGCGGCGCGGCAGGTGGCAGGGGCCTCGCGGCTGGGGCTGCAAGGGCGGCGCGGCGTGGGTGGCTGTGGAGCGCGCGCCGGTCACGTCTGGGTGAGGCAGGCCGCGGCTGTGGCGCTGGTGAGTAGCACGTGGCGGCGCGGCAGGTGGCAGGGCCGCGGTGCCCTTAGAGTGGATGGCAGCCCGTGGCAGGCGGCGGGCTGATGGGGGGGTGACGAGGGGCAGCCCCCCCCCCCGCCCCTCGGCTGGGTGTTCGAGGTCACTCCATCGGTCACCAAATGTAGTGACCTGTCGTCTATATGGTTGATGAACAGACACCCAGGGTTGTTGGTTGGTTTATTCTGGAGAGAGCAGTTGCTGCTCGTACAGAGGTCTATGTCTAAGTGGCTCTCGTCTCAGAATCAGAATATAAAAAGAGAAAGCAGGAGATGGGGAAGTGGGGACAGGGAGAAGAATAGATGGGTGAGAGAAAGGAGGCTAGTAAGAGAAAAAGTCCCCGGGCTTGACCCAGGTGGGCTGTATGTTTTTTTTGTGGTTTATGTTGTGAGTGATCTCGACCTAACGACACGCTTTCCCATCTCGCACGAGCAAACAGAAACCACTCTGGGGCGGTTTGGGCCGGAATGGGCCTGGGAAGAGGGTGCTCCGGCCCACCCAGGACAACCCCGCGCCCACCCCCGCCCCCCACCATTTTCTTCGGTTTTGGTTTTGTTTTTGATTTTTCTTTCTTCACGCTTGACTTGTTTTCTTCTTCTCTTCGTTCTTCCTTTCTTCTTATCTTGTTTTTGTTGTTGCTGTTGTTGTTTGTTTATGTCTTGTTTTGCTTTTTTTGTCTTTGCCATGTACGCGCGCACACCCTGATATCCTGGGCACCCGCACGGGCGGCTGGCTTCATTTCTCCACTACCTCTCTCGCGTTCCAACATATACAAACAGGAGAAGGAAATTGTGAAAATTTATGAAAGAAGTCTGAGATTAAAGTGTTTTTTTTGTTTTGTTTTATTTTTTCAGAGATTGGACGGGGGAAGAAGACTCCGTAGAGCGGAGGGACCTACAGTTTTACGTGGGATCCAAACCCACTGATAGAGAGGGGAAGGCGAGCGGAATGGAGTGGATTGGGGAGTATAAAGTTTGCAGCAGCGTAAAAAAAGGGTAAGATTACCTCCGTATAGCAGAGGGGTCATTGGATTTAATGGGGCCCCTCGTCGAACCACGGTAGGATAGTAGCAGTGAGATAGAAGACGGGGAGGGGGTGGGAAGTGGAACGGAGTGGATTGTAGAGTAAAAAGTTTTTGTAGTAGCATAAAAGGGGGACAGGATACCTTCGTAGAGCGAAGGGTCTTTGGGAAATTTTTATTGGCCTCGTCCGAACCACGGAAGGAGAGTGAGAGTTGGTGAGAAGGACAACGGAGGAGTTACGACCGAATTTGCTTCCCCACCGACCGACAAAAGTTTACAACCCGACGGACGATCCGAAAGACAACCAGTCTTCATCCGCTGTGTGTGGTGGTGAAACCAGGTCTGCTCCCCGCGGGTGTGGAGGCCGGGGGTGATGACGCAAGGGTCCGGGTCTCGAATTTTTAAAATTTGGGGTTTCCCTTGCGCCGCCATCAGTCTTGGCTTTCCTGAGAGACTCGCACGGAGGGAGGACAGATGGTTAGAGAGTGTGGTTAGGGGGGGGATCCATGCGGAAGACGGCCGTCGGCGGCTGCGCTGGTCACGGTCATTTAGCCGTGGCCCCCCATGGGCCTGTCAGGTTTGGGCCCCGCCTGGATGGAAAACCCTCGGCCCTGAACCTTTTTTGAAGAGGTGCAGGGCGTTGCACGCAGCAAACCCTTATCAAAAAAAAATAATTTTTAAAAACAAAAAATATGAATACAAAGCTATAAGACAATAAGTGAGAAAAAAACAGCCGGGACCGACTGCGTGCCTCGCCCTGAGGAAACCTGTTGGAAGGGTGTGGTTATTTCAGGACGGGGGAAAGGATGAAGTCGTGGCTGTGTGAACACTGTTGAGGAATCCGTTTGTGGCAGAACGTGGTCTCGACCTGGGCTGTCGCGACTCGCTGCTCCCAAAGGGGGTTGGCACATCTCTAAAACAATACCACAGAGAGTGTGTAAGGAAGGTTGGCCAAGCCTGGCCCTCCCCGGTGGAAGCGGGTGGAAAAAAAAGGGTTAGTGGAAATAAGAGGAGTTAGTGGGAAACAGTGAAGTGATTATGTGTAGATTGGAAGTGGGGGGTTGGGGGTTTGGTGTTAGTAAGTTTGTTTCGGGGAAGACGAAAAGCTCGCGGGAGAGTGTCGATGAAGGTGTACATTGTGTCATGTGTGTGTTGGGAAACATGTGAGTCGTTTTTGTGCTCTGTTTATAGTGTGATGGTTGAGGGGAAGGATGTTTGTCTCCTCGTGAAGGGAGACAGAGGACCGGAAGTCGTACCACTTTAACTCCTAAGGCGGGCGTAGGGGACTTGTTCTGGATCCTCTGTAGTTTGAGAAGATTGTTTTTGCCACTAGAGAGAGAGGAGAGGGCAGTAGGTTAAGTGTGGTAGAACAAGGGCTTGAAAAGATGCAATTTTGTGCGCGTGCAGCTGTAGCGGAACCTGCCCAGGCTGCTCTGTACTGTGGCCGCGAAAACTAATTTGGCTTTTGTGTGATGATAGAATCTGAGACCTTGTCTATGTTAAGGCCGAGTACTTTTATTATTTCTACTTCGGGGGATGGTGTGGGTTTTTGTGAGGAAACGGGTATAGTATAATTAGTCTCGGCTTATCTCCTTTTATATTAAAGTAAGTGGCTTGGTTTTTTGGGGTGTGAGTGAATCCTCCATTTGAGTTCCCACAGGCTGGTTTGCAGTAATTTCCCATTGGATTCGATCAGTTATTTGGGTCTAAATGTCTGGAGCGTTGCTAGTAGTGCCCACGTCATCTGCATATTGAATGGTCAGAGATTTCGTTTGTGTCGGGTCAGGTAGGTCATGAGGGGTACATGTTAAAGAGAGTTGGGGAAAGGATAGAGCCCTGGGGGCCCCCGGCTAGTTGTGTAAAAGGGTCGGAAAGTATGTCTGTATGCCCGGAGTCCCCATCTGTCTGTCTGTCAGGAAGTTACATAGTAGTCTTTTGGTCAGAATAGGGAGGTCAAAGTCGTTACATATTTTATATTTGAGTCCTGTGTGCCACACGGTGTCGAATGCTTGTTTTACGTCTTTTGTCACTAGAACTGTTTTATAATAGCTTGGTTGTGTGCTCCCTTTGAGGTAGGCCACTATGGTGTTTAGCGCGTCGTCGGTGGAGTGTCCTTGCCTGAAGCCAAACTGCTTTGGGGACAGGAGGTTTTTTGTCTCGAGGTGCGTCTTAAGTCGGGGATACTATCTTTCAAAGGTCTTTCCCTAGATGTCGAGGAGGCTAATCGGACGGTAATTTTCGGCGAGGTGAGGGCTTTTACCGGGTTTCGGGATGAGAATTGTGGTGGCTGTTTTGAAGGCTTTTGGGAAATAGCCTGTGGCGAGCGAGGCGTTGAAAATGTGTGTGAGTGAGGAAATGATTGGTGGGGGGAGATTTTTGATGATGGGCCAGGGGATGCCCTGTGGGGCCCCGGGGCGCGGCGTGGCGTTCGTTTTAGCAGCCTGGCGACATCCTCCTCCTCAAAAGGTGTGTTTAGAGGGGTTTCGTGGTTTAGTTGTTTGTGTTTTATGTAGCCCAGAGAATAGTGTCTACTTCGTGTCGGTGCATGTGTTGGTTTAAAATGTTCTATGTGTGTTGTGCTGGGGATGTGCTGAGGGAGGGGGTGTGGTCGGAAAAAAAGTTCCCAGTGTTTTTTTAAACGCATCGGTGACTCGGACAGGTCTCTTACCCGGATGTTGTTGACGAGTAAAAACTCGAAGCGTTTCCTCTTTATTCCCTTCATTCTGTGCACCATGTGCCAGAACTCAGTGGAGTTAGAAGTGCGCTTGCTGTCCCTGCGTTTTTTACTAAGGTTTTCCAGTGTGTGGGCGTGGTCAGTCTGTAAGCTGTCGAGGACGTGTTGGCGTAGAATGTTTAGGTCTCCCTGGACTCGGATGTGATTTTGAAAGTTGCGTGCAAAGCGTGTTTCTGTAGCAGATAAGGAGACGTTGGTCCGGATAGAGGGGTTTAAAAATCATAGAAAATTTTGTGTTGTTTCTTGGTATGTACGTGGGTTTGCAGCTGTGAGGATGTTTTCTTGAAGAGTGTTTATGGCTGTGTCAAGTTGAGTGTGGATTGTCTTTCTAGTGGTGTGGGTTTTTGTGTTGTTTGCAAGGGCATCCTTGAAGTCTGCCCAGTTTGCGTTCTTGTAGTCAAAGTAAGGTGGTGAAGGGACGGAAATAGGGTTTGTGGATAAGCGGAGAATTAGTGGGATGTGATCCGAGCCACAAGGGGGCCCGGAGAGAGGTGTGGTGTAGGTGAATGGACTGTCTGTTTGTGATGGCAAGGTCGGGTCGCCCCGTGCCCACCATTTCCAAGGAAACATGTTGGGAAGTCTGGCCCGAGAAAGCGAAGGCGTTTCAAGTTTACAAGTTGGTGTAGCTGAAGGGCCCTGTGGGTTGTTCCTGCCGTGTCTGAAAGTTGTGTGTGCAGCGTTGAGATCGGGTATGAGATAGACCGGTATGTTTGTGTGGTTGAATAGTCGTTGTATACTGGTAAGAGGAAGTCCGGTGTGGGGTCGAGCGTAAGTTGTGCCCCCCCAAAATGGGACCGTGTGAGGTATGAATTGGCGCTAAGAAGTGAGGTGTAGGCCAGCCACTAAGAAGTCGTGTCGAAGAGTGTGGGTTTTATCGGTGGCTACGCCGTCGTGATGTATGGCTGTGGTGTTTTACACGTGTATCCGTACAGTTTTATGGGGTTACTGAGAGCCCCGATGTCATTGAGGAGGAAAAATGTCCGGGGCTAAGGATCTTATAGACTCAGTTATTAGATGACGATTATTTTTGTATCCGCGACAATTTAGCTGCATGAAGGTGATCATAGCGTACGGGGTTTTTGATTAACTATTAAGTTTACTCGCTTTGGCTTTACTACAAGTTTTGCGCGTGGTGACAGGGGAAGCAGGGTTAGCGGGGAAGGGAGGAAGGTATGTTAGTAGGTAGGGGTAAGGGGTGCGCTGGGGGGGGCGCGGGAAGGTTCCTGTGGTTGGGCTCCGGGCGTGTTTGCCCTCACTGGAGCTCTCCGGCTCCTCCTCGCTGGAGCTCTCCGGCTCCTCGCTGTCGTTCTCTGAGGACAAGGACTGATCTGCTTGCTCTGCTGTATCGGTGGGGTGTGTGTCTCGTGTTGGGTGGTGTTGGATGGTGTCGAATTTTGTCCGTGATTTTTTTGGTATAAATGTGTATGTTTTGTTATGAAGGCGTCTGACATTTTGAAGGAGGGTAAAACCATTTTCATTAGTAATTCTGTGACTTGTTCGGGAAGAGGTGAAGGTTTCCTTTTGCCATGTGGGCGGCGGTTTGTACACAGGCCGTGATTTTATATGTCGCATGTGTGGGGTCTGCTATGTGCACTGGTGGTTGGCTTCGAGTGGTGTGGTGGGTTTGTGGGGGGAGGGAGTGAGAGGGCAGGAGGGGAAGGGGTAGGGTTTACGGGGTGTTGTTGGTGTTAGTAGGGTTGGGTAAGGGGACAGGAGGGGAAGAGGTAGGGGTTTGCGACCCTTGCGTATGTAGTATGAGCGTTTTCTGGAGTGAGGGTCGTTGTGTTTTGTTCTGTTTGACTTTGCGCTTCATTGTGCACCTTTAAAGGCGACGGCGGTGGGATCCCCGCCGCAATTAGAGCACTTGGTATTGGTGGATTTGCATTGTCTGTAGTTGTGGCCTACATCAGCGCATTGGAGCATTTTTCGACTATTTCTGTGCAGTTATTTGTTCGGTGTGTGAAGAGGAAACATTTGAAACATTGTATCACTGGCCCGAGTTCTTCGATATCTACGTTTTAGTGTGGGATGATTTGTGAGAAAACTTTAAGTCCGTTCTTTGCTAGTGTTTCTGCTTGTTGTTTTGAATGTGTCCTGATTTTAATCATGTGAGCCTTGTGGTATTATTGAAATTTTGGCTATCTGTACCCTATTTTTTGTTACTATTCCTGTCGTAGAGTGTCTATGTTTGAGTTGAGTAGGAGGTCGTCGATGCGGCGAGCAAGGATTGTTCTAGCTGGAGATCATGGCTGGGGGTTCAATTAGGGTGTAGCCTTTCTCTTTCAGTTTTTTGTGTTTTCGTGGGTAGTGGGGTGCTGTGAGGTCGGCCTCGGAAACGAGACCGACGATGACGTACGGGCCGGAGATAAAGCATTTTGTTTGCGCTATCTGGTTATTTCAAAAAAATAGGCGCTGATGTCATTTTGGGGTTTGGGGTCGCTATGTTTGTAACGCAGCGTGCGGTCAGGGGGGCGGGGGGTTTGCCATTTCTTGGAGGGCATACAGCGAAACGGGGTTATCACAACTTATTTCAATTATGGGTAATGCACAGCTGAATATACACTAGATAAGATTAGAGTAACGTACCCAAAACACAACTGAGGAAAAGTCGGAATGCCCTTGGCACTCCGTGGCGGCTCCGATAACTGTGGAGAGAACAATGAGGAAAAACAAGTTCTGGACACAGAGCCCATCCAGGAACTTACTCTCACGCCGTCTGTGGTCGCCCCCCTGCGGAGCTGGGAAAAAACAAGAAACAGACACCGGCACAGAGAGAAGGTACGCTGAGATGGAGAGGTAGGAGATCGTTTTGAGAAAAATGAAAAAAAAACAAATAACACTGGAGCAAAGATTGAGTTTGCCGGGTGGGGTGGAGGGAGACTTTAAACGGAAGAAACACTGACCAGAGAGAAAGTGCACCCCAAGAGGAATGATAGGGACAAAATAAACACTAGATCAAAAGATGGAGAGCTTACAGGGGGGGGCTTTTACTGAGGAGACACTGGCAGGGGACAATTAGAGATAAGGACACTGGGGAGAGAAAAAGAGAGAAAAACGTGAACTGGGTACTTACTCGGGGTCGAAAACTGGTAGGAATCCAATGTTGATAATCCCGAACGCGGCACGGGGAAATACGAAGTTTCTAGCCGTGAGCGGAACACTAACACGGAAAAACGCGCAATAACCACTGAGAGAAGCTCGAAAAACACCTTTGAAAAAACAGACACAAGACACCAGCGACTGAGGGTAGAACAAAGTTCTAACTCAGATTGGTAGTCTGTATGTCACGGCAATAAGCGAGAGCGCGGCGGGGGAGCGCGGCGGGGAGATCCTATCGCAACGGCGGTCAAAACTGTCTCTACAAGAGACCTCCTTATAAAGGACCACGATACTCAAGACCTGACCAAGAACATCTAGCGACGGCTGAGGTCGAGTTTATGAGATTAGTGCCTAGGGAGTGGATTAGCCAGCTGTGGAGTGACTCATAACACAAGTCACTACAGTATACTCTTCAAAGTCGCCCTACGTTGTATATACATTTAAATACCCGGGCATTTAAATAGTCCCTGCAAGTCAATAATGTTTGTAAGATGTCCCCTTTTGTTCGCAGTTACGAGGTAGTGAAAGCAAGAATAATGCAGTAACATTTGAATACCGATGTTGCTACTTCTCAGAATTTGATACTTTATAGCAGCGGTTCTTAACCTGGGGTCCGGGGATAATGCCCCAATTACCGAGAAGGGCGTGAGCAAAGAGAGAACAAGGAAGAACTGTCAAGTATTTACTTGAAGCTTGGCCTTCGCTTTAACATGAAGCGCGCGCGCGAGGGTGAGTGAAGAAAGTCGCAACACAGCAGCAGAGTGGAGCGTGTGGCAGGAAAACTCTGCGGTGACGCCAGGCCGCGTTTCACTAACTCCTCAGACTGGACAAGACACGAGGGGCTGCCAAGCCGCCGTGATCTAATTGCATCTGCTGTGTATTATGCAAGGTGTTCATGAATAATTATGTGCACAATTAAAGTGTTAAAGATACGCATTCTTTCCAGTTTTCTGTACTGCGCGTGGCTTCGCTGCTCGTATCCGTCGCATTAGCCTTTGAGCCTATGGTAGGTATGAACCCGCTACCCCAGGACACAGGGCTAGTGTGGCATCCAGGTTACCACAATTACCTTCCCCACGTTTCCATTTATCGACCAACCCCGAAAAAAAGGATGAACATCTGTTTGGTCTGACCTCCAACTGCCCTGACCCGGATTCGAACCCGCCCGGCAGATTCGTATATCCGTCTATCTAAGGGCGCTAGCACTACACCACGAGAGGCAGAGTTAGTGTTTTTTAGTTCCTGCGAGTGTTTTGCGGCACGTCCAAAACAAGTTTTCAGTATTCCTGTGAATTCTGCATTGTGAGTAAAGTGTGATTTGAGACAAGTGAGTGTGTCTTATCGCTCCTTTGAATGTGTTACGTAGATCCTGTGATGGTGTGGGCGTTATATTTCTGCGTCCGGGTGGCATATTCCCGCTCTCTATGCGAGTATGTGGTTTCTGAGTGAAGACGCTTGCCTGTAGCTCCGAAACTAACCATGGGAACTTTTCGAAAATACCCTCATTGTGATTCCCACACAAAGTTCCCCTTGATTGACTCGGACAACCTAACCTACCCTACTCGCAACCTAACGTAACCTAACCAGACGTGTTCAAGAGTAAACGCCACATACTCTTCCAGAAAACGGCAATATGCGTCCGGGTGTTGTCAAGGATGTGTAAACGTCTCCAACAACACTCCTACGTTTTATATTGACATTACTGCTCTTCATATAATAATCTCCTGTTGGTTTTCACTGTTTACACTTAAGAGAAGAAACATAGTGCCTACATAATTACCCGCACTCAATCTTAACCCCTTCACGCCCAGATCTTTCCTTTGCTATATGAAATCGTCTGTTGTTAGCCATAAAATTACGAAAAAGCTACTTAATATACCAAATTAATTAGTGGACAAGGATACTAAACAGGTCACATCTATAAAATCTTGGTTATATTAATGAAAATCGTCTAATGGTAGCCAAATTACAATGAAAATTACGTTCTGGGCCTCAAGGGCTTAATATCTTGTAGGTGCATCAGATAAAACCTAATTGACATGTAGTATTACGTCAGGAGCTCTTTAGGTCTACACACACTGATGAATAGAGAGTGTAGGAGAAACATGGAGGATTGATATGTATTACGCAAATGGGGGATACCGGAGAAGATCCTAATTTTTAGTAGAAGGGGAGGAGGAAAGGGAAGGAAGATGACGCGGGTGACAAGAAAGAAAACAAGAGAGGGAACAACAAACATAAGAACATAAGGAAGCTACAAGAGGCCGTAACGAGGTAGTACCTATATATGGAACAAAATGGACAACATGAAGATTTAAAGGAAATTATAGAAATCAATCGAATAAAATACGTAGAGAGAAAATAGAAACCAAGAAAACATGACTAAAGACAGAGAAACGAGAAACAAAAAAAAATACAAATAGGAAATGGAAAACCTGTGGTATCAGGAAAATGAATGTGAGCCTTTTCAGCATTTTCGAGGAAGCAATTTCTTGTACCTACTTCATTCTGTGGGCGTGGTTGGCTGAGGCTGTGGGCGTGGTGTGAGGGCGTGGCTTGGGCGTCGTTGGGCGGGGAAAGAGGAGACGTAGGCGGGAGCGTGGGAGGTGCGATGCGCGTATAAGACGATCACGCATGAGATTCTTCTGTTGACTTCTTGGCAGGCCGGCGTGATGAGGGCCTGTAACCTGCTAACTTTGTGTCCCAACCTGCTCGTGGCGCCCCTCCTGCTGTTCTGCTGCCTCTCCCTCACCCTGCTGCCCCTTGCCGCACCTGCACCACACACCCACGACCCCTCCGGCCGCTACTACCGCAGGGTGTTGGTGCCGCGGCCTCACCACCCTCAGGAGGTTCTCACACACCCTCGCGACCCACACACGATGGACGGTCAGTAAGCATAGGACTCATGCCTTTATTAACCCCTACACACACTTTGCTATAAGAAATCGTATAAAATCAGGGAGTGACGCCAACACCTGGCGCCTCCCTGCCCACCTGTGTTATCCAGTAAGGCGTCACGATAACTCACCTGCAAAGAAAGAGAAATTGGAACATTAATATATAAGAAAAGCAGCAAAAAGACCAAGAAACCTCCTAGCAAAGATATAAAAACTGAATCATGTTACTTGAAAATAGGAAAACCCATTAATACATTTAGTTCTTTCGTAGTAGCTAGGACGTTTCTAGCGTTTGACGAAGTGACATATACAGATTATCTTCTATCGTAATATCCTGTCTTCTTGTTTCGTCGTTGTCGTTTCCTTTATACAAATGTCTAAAAGGGAGGCTATGGGCGTGATTAGATTGAAGGAACTATCGTAATCTAGTTCTCTTGTTCTCTTGCTGGCTGTCCTTTCGTGACGTGTCCAACAAGAGGGTAAGAAACGCGACTTAAATAAACTAACTGTCGCATTCCAGTTTTTTAGCTTCCTTGCTGGCTTTCCTTTGGCTAATAAGAGCATAAGAACACAAGGAAGCTAC
>JACEEZ010019986.1:172500-175000 GCA_016584305.1 Chionoecetes opilio | reverse complement strand
TCTCTCTCTCTCTCTCTCTCTCTCTCTCTCTCTCTCCTTTCATTCATTCATCTTCAATTCATTCATGCTCTCTCTCTCTCTCTCCTCTCTCTCTCTCTCTCTCTCTCTCTCTCTCTCTCTCTCTCTCTCTCTCTCTATCTCTCTCTCTCTCTCTCTCTCTCTCTCTCTCTCGCTCTCTCTCTCTCTACTTCTCTCTCTCTCTCTCTCTCTCTATCTCTCTCTCTTCTCCTCTCTCTCTCTCTCTCTCTCTCTCTCTCTCTCTTCTCTCTCTCTCTCTCTCTCTCTCTCTCTCTCTCTCTCTCTCTCTCTCTCGCTCTCTCTCTCTCTCTCTCTTCTCTCTCTCTCCTCTCTCTCTCTCTCTCTCTCTTCTCTCTCCTCTCAAACACATTACCACACCCACATGCCCACCTGATCGCACATCCTCGGGGACCAAAGTTTGTGCTAACCCTTCCTTATAAGTAGAGGTCCAAGTACTCTAGGGTTCTGGCAACAGTGTATAGGCTCACTATATAATATGGCAGCTTAGTGAAAATGATGGGGAGTGCCGGATAAAAGCACCAAAATTTTTTCAGGCACTCTTTACAGGCTCCTAGCTATGATTTTGAGAGGGGAGACAAATGATCCCATCCATCAGATGGCATAAGGAACGCTTCTTTATTATTTTGACATTCCGCATGTGGAAATTAGGGTAAATGGCGTTTTTTAAAAGAATAGTCATAAAGGATAATGGTTATTGGATGCAAGTTATCTTATTATTATTATTAATAACTCAGAACAACATTTCCAATATGGCTGTCAAAAAAAACATAAAAGTCAATATTTATTCGACTTTTTAACCTCCCCTGCGGACATCGCGAAATGCCATGTAGTTTATTAGCGAACACGAATTAAAAAAACATACTCCTTGCAATTCAAACATGACAGTGGTAATCTACTGGACCGGTTGCATTATGAAAATAAAGATTCATAAGCTCATATACAACAATCATGTTCTCCTGTACAGCTGCAGGAAGCCATGTCTTTGTTAAGCACCAGCTATCACAATGAGGTATGATTCATAATTGAATTATGTGTCTACTTCCTCCACATTTGCAGCTGCACAGGTCGGTGCATTCCAGCTGGATTTCTTGCATGACATCTCCCGCCACAACTGCAGCACTTTTGCAGGCACACTTCACAAGTTCACTACAGCCTTTGCTGCCGTAGGCTGCGAGATCCAGACAGGAACCAGGACTTTGTTTCGCATCAGTGTCCAACCGAGACCTTCAGCAGTTGGTGTCTGTTGTTGGGCCTGGGTGAAGGTTGTCCAGATGCAGCCTGGTTACACTGCACGTTGGTCTGTGCTGCAGCAGGGCCTGTTGAGTTGGGGGAATGTTCTCCATCGTTCTGTTTTTTCGGGCAGAAACAGTCCTTTATGCTTCATGCACCGATACCAGAGGGCTGGGTTCTTGTTTTCATATATAACGACTGTGAAAACGTTCCAGCAATCCTGGAAATCCTGGCAATCCACGGGTGATTTGTGCAGTGGATGGTCTCCGATGAAGTTGAAGGCATCTGATGACTTCGGATTATAGGCACCCCCATGCTTCCCAACCGCATTTTACCCCTTTCCAAAGGAAAGAAGAAGTCGTATCACACCCTGTGAAGCTTGTGGAACATGGTCGCGCTGTGGGACCTCTTGGCCCAGAGTACTAACAGATGGCATTGAGGTAGGAAAAGGAAGTTCTTGCACTGCCAAGCGACCAGATGTTCAGCCGATGGATACTTGCTGGCTAGAAAGAGTGATACTTCCCGATGAGGAATGACAAGAACGTCAGTAATCCACGGTTGCGTACCAAGCAGTGGTGCATCCACTCTCTAGAGGCATCTTTAGATGGACAACAATTCTTGTGTCTGCCTATTCGGTGGTCACATGGCGGCATCGAGTCGGTCAGTGCACTGCAGACTACAGAGGCCCAGATGTTGCAAAGACCTGCTTTCGTCGGGAAGGTAGTGGATACAATCTTCTCCTGATAGGGAACTGGAAGAGTTCTACCTGTTGTGGGGTCACTCAGGGAACATCGGGCCAATTGCCTGGGACTTGGTCGGCCTGCCACCTTCCTCCGTACACCCTTTCCCCGTTCTCTCTGGTTGATTCTTTGAATGATTACTGTGTCAGGTACCTGTTCCCCATACAATCTACTATCATAAGAGAGTTTCAGTTGCTCATGATGTGGTGGGAACAACACTCCACTGCTATATCGTCAATGTAGTGATGCCAGGTCACTGGGAGGAGGTGTACCACAGCAGCACCATCGAGCACTCTACATCAAATGAGCCAGAGGCGTTTCTTCTATTGCGTCTCTGGGCCAAGAATGATTGAGATCGGAATTCTTCCCTGTCGGCAGCTTCCCTCTTTCAGCCAAAGAAGGAGGGGTATGGGTGATTTCATGCTTGAAGAAGGTGTCCAGGTCCCCATCACGGTGCTCGGTGACAGGTAGAGACGGGAATAGAGGGCCAC
>JACEEZ010019986.1:160000-167500 GCA_016584305.1 Chionoecetes opilio | reverse complement strand
CTTCAAAAATTCGCACTCTTCAAAAATTCGCACTCTTGAAAAATTCGCACTCCACAAAAATTCGCACTCTTCAAAAATTCGCACTTCACAAAAATTCGCACTCTTCAAAAATTCGCACTCCACAAAAATTCGCACTCTTCAAAAATTCACACTCCACAAAAATTCGCACTTCACAAAAATTCGCACTCTTCAAAAATTCGCACTTCACAAAAATTCGCACTCTTCAAAAATTCGCACTCCACAAAAATTCGCACTCTTCAAAAATTCACACTCCACAAAAATTCGCACTCCACAAAAATTCGCACTCTTCAAAAATTCGCACTCCACAAAAATTCGCACTCTTCAAAAATTCACACTCCACAAAAATTCGCACTCCACAAAAATTCGCACTCTTCAAAAATTCGCACTCCACAAAAATTCGCACTCTTCAAAAATTCGCACTTCACAAAAATTCGCACTCTTCAAAAATTCGCACTCCACAAAAATTCACTTCAAAAATTCGCACTTCAAAAATTCGCACTCCTCAAAAATTCGCACTCTTCAAAAATTCGCACTCCTGAAAAATTTGCACCATCACGCACATGTATTACTTTTTGCACATACATATCACATTTTTCCATTCATGCATGCTAACCCCTTCACCCCCCACCCCTAAAATGGGAAGGCGGAGAAGGGGAAGAGGGCCTATCCGTCATTTTAAGCTGGTAATGATAATGCTGTACTTCACGACTTAATTACTGTGTCGCTATAATGACGAAGAAGATTAATTTATATATAGTACGAAGTGTATGCATTTTTTTTTTTTTTTTATTATTATTATGACTAGGATCTTATGACCTATGACCTATGACCTATAACCTATGACCCATGACCTATGCTATGAAGAGGCAGGGCATTATACTTTTTTAATGATACTTTCCTTCTTTATATGTATACTTTATATCTATACTTCTCTATATTTATGCTTATACTTATTTCTATTAATACTGCATTATATTTTCCTTCTTATTATTTCCTCTATGACTTATGACCTCTTTGACCTATGCTTTTCTTATCTCTATTTTGTAATTTCAGTTTTTGCATTTCTGTGTATTTTTCGAGATTTTTTTTTTTTACGGTATTCATTTATTCTTTCCACAATTTAATAGTTATTTTTCTTTCGCGTTGTGCATCATATACTCTTTTCATTTTTCATTCATTTCTCAGTCATTTCTTTTTTTTTTCTTTCTTTTTTAATGATCAAAGTGCCTGTTGGAACAGTCGTGTTTCTTTTATATTTCACTACATTTTCACGTGACTCATAGTGATATTTTATTTTTACATGATATCACACCACCTACTCTGTGTGTGTGTGTGTGTGTGTGGGTGTGTGTGTGTGTGTGTGTGTGTGGGTGGGTGTATTCATCTAGTTGTATTCATCTAGTTGTATTTTATAGGGCCAGAGCAACGCTCGTATGGCCCCGTCTCCATATCAACATTTATTTTTCTCATTCATCTTTAGTGTTGGCCGAAGCCACCACCCCGGGAGGGGGGTCACAAACCCCCGGCTAACACCCGGTACCCATTCACTGCTGGGTGGACAGGGGCTCGGGTTTTAAGGAAACAGCCCAACTGTTTCCGCTCCGCCCGGGGATCGAACCCGGGACTTCTCGGTTGTGAACCGAGAGTGCTTCCCCTACACTACGGAGTACCCCGAACATACCGTGTGTGTGTGTGTGTGTGTGTGGGTGGGTGTGTGTGTGGGTGTGTATTATTACTTATTGTGATTTTTCCCCCTATTTCAGGCAAACCTTGGAGGAGGAGTAAGTAAAGAAAATGTCTTACTTTAATAATTATAATCCTCCTCTTCTTCTTCTTCTTCCTCCTCCTCCTCCTCCTGTTCCTTCTTTTTATTTCCTCTTCTCATATTCGTTCATCTATTCAACTGTCACAATTTCCTTTTTTTCTTCATCTTCTTCTTCCTCCTCCTCCTCCTCCTCTTCTTCTTCTTCTTCTTCCTCCTCCTCCTATTTATCTTCTCTTCTCATCTTCGTTATTTTTCTCAAACATCATTCCATCCCTTCCTTCTCCTTCTCTTTCTTCCTTCTTCTTCTTGTCCTCCTTCTCCTCCTCCTCCTCCTCCTCCTCCACCTCACCACTATCTACCCTATCATCTCCTATTATCTTCCTTATCAATTACCTTCACTTTCACTCTCCTTGCCCTCCTTTCACTATCATCAACATCATCATCAACTATCTCTCTTTCTCTTTTTTTTCCATTCTAATCGACTTTTTCTATCTGACTCTTTCTTCTTTTATCTTATTTGCTTTTTTTCAGATCATCCTTAGAGAAAGAAGTGATGCTCCCTCTTCTCCTCCTCTCCTCCTCCTCCTCCTCCTCCTCCTCCTCTCCTCCTCCTCCTCTTCCTCCTCCTTCTCCTCTTCTTCTTCCTTCCTCCTCCTCCTCCTCCTCTCCTCCTCCCTCCTCCTCCTCCTCTCTCCTCCTCCTCCTCCTCCTCCTCCTCCTCCTCCTCCTCCTCTCTTCCTCCTCCTCCTCCTCCTCCTCCCCCTCTCCTCCTCCTCCTCCTCTCCTTCCTCCCTCCTCCTCCTCCTCCTCTCCTCCTCCTCCTCCTCCTCCTCCTCCTCCTCCTCCTCCTCCTCCTCTCCTCCTCCTCCTCCTCCTCCTCCTCCTCCTCCTCCTCCTCCTCCTCATCTTCATTAAATTTTGCTTCCCTATTTCAAGAACAATTTTTAGGCAAAGACAAAATTTACTGACTTTCATCTTTCATTTTTTTCAGTAAATTTCTGAACAGTATATTTTTCATAATCACTCGTTAAATGTTAGCATATATAATGTATAGTATGCATAGGCTACATATTTTAATTACTATTGTTATCCTATCATTATCATTATTGTTATCCTGATTAACTTTATTGTCATTATTAGTATTGTTTTATATCATTATTATCATTATTTTCATCATCACTAGTATCATTCTTGCTATCAATATTATTTTTCTATTACTACTAACTATCAATAACGTTCTTTTCTCCTCTCTCCCTTCCTCTCAACGGACTCAGACTGTAAGTAAACAAAACTCTGTAGTATTTGTTTATGTGTATGTATTCAGGTAGTAGTAGTAGTAGTAGTGGTGGTGGTAGACTGGTAGTAGTAGTAGTAGTAGTAGTAGTAGTAGTGGTGGTGGTAGACTGGTAGTAGTAGTAGCAGCAGTAATGTCCTTATGCTCTTATGTTCTAATGTTCTTATGTTCTTCTGTCCTTATGTTCTAATGTTCTCTTGTTCTTATGTTCGTATGTACTAATGTTCTTATGTTCTGTTCGTATGTACTAATGTTCTTATGTTCTTATGTTCTTCTGTCCTTATATTCTAATGTTCTCTTGTTCTAATGTTCTTATGTTCTAATGTTCTTCTGTCCTTATGTTCTAATGTTCTCTTGTTCTAATGTTCTTATGTTCTTATGTTCTAATGTCCTTATGTTCTAATGTTCTCTTGTTCTAATGTTTTTTTGTTCTTATGTTCTAATGTTCTTCCGTTCAAATGTCCTTTTGTTCTAATGTTCTATATTGTCTATTGATTTTATTCCCTTATCCTATTATTCATATTCAAGAAAGGTTGTGTCGATGTATTTATTCTCTCACTAATATACTGTAGCATCATACATTCATGTTTATAAGTGTCGTACCTTGTTGATTAAGTGTCATACGTCCTCATACATTACAAGATAGGTCATGAGTAATCAGTCATAGCCATAGTAATATAGTCATAATAATAAGTCATAGTAATAAGTCATGAGTAATAAATCATAAGTCTCGTAAGTCATAAGGGTTGTACGTCCCCATACATTACAAAATAGGTCTTGGCTCATAAGAGAGAGAGAGAGAGAGAGAGAGAGAGAGAGAGAGAGAGAGAGTAGAGAGAGAGAGAGAGAGAGAGAGGAGAGAGAGAGAGAGAAGAGAAGGGGAGGAGAGAGAGAGAGAGAGAGAGAGAGAGAGAGAGAGAAAGATAAGATAAGATTTTCATCCTATCTAGACACTTTGCAAGTACCAACTACAAGGTTATTGACTATACAAAGCGCCGCCACGTCAGCACGAACTAGGCGGACTCGAACCGCTGACCGAATGCACAGGGACGCTGCACATTGCGAACTCACGTCCCTACCAACCTTGCCACCCTGACGGGCAGAAAGAGAGAGAGAGAGAGAGAGAGAGAGAGAGAGAGAGAGAGAGAGAGAGAGAGAGAGAGAGAGAGAGAGAGAGAGAGAGATCATAAGTAAGACCATTATGCTATGATGTTATATATTTGTCTCTCTTTTATGTGCTCTCAGATGTGTCGGGTGAGTGACATTTTAAACTATAGTAATTTTGTACCGTAGATAACACTATAGTCGCCAGTCACTTGCCACTGCACTAATGTCGCCAGGCACAATATAGTACGAATTTTAGCATCACTACAGACTTTTATGTGCCACTGAAGAGACATGCACAGTAGTTTATATTATGTACATCACACTACATGTCTTCAGTGGCACATACAAGGCTGTAGTGATGCAAAAATTCATAATATATTGTACCTGGCGAAATTAGTGCAGTGGCGAGTGACTGGCGACTATAGTGTTATCTACGGTAGCTTTTCTCAGTTATGTATCGAAAAAAATATCTGTCTTAGTGACGTGAATAATTGAAAGAAAAATATTTCATCCATGATATAAGCTTTAGTTACTGCTATTTTAATCTTGTTTCATTATATATATTAAAAAAAAGTCCGTCAATTAAAATACAGGAGAAAAAATATTAAAAACCACTGTATCTTTCGTGATCAAAACAAACTGTAAGCATAAAACTCCTCTAAAGAAGGATTCGATTCTCATAAGTTTTTGATGTGATTGGAATCCTATTTGTGGCAGATTCGATTGTAATGAATTGTTATTTATTGCTTGTTTCTGTGTTTTCCTCCTCCTCTAACTCCTCTTTCTCCTCCTCCTCTTCCTTCTCATCCTCTAACTCCTCTTTCTCCTCCTCTTCTAACTCCTCTTTCTCCTCCTCTTCCTTCTCTTTCTCCTCCTCCTCTAACTCCTCTTTCTCCTCCTCCTCTTCCATCTCATCCTCTAACTCCTCTTTCTCCTCCTCCTCTTCCTTCTCATCCTCTAACTCCTCTTTCTCCTCCTCCTTAACTCCTCTTTCTCCTCCTCTAACTCCTCTTTCTCCTCCTCCTCTAACTCCTCTTTCTCCTCCTCCTCTTTCTCCTCCTCCTCTAACTCCTCTTTCTCCTCCTCCTCTTCCTTCTCTTTCTCCTCCTCCTCTAACTCCTCTTTCTCCTCCTCCTCTAACTCCTCTTTCTTCTCATCTTCTAACTCCTCTTTCTCCTCCTCCTCTAACTCCTCTAACTCCTCTTTCTCCTCCTCCTCTAACTCCTCTTTCTCCTCCTCCTCTTCCTTCTCATCCTCTTCCTCCTCTAACTCCTCTTTCTCCTCCTCCTCTAACTCCTCTTTCTCCTCCTCCTCTAACTCCTCTTTCTCCTCCTCCTCTAACTCCTCTTTCTCCTCCTCCTCTTCCTTCTCATCCTCTAACTGCTCTTTCTCTTCCTTTTCTTCCTTCTCCTCCTCCTTCACGCATCTGCCAATCTCCAATCATCAGAAACATCCCTTGGTAAGTATTTTTTTATTCTGATTGTCTGTGAATTTTATTTTTTTTACTTGTGAATCATTGCTTTTTTTTAACCCCTTGAGACCCAGAACGTAATTTCCATTGTATTTGGGTACCATTAGACGATTTTTAGTGAATATAAGCAATATTTTATAGATATGACCTGTTTAGTATCCATGTCCACCAGCGAATTTGGTATATTCAGTCACTTTTCGTAATTTTATGGCTAACAACAGACGATTTTATATAGCAAAGGAAAGATCTGGGCGTGAAGGGGTTATGAAAAAAAATATTGACACAAATAACTCATATGAATATCACTATCATCAAAATCTTCCTTGCAATATCGCGTATGAATATCATTTTTGACTTCTTACATCATTCCTTATCTGACAAATATTTCCTACACATTCCTCTTCATTTGCGTGTATTGTACATATCCACAAATTTTCCTTTTTTATCTAATAGAGCTAAACCTCCTTACTTATTTTTTTTGTATTATAAAAAGACATGATGCTGATAATATAGATAATGATTACAATTTTTTTACAACTCGGCCTCAAAAAAATGATGTGTGGATTGAGAGAGAGAGAGAGAGAGAGAGAGAGAGAGAGAGAGAGAGAGAGAGAGAGAGAGAGAGAGAGAGAGAGAGAGAGAGAGAGAGAGAGAGAGAGAGAGAGAGAGAGAGAGAGAGATCAACGGGGAAAAAACCAAGGAGCAATAAAGAAGCTGAAAAAAAGGAGATAAGATAAGATACTTTGATCCTATCTAGACACTTTGCAACTATCAATTACAAGGTTATTAACTATACAAAGCGCCACCACGCCAGGACGAACTTGGTGGACTCGAACCGCTGACCGAATGCAGGGACTCTACACGCAAGCTCACGACTCTACCAACCGAGCCACCCTAAAAAAAAGAGAAAAAGGGAATTAAGGATGTAGGAAAAATAAATAAAAAGCAAGAAGGGAGGAAGGAAAAATTAGAAGAAAATATATAGAGGCAGAGAGAGAGAGAGAGAGAGAGAGAGAGAGAGAGAGAGAGAGAGAGAGAGAGAGAGAGAGAGAGACACATGCACACACACAAACATACTCTACACATTCATTACTCCCTTAAGAAAAGGATGATAAGAGACGCAGCAAATATTACGAGCTTTTAACCAAAACCTCGCGTTATCTTTTATCTGACTGTTCCTAATATGACTCGCCGCCTTTTTATATATACTGGAGACCGTGGCATATATTAACCGAGATAAGTTTGAGGTGAGAGGAAGGGAGGGGGAGGAAGGGGAAGGGGAGGAAGGAAGGGAAGGGATGGGGAGGAGGAAGGGAAGGGATGGGGAGGGAGGGGAGAGGTTGATTAAAAGAAAATTAGTATGAGTGAGATGTGGTGATGGTTTGTGATTTTGCTCATCTTTTTTATGAGAAATGTAGCGTAGGTGTAGTCTCTCTCTCTCTCTCTCTCTCTCTCTCTCTCTCTCTCTCTCTCTCTCTCTCTCTCTCTGCTATTCCTCATTTCATAAACTTTCATGTCACAGAAATATTCCTCTGCTCTCTCTCTCTCTCACACACACACACACACACACACACACACACACACACACACACACACACACACACACACACACACACACACACACACACACACACACACACAAATAAAAAACGATCCCCCAAATTTTCAAAAATCTAAAAGTGAATAGATACTAAAATTAAACCCTTCGTGAAATCTAAATAAATAAAACAAATTTACTAAATAAAAATCACCATAGAAAACATGTCTCTTTAAATGAAAAAATAACTCACATTATTTTTGCCTTAAAACTTACTAATTAACAAACCAAAAAAGCATCGGGCG
>JACEEZ010019986.1:135000-155000 GCA_016584305.1 Chionoecetes opilio | reverse complement strand
ATGATACACAGTAGTTTATATCATGACTGTATAATCTACCCTGTTTCAACGTTGTTTTATGCTTTGTAGCTGCAAGTATAGACGGTTTACAATTTCACTACGCATTTTTTTTTCGGTCGACGACGACAGCGGTAAGACACAGTAAATAAACACTAGATGGCGACTCTACTGTTGGTAGCCACTTTGTAGATATTTTTATAATTTGTTCATTTATAGCCATACTATGACACAGATGAAGACACAAAATGACACAGACTCTCCAGATAGCCCCTTCTAACTTTCCTGAAATCATGGATGTAGAAATGTAAATATTAACGCCACCACACGTCTGTAAACAGAAAAAAAAGTTGTCCTGGCGACTTAACTGTTATCTACGGTAACTATCAACACTTTATCAAACTATAACTATTTCTTAGTATAACTTAAAATCAATTATGGACTTCGTAATAATCAAAGCAAAGAATTCTTGGGCTGACGGATTCTTTGTAACACTGAGCTTCCTTGTTTGTTCGTTCGTAACTTCGATAACACATACAAACTAACAACCAGAGACGCTCTAACACGATTGCGACAAGTCCATGACACGTTTAAACAAGGTGAGACAAGGTAGAGAGGACCACTTTCACTCCTGCACCGTCATCCACTTCTTCAGTTTTCATCCTTTTCCCCAGTTCTTATCATCCATGCCTCTCATCAACCATCAGGTACATCACTCATCAATCTGCTACGCTTCCCACTGCTTCTTTCAACCATACCATAGCTATCTAACCACTCCCTTTATAATACTAATAATAATAACAACAACAACCATCCCTCATCAATCTCCTATGCTTCCCACTGCTTCCTTCAACCATACCATATCTATCTAGCCATTCCCTTTATAATACTACTACTAATAACAACAACAACCATCCCTCATCAATCTCCTATGCTTCCCACTGCTTCCTTCAACCATACCATACCTATCTAACAACTCCCTTTATAATACTAATACTAATAACAACAGCAACCATCCCTCATCAATCTCCTATGCTTCCCACTGCTTCCTTCAACCATACCATACCTATCTAGCCACTCCCTTTATAATACTAATAATAATAACAACAACAACCATCCCTCATCAATCTCCTATGCTTCCCACTGCTTCCTTCAACCATACCATACCTATCTAGCCACTCCCTTTATAATACTAATAATAATAACAACAACAACAATCCCTCATCAATCTCCTATGCTTCCCACTGCTTCCTTATGCCCCCATCTTTCCCTTACCACACGGACAAGCCTTTTATCATTGCCTATGTATACGTATAGCTTAACCCCTTGAGGCCCATAACGTAATTTCCATTGTAATTTGAGTACCATTAGACGATTTGTAGTGAATATAAGCAATACTTTCTAGATATGACCTGTTTAGTGTCCTTGTCCACTAACTAATTTGGTATATTCAGTTACTTTTCGTTATTTTATGGCTAACAACAGACGAGTTTTTATAGTAAAGGAAAGATCTGGGCGTGAAGGGGTTAAACCATAGCATAGCCAGGTCCAAGGAAAAGAGGTTCTATTCCCTTAGCCTTAAGCATATCCATCTATCCCCTCCCTTTATGCTACCTAGGGATTGCTTCTGTCCCTAGTCCCTACCTCTCCCTTCCGACAATCACCTGGCCATTCCCTTCCATCATCCCCGCCAAACGCCTTCCTCAGTATACAAGAACATAAGAAAATAAGGAAGCTACAAGAGGCCGTGAGACTTACACATGGTAGTTCCTGTTACTTCACACTACCTATATCCCTTTGATCATACTAAATATTTATTTACTTCCTCCATCACCACATACCATCAATATCTACTTGTTTCTACCCTCCTACCCATCTACTCCCCACTTCGACTATCCACCTGCCATCCACCTGTCATCCACCTTACCATCCACCTGCCATCCACCTGCCATCCACCTACCAACCACCTTCCCCCGCAACGAGATAAGATACGGAAGATGAAGAGGTTTATAACGCCGTCACCACTTCAAGACAGCACTTCAAGAGGCCTAAGGGATGCACTGTATACGTAACCTCAAGAAAACTTCCCCTTAAACGCAACTCAGATGTTTTAATCCCCCGAAAATGTGTCCCCATAACTTCCTATAAAGTGAAATGGAGTGGTATAAGAGTGTAACTTCCTTATAGTGGGTGGCTCAAGGTTATTGTATGACATCTGTGGTGGCTGGTCTATTCTGTTTCCTTTATATAATGACTGTATGACTGAAGCATTTGGAAATACACAATAGGAGAATTTTAGTGCTCCGCTACTCTTTCTTATCCTTATTGGGGACTCTGATTGTATGGAAATATATAGCTACATAAGAAATTACATACATACATAGATAAGATACATACATACATACATACATACATACATACATAGGAAATATATAGCTACTACCAACAGCAAACTAATCCACGTTTCTAGTTTGACAGACTGTAGAAGATTGCTGAATATAGATGTTTGATTGATATAGGATAATAGGGTACAGTACATCGTTGAGTGTACATAGCTGAGAGTTATTGGTGACTCTGATTATAGGCTATACGAACAGTGGATCATGACTGAGTGCTGTTTAATTATATATCATGACAGTAATATACCATAATTTCATATACCATAATTTCATATACCATAATTTCATATACCATAATTTCATATACCCTAATTTCATATACCATAATTTCATATACCCTAATTTCATATACCATAATTTCATATACCATAATTTCATATACCATAATTTCATATACCATAATTTCATATACCATAATTTCATATACCCTAATTTCATATACCATAATTTCATATACCCTAATTTCATATACCATAATTTCATATACCATAATTTCATATACCATAATTTCATATACCATAATTTCATATACCATAATTTCATATACCATAATTTCATATACCATAATTTCATATACCATAATTTCATATACCATAATTTCATATACCATAATTTCATATACCATAATTTCATATACCCTAATTTCATATACCCTAATTTCATATACCATAATTTCATATACCATAATTTCATATACCATAATTTCATATACCCTAATTTCATATACCATAATTTCATATACCATAATTTCATATACCATAATTTCATATACCATAATTTCATATACCATAATTTCATATACCATAATTGCAGCAAATAGTTGAATCAATAAATGCATTTTTCCCCTCCAAATTAGCCTACGTCACTATGAAACATGCTTGATTAAAAGGAAAATACAGAATACTTAATTACGAGATGTAGGAACTAAACATAAGTGTGCATACATACATACAGACAGACAGATATTCACATACACATACATACATATAAATATACATACATGCATACAAATATTCATATATACATACAGACGGACACACACACAGACAGACAGACATTTACACACGCATACATACACACATACAAATATACATACATACATTCATTCAAACATACATTCATACAAACATACATACATTCATACATACATACATACAAATACACCTATAGCTACATACACATATACAGACAGGCAGACTCGCCCTGCATAGAGTAGCTACTTGGGACGCGTGACCTGAGGTAGAGCAAGGTGTGACATCCCTCGACTCAAGACTCAAGAGAGAGAGAGAGAGAGAGAGAGGGTGCTACTATAGCGTGCGGTCTACATCGGGCTCTGCAGGCTACGGTACCCTCATGTGCGGTCTACCAAGATCCCACCTGATCTGACCTGATCTGACTACCGCATAGCCGTATTTTTATGTGCAGTTTGACAAGACCACACCTGCCCTGACCTGAGTACTAGGACCCTACTCAAACTTATAAAATGGGGATCAACGAAGCAATATCTCAGTATCCTTCTAAAATTCAAGCCGAGAACATCAGTCTGACACACTAACCCTCTGCAATGCTGTTGAAAGAATTCTACAGATGTGTCGTCTGGAGAGAAGAAACCGGTTACGTTTTTACGTGAAAGAAATTTTCTAGACGCACCACAAAAAGCAGAACATTGTCATCGATGTGGTGATAATTGTGGTGATAATAAATCCATGATAATTAATCAATTACTTACTACAGTTTTGTTTTTCTATGATACTCTATGCTGTATAATAAGCAATATCATATAGCAATAGTAAGTTGCAGCCTGAAGTATAAAAGTGTAGAGTGTAAGAAGAGAGTATAAGAAATGTAGAGAGAGAGAGAGAGAGAGAGAGAGAGAGAGAGAGAGAGAGAGAGAGAGAGAGAGAGAGAGAGAGAGGAGAGAGGAGAGACGGAGAGAGAGAGAGAGAGAGGAGAGAGAGATGAGAGGAGAGAGAGAGAGAGGAGAGAGAGAGAGAGAGAGAGAGAGAGGAGAGAGAGAGAGAGAGAGAGAGAGACGAGAGGAGAGAGAGAGAGAGAAGAGAGGAAGAAGAGAGAGAGAGAAGAGGAGAGGAGAGAGAGAGAGAGAGAGAGAGAGAGAGAGAGAGAGAGAGAGAGAGAGAGAGAGAGAGAGAGATAATACTCACCTTGTAAAGGCATCTTCTTTTCTGCCACTGGTGTTTCCGGGGACGGGTGGCCACGGGCGGGAGCGAAAAACTGGCCATCATTAGACATTATTTCCTCCCTTCCTTTCCGTTTCTTTTACAATCCTTGAATCACAGTCGTTCTTCCTCTTAAATTTTCTCTCTTATTTCTCTTGAAGCGTTTTTTTATTTCCGTGTATATCAAGGTTCTTCGTTTAAGTTCCCGTACGCTATAAATGTAAATGTAAAAATGTCCCGGTAGACCGCACGCTATAGTGCAAATGTCCCGGTAGACCGCACGCCGAGAGAGAGAGAGAGATCAGGTCAACAGTCGCAAGCTGACCTGCCTAGAGGAACGACGTGTCACCCTATATACTCCGCCCGACATTATTGCCTTGTCCAAAAGTCTGTCTTGTGTTCGCTTTGAGGAAGGAACTTAAACGAAGAACCTTACTACGGAAACAAAAAAACGCTTCAAGAGAAATAAGAGAGAAAATTTAAGAGGAAGAACGACTGTGATTCAAGGATTGTAAAAGAAACGGAAAGGAAGAGAGGAAATAATGTCTAATGATGGCCAGTTTTTCGCTCCCGCCCGTGGCCACCCGTCCCCGGAAACACCAGTGGCAGAAAAGAAGATGCCTTTACAAGGTGAGTATTATCTCTCTCTCTCTCTCTCTCTCTCTCTCTCTCTCTCTCTCTCTCTCTCTCTCTCTCTCTCTCTCTCTCTCTCTCTCTCTTTCTCTCTCTCTCTTTCTCTCTCTCTTTCTCTCTCTTTATTTCTCTCTCTTTATTTCTCTCTCTCTCTCTCTCTCTCTCTCTCTCTCTCTCTCTTCTCTCTCTCTCTTCTCTCTCTCTCTCTCTCTCTCTCTCTCCTCTCCTCTCTCTCTCTCTCTCTCTCTCTCTCTCTCTCTCTCTCTCTCTCTCCTCTTCTCCTCTCTCTCTCTCTCTCTCTCTCCTCTCTCTCTCTCTCTCTCTCTCTCTCTCTCTCTCTCTCTCTCTCTTCTTGTCTTGCTCTGTGTCATTTCCTCTCTAGACCACTTTAACCCCTTCACACCCAGACCTTTCCTTTGCTACATGAAATCGTCTGTTATTAGCCATAAAACTACGAAAAAGTAACTAAATAAACCAAACTAGCTAATGGACAAGGATACTAAACAGGTCATATCTTTATTAATATTGCTTATGTTCATTAAAATCGTCGAATGGTGGTTATATTACAATGAAAATTACGTTCTGGGCCTCAAGGGACAAAACGTTGCTTCCTTCGTCATAGAAATGCCAACTATGCGAAGACTTACCAATGGGAACTGACATTGCACAATTACCTTTATCATTACTACTGCAGGAATTACCACGTGTAGGTCTCACGGGCGCACGACCTCTTGTAGCTTCCTTATGTTCTTATTACACGTGCGAAGGTTCAGGTACAGTAAACGTGCTATATCCTTCCTGTCAGCTGCTCGTAAATATTGCACAAGCACGAAATGTCACAAAGTAGGAACACTGATGGTTGGCGAGAGCGGAGATTTTACAAATGGTTCGAAATTATTACTACCACCTCATCTCTTCATTATTTCATCTGATATCATTTCAGTAGTAGTTGTAATAATAATCGTTGTAGAAAAAGTAGTAATAGTAGTAGGTAGTAATACACAGTAGTAGTAGTATTTATAGTAGTAGAAGTATTTAACCCCTTCACGCCCAGATATTTCCTTTGCCTAATCGTCTGTTAACCATATAATCACGAAAAGTAACTTAATATACCAAGCTAGCTACCTAGACAAGGGTATTAAACAGGTAATGAGGTCATAGCTATAGAATATTAATTACATTCATTAAAATAGTCTAATGGCAGCTAAAATACACTGAAAAATACGTTCTGTGCCTCCAAGGAGTTAACAATCGTGTGTTTTCGGCCATAAAATTACGAAAAGTAACTTAATATACCAAATTAGCTGCTAAACAAGGGAACTAAACAGGTCATATCCATATAATATTAATAACATTCATTAAAATAGTCTAGTGGCAGCCAAAATACACTGTAAAATACGTTGTGGGCTTCCAAGGAGTTACAAATAGAGCGGTGGCCTCGAGGAGCAATGACGTAACAGCTGATGCCTGAGTGACGTCACCACCCAGCTGTTCCTTGAAAACAATCCTTTGTGGCAGCAGAGAGGTGGTGTCTGACCCTAATTTACTGCTTTATCTGATACACGGTGGTGGTGAGTGTTGGTGCATGGGTTATATAGTGAACAGGGCATCAGGAGAGACAGTTACAGGCATCCTTAGTGCGTATTATGATGAATTACGAGATGTTTGTTGTGAGTACTCGATGTGGTGTCATGAGTTATCGGGTCTTATTTCTGTCCTAAGCCTCGTCTGGGCCGCGATACGTCTGTGAGAAGCGTACTAGTGTGGTGTGTGGTGTTGTGTCGTGATGTTGGGTGTGTGACTAATATACCATACAAGGCTTTAAGGTTACTACGTAGATCAGACGCAACTGTAGACGTAGATCGTAGTGCTTCAAGGGCGATCATTTGTGGCCCCGTATGTGTGTGTGTGTGTGTCTCCCTCTGCCCTTGTGTGTGACCTCGCCTCGCCGTCAGCAGGTCACAGGTGTTGCCTCGTCAGTAGTGACTCTCATTGCGTTGACATGGGACGTGGTTGCATGTGGTCCACTCTTGGTGGGTATTGCAGTGGTGTACAGGATTTTCGTCTCTATTAAGCGACACTGTAAGGGTTATTTAGAGGGACCATTTAGTGTGTGTGATATAGAGATACTGTAAGGGTTATTTAGGGTATTGCAGTGTTGTACAGGGTTTTAGTCTGTTTAGTGATGCTGTTTTTTGAAAGAGGAAAGAAAGGAATGAAATAATGTGTAATAACAGGTAGGAGAGAACATGACAGAAGGAGATAAATTGTAAGGGTTATTTAGGGTATATAGAAGAAGCATAAGAAAATAAGGAAGCTACAAGAGGCCGTGAGACCTGGTCTCTATCAATAGTATGGCCGTATCACTAATATGCCATAAATAAGGTATTTAAGGGTAAATCTCACCTTATTTTTAATTAAATAAGTATATATATATCTTGGGTAAACAGCAAACATGGCGGCCCAGTTGGTTCCTGAACGCTGATTGGCTGTCAATGTAGCGAGGCCTCTGATTGATCCTTGGCTCTTCGCCAAGTGACGAGGTACCAATTACGCATTTTAAAACGAATAGTAATTTTTTTTATTTGTGCACCGATATAGGATTGCATAGCCTTATTAAAAACCCCAATTGTTTTCATGACTCCATAGAAAGTCTCCGAGTTTAAGGCCTTCGTAAAAGAAATATGACTCAATCAGTTAGTAACTGTAAATATTACCGATATTTTGTTGATAATTCTTTTTTTTACACTAAATATAGGAGGATTTTTGTGTGTTTTAATATATTTCAATATTTCCGCATCGTTTTATGTATTAATCACGCGCCTAGTGGCTGTATTTTGCTTCTTTGTCTTAGGGTTTTTTTGTTTACACTTTAACGTCAACCTTATTCTTCCTTTTACTTGAGCGGTGATGTTATTTGTGTGTGATTAGCTGTGCCTACAGTCGCAGTGTGTTTGTGTGTGCCTATGTGACGTGTTTTTCACGTGTTTAATGAAGGAATATATCTGACTCAATGGTAAAAAGGGTCAAATTATCGAAAAAGCAAAAGATGTTTTGTTCCGTGATTTCAACACTAAACTAGGATTGTTGTTTACTACACTACTGTTTATAAGATACACACATCATATACTATTTCCTCATATTTTTTCACGATTTATTATAGCTTTGTTAAAAAGTCGATTTTTGTTATGGTGAATTTGAGTTTTTTCGGACATCTTTTAAAACACTATATTTCATTAATTCTTCGTTATTTAATTGTTTTTTTTAGGCGTATTGTGTCCTATTTATCATTATTTTACTTTATCCGTGTTGATTTATTCATTATTTGATGTTTTTTTATTAATGAAGGGAAAAGTTGTAGCCTCGAGTTGGATGTCAAGATCAAGAGGAGCTCTGATCAAGTCCTCATGATGACGTCACACGGCGGTCATATTCGCTATTTATCCTTATTCTTACATTTATACCTCAATTTACGCCTCTCCGTGCAATACTCAAGGCTATTTAAGGGGTAAGAAGGGCGTGGGGCTGTATTGCATGATATTACCCATTGACAAAAACAATATATGCACGATAAATAGGTAAAAACTGGGTATTTTTGGCTTCACTTATCTTATTTCTCTTATTTTCTTATGCATTTTACTTCAATTTACGGGTTCCCGTGAAATATTCAAGGCTATGTAAGGGGTAAAAAAGGGTGTGGGGCTGTATTGCATCATATTATACCCAAGCAAAGGCAATATATGCACGCTAAATGGGTAAAAATGGGGTATTTCTGGCTTCACTTATCTTATTTTCTTCTGCTTTTTACCTCAATTTACGGGTTCCCTTGCAATATTCAAGGATATGTAAGGGGTAAGAAAGGGTGTGGGGCTCTATTGCATGATATAACACCCAAGCTGAGGCAATATATGCACGCTAAATGGGTAAAAATGGGGTATTTCTGGGTTCAAAACTTTCCGCTATTATAAAAATAAGCCTTTTATTTATATTCTAATAGATTTTGATGTGTTTGTGTCCTCACTAATAACTTCTTGGTCTAAATCACCCTGTTTTTTATAAGGGGGCAAGGCGTAGTGCAGAAAACAAGGGGGGGAGGGGGGCTAAGAGAGTATGGAAGTATTATTAATATTCTACCATATAAACTATGGTAGAATGAATTAGTAGACTACGTACCTACCGTAGATAACACTTTAGTCCCCACCTGCCCAAATGTCGCCAGACGCCATATACGTATTGCGAATTATAGCATCACTACTGATTTTCATGTGCCACTGAAGATGATACACAGTAGTTTATATCATGAATCTACCCTGTTCCAGCGTTGTTTTATGCTTTGTATCTGCAAGTACGTATATACAATTTCAAATTTCGCTACTCGCTTTTTCGTTTTTTTCTTCGGGCGACGACGACGGCGGGAGGACACTCAGAACATAAAAAAGCTCGTACCAAGAGTCATGATGAAGGTTGAGCGACGAACGACGAACGACCTAGGAAGGGTACCATAAAAGGGATATTTTTCGGAACAAAGAGCAGCGACGACCGTCGAAATATCCCTTTTATGGTACCCTTCCTAGGTCGTTCATCGTTCGTTGCTCGACCTTCATCATGACTCTTGGTACTTGCCAAACACTAATTGGCGACCTTAGTGTAGCCCGTTATCAACATCGCCACTCGGTTTTATTTTTGTAATTTGTTCGGTATATTGCAGTGTTGTACAGGGTTTTAGTCTCTATTAAGTGACACTGTAAGGGTTATTTAGATGCTTTGTATGTGAAATGGGTGTGAAAGTGTACTGTGGCTCATTATGATGTGTAATGGACAATAAGAACAACATAAAATAAGAATGCTACAAGAGGCCGTGAGACCTACATGTGGTAGTTCCTGTAAAGCAGTGATTATACATAGATGTTGACTTATATGTTGCTTATAGTGTCTTGTATTGTTGAAGAAAAAGCTTATAGGTGATGTGGTAACTTTAATTAGTATTTTAGGAAAGTTTTGGGAGCAGCATCTCATACCATTGTGCCATAGTGTGTAAAGGATACCAAGAATTTCCTACAATTTTTTCCTTTGCACTAATAAAAACTTATAATAATAATAAGTACTATACGTATATCTAATAATAATTTCACTAATAATAATAAAAACGTAGTCTTATGCTAGACATTTGTGGGTATATTCAGCTGTCACTGATAATATACCACAGGAACTACCACGTGTAGGTCTCACGGCCTCTTGTAGCCTCCTTATTTTCTGATGTTCTAAATATGTAAGTCTTATGACAGACATTTGTGGGTATATTCAGCTGTCACTAACAATATACCACAGGAACTGCCACGTGTAGGTCTCACGGCCTCTTGTAGCCTCCTTATTTTCTTATGTTCTAAATATGTAAGTCTTATGACAGACATTTTTGGGTACATTCAGCTGTTACTAATAATGTGTCTCCCTCCAGAGTGTGCCATATTATGTAAAGGAACCCAAGAATTGCCTACTATATTTTTTAATTTTCGCTAATTTATAAATATGTAAGTCTTATGGCAGACATTTGTGGGTATATTCAGCTGTCACTAATAATATACCACAGGAACTACCACATGTATGTCTCGCGGCCTCTTGTAGCTTCCTTATTTCCTTATGTTCTAAAAAATTATGTAGTCTTATGGCAGACATTTATAGGTATATTCAGCTGTCACTACGAATATACTTCAGGAACTACCACATGTAGGTCTCAATGCCTCTTGTAGCTTCCTTATTTTCTGATGTTGTTCTTATGTTCTTATCTAACGTTTCCTCCACGTCACCAGGTAATGTGGTGATGCAACCGAGTGGGCTGGAAGGGCGAATTCCAGTCTTTGTCTTCCCCCAGTCACTAACGTTCTATGTGGGCGACCATAACACACACAAGCAGATCCTGACGCTCTACAACCCTTACGAATTCCGCATTGCCTTCACGGGTAGGTCCTCGGGCGAACTAATTACTCATAGCTTACCGGTACAGTACACAATCGATCGAAAAATGCATGATAACACTTACCATCTTGATTTTATGTGTGTTGTGGTGGTGGTGTGTGTTCATTCATTAACAATAGCTGATGGAGCACCGAATCTTGTGTTGTGTTGTGGTGTGGTGTGTGTGTGTTCATTCATTAACAAATAAGCTGATAGGAGCACCGAATCTTGTGTTGTGTTGTGGTGTGGTGTGTGTGTGTTCATTCATTAACAAATCAGTGTCATAGGTGCATTACTCAAAGGCTGAAAATATAATGAGTTTAATTCAAGTAATAGATCAATGAAACAGGCCTAGTCAAGTAATGGACAAAGAGTAATAGTCATTGTAATAGAAAGTTTATGAAGGAAGGTTAGATGAAATTATGAATCTGGGTGAAAAAATTGTTGGCGTTTTTAGTGGCAATTTGTGTATGGCTTTTTCAGATTCCTAATGTTCTAATGTTAAATTTCCTTATGTTCTAATTTAATTCCTTATGTTCTAATGTTAATTCCTTATGTTCTAATGTTATATTTCCTTATGTTCTAATGTTAATTCCTAATGTTCTAATGTTGTTATCCTCTTGTGTGTTGTTGCAGTGCTGTCTAACAATCCAATATGCTTTGACGTGGAGCCCGCCAACGGTGTGGTGTATGCAAAATGTTCCATAGACATCGTGGTGACAAGATCCAGTCTCTCGCTCAACGATGCGCGGCAGGGGGACTGTATGCGGGTCATGATCTATGAAGAGGGAACCAAACAGGTGAGGCTTCATTACTTTATTTACTTTTTCATTCATTTTTCTGTGGGGACTAATTTTTCTGTGGGGACTAATTTTTATGGGGATTCATTTTTCTATGGGGATTCATTTTTCTGTGGGGACTAATTTTTCTATGGGGATTAATTTTTCTGGGGATTCATTTTTGTGGAGATTCATTTTTATGTGGGGATTCATTTTTATGTGGGGATTCATTTTTATGTGGGGATTCATTTTTATGTGGGGATTCATTTTTATGTGGGGATTCATTTTTATGTGGGGATTCATTTTATGTGGGGATTCATTTTTCTGTGGGGAATCGTTTTTCGTGGGGATTCATTTTTCTGTGGGGATTCATTTTTCTATGGGGATTAGTATTATACAAGATACTAGTAATTATTCCCCTGTAAGTATCAGTTTCATTGTTCGTACAAGTTACAATTTGTGTGAAGATGAGATAGTTATTGAATACTCTTAAACCCTTCACGCCCAGATCCTTCCTTTGCTATATAAAATTGTCCGTGGTTAGCCATAAAATTACGAAAAGTAACAATATACCAAATTAGTTAGTTGATAAGGCTACTAAACAGGTCATATCTATTACCTATTCCTTATATTCACTAGAAATTGTCTAATGGTAGCCATATTGCGATTACGTTCTGAGTGTCAAGGGGTTGATATCATCTCAACTGATTGGTGAAAAAGAATGAAGAAGAGGAAGAAGAGGAGGAGGAAGAGAAGAAGAAGGAGGAGGAGGAGGAGAAGAGCGAAAGAAAATACAACTATACAGTATATGTCTATCTATCTATCTATCTATCTATCTATCTATCTATCTATCTATCTATATCAATCTATCAATCAATCAAGTCTATATAAAAGCAAAAGAAAAAGCAACTATATTTCTACCTATCTATCTATCTATCTTTCTATCTATCTATCTATCTATCTATCTATCTATCAATCTATCTATCAAGTCTATGTAAAAGCAAAAGAAAAAACAACTATCTATTTCTACCTATCTATCAAGTCTATGTATCTATTTATCATCAGTGGCATGAAGTAAAGGCCTTGTACCTTTTGCAGATCCTTGGGAAGAAGGACATTCCCTCCACCCTACAGGCGGGCACCCCAAGTCCGGCCAGCAGGAGCGACACTGGCAAGTTTGAGTCCGTCCGGGGCCAGTTAGGGGCCAGCGTAGGGGACACCCAGGACCCCAAGGCCGGAAGTACACCTCAGCAGCAACCCTTTGGCCATGTGTACAACGGGCCGAGTCTCATCCTGGTCAGCTGTGCGGTGGTGTGCCTGGTGGGCCTCCTCATGCCTACGCTAGGGGAGGAGGAGGAGGCCACCGGGGTGCCTCCCTACATGCACCTCAGCTCCAACATCAAAATTGTCCTCGCTTATGTTCTAGGTACGTCTCATCCCGTGGCTTTTTCACACCGTCTATTTTATTTTCTGTCTTGTAGTAGAATAGTAGAATATAATAGTGAATGTGCCAGACATCAGAGGTCATATGGCACCACGCAACGCTTCTTCTGTTTCCCGCGGCAATTTCACTTGTATTTGCCCGTGTTGTCAAGTTGGAAATACTTCATCCAGTATTGCGACTGTTCACAATTTCTGACATCCATCCATTAATAACAACAAGTTTATAACAAAAGTAGTCCCTTGTTCTTGGGTATGTAGTGGCAACGACTATTCATAACTTTGTCACTGAAATATGAAGTGATACTGTTGCATTGGACCACTATAATTTGATCATTATTTGTACACCTTCTATGGAATGAGAAACACAATTACCATAAGTACAACTCAGGTCATACAACAGCTCTAGAGGCATTCCCTTACTTTGTTTATGCTTTATCTCCCAACATAAAAGTATATGATGGTAGCTACAGTACTTATAGTAGCTACTTGATATTGCTGCCACCTGTCCCTACTTCTCATAAGCAGGAGTACTAATGCATTCCACCCTAAAGCTAGTATAAGTATATGGGAGATGTATATATTTTTCTAAACATCTCTTTTTTTTTTAAGGATTAGTAATGTATTCCACCCTAAAGCTAGTATAAGTATATGGGAGATGTATATATTTTTCTAAACATCTCTCTTTTTTAAGGATTAGTAATGTATTCCACCCTAAAGCTAGTATAAGTATATGGGAGATGTATATATTTTTCTAAACATCTCTTTTTTTAAGGATTAGTAATGTATTCCACCCTAAAGCTAGTATAAGTATATGGGAGATGTATATATTTTTCTAAACATCTCTCTTTTTTAAGGATTACTAATGCATTCCAAACATAAACATCATAACAATTCTAAACATCTCTCTTTTTATAAGGATTACTAATGGACTCCACCCTAAAGCTAGTATAAGTATATAGTAGATGTACTATATACTTTTTATAAGGATTACTAATGGACTCCACCCTAAAGCTAGTATAAGTATATAGTAGATGTACTATATACTTTTTATAAGGATTACTAATGGACTCCACCCTAAAGCTAGTATAAGTATATAGTAGATGTACTATATACTTTTTATAAGGATTACTAATGGACTCCACCCTAAAGCTAGTATATGTATGTAGTAGATGTACTATATACTTTTTATAAGGATTACTAATGGACTCCACCCTAAAGCTAGTATAAGTATATAGTAGATGTACTCTATACTTTCTTTAAGGATTACTAATGGACTCCACCCTAAAGCTAGTATATGTATGTAGTAGATGTACTATATATTTTTCTAAACACCTCCCTCTTCTTTTGGCAGGCCTGCTGACCTATGCGATCCTGAAGCCCATGTAACAGCCGGCAAGATGGAAGTACAAGTGTGTGTTAGTGGCATTCAACCCACCGCCTTCAAGCTACAAAGAGAACTGGAATCATTACATGAAAGTGTTTTAGTGAATGATATCAGCTGATGCAATTTCTTCTATTGAGACTAGTGTACTATTTTTTACGTATTATAAAATCTCTTTGTCATAAGACTTAGCTTTGTAGCATTTTTTATATATATTTAATGTAAGATGTATTCATTGGGAGAGTTTTGTATTGCTACCTAGTGCTACGGACGGGGTACCACGGAGGGCTGTTCGGTACTGCGTCTCCTCGTGTGTGTGTGTCGTGTGTGCATGTGTGTGTGTGCACGCAAGATGGAGGCTTTTTTTGCTCACTGCTCTCATCGGCCATGTAATGTAACGTTGGCTTAGTGTAGTTTTGAATTTTAACCCTGTAATAATTCATTCTAGAAGAGATGGATGTGTTGCCTGTCATTTTCATCGCTTCATACAATAGGAAGGATGTGTCAATTGTGTCACCAAGTATTCCTGACTACCACCTGACACAAGGCTCCTAGAGAGTGTGTTGAGGACCTCATGTCTGGCTTAGAGTCCTTCAGGAGTATGCTTGTGACTTCATCATTTGGCAGGGTCTTCCAGGAGGGACTGTGGAAGTGTACACCTGGTAGTCTTGTAGTCTTCCAGAAATAGTTTTGCCGCAAAGTGTAACTGCTACAACGACAAGGCAGACTCAGTTCAGCGTGAGCCTCCACTTGCAGGGTCTCCACTCCCACTACTTCTCCACTTCCACTCTCCACTCCCACTACTTCTTGTGACCTTTTAGTATCGCTTCATAGGTCCTCTTCAACTAACTGTCTCCTTCGTTAACAAACTTGTCAACTCTTCCCTCGTTTCTTTCACCGGGGATGCTACAAACATTTTCGTTCGTTTTTGGTCCTTATATACGTATGTACACGTATTACCCTTATACCACACTCTTCTTCTTATATGTCTCCTTATACTATCACCCTAATTCATTGTCTCCTTGCTGCTGGGGAGGCATGAGGGGCTGGGGGGGGGATCCTGCAGCGAGCTCAAGTCAAGTCCATATGCAAGATGCAGCTGTGACTATGCAACCAATATGTATTATGCAATAGTGGTAAATGCATGCATACAAAACCCCACCATCATCACTCTCACTTGACATCATTAATATCACTGAATTGTAACATAACATTTATACACATATATGAATATAAATACTATATATACAAATTTGATTTTATCTTTTGTATGGCTTTGTGATAGAGTCTTGAAACCTTTATGTAGCTATATTTTATTTTATACCAAGCAACTCATGATGAAGTATTAAATGTATACTTTAATGGTGACTTTTGCCTATCCTTGTGTGGTGTTAGTGGTGGAATGTTGAAGAAATGAAGACAGGCTAATGTATTTACAGGAATTACCACGTGTAGGTCTCGGGGCCTCTTGTAGCTTCCTTAATTTTTATGTTATGAGTGGATTTGTTACTAATACTGGCATACATCTAAGGACTTCATGGGGAATGGTTAGTTAAGAGTGATGATTATGCAGCCCCATAACTATTTAATTTAGCACAGTCTGGCAGTATTTGGGTTCAGACGTAGTAAATAGAATAATCAGGTAGGTAGGACAGGTGAATGCTTGGTGGACTATAGTTCGAGTCCGCCTAGTTCGTGCTGACGTGGCGGCGCTTTGTAGTCAATAACCTTGTAGTTGGTACTTGCAAAGTGTCTAGATAGGATGAAAATCTTATCTTATTGGTGGCCTATAGTGGTGTAGGAAGCTTAATTTAGGCCTAATTTTAACTGAGCCTATGTGTCAGTCATGGGAGGGGTTTTGATATAGGAAAAAGGAAATGAGTCTTGCAGGGAAGAGGTATTCTTATAAACCATCTAACTATCTATAGCTACCTACCTAAGGCCACGGTGACTATATAGTTTGGTTCCCGTCTAAACCCTAGAGTGAGGCAAGCAAACCCTAAACCTCAGTAGGTAAGCGTGAGAGAACCCCTTGAACCTGTGTATCAGTCATAGGAGGGCGTCGAAATATACATGAAATAGGCAACAATTTCACCAAGCAAGAGGTATTTCTAGAGGCAATCTTTAATATCCTTCGAGTGACAGGCAGCCTTCGAGTGACTAGTTTCATTATTCTAAACCTCAGAAGGCGAGCGAAAGAGAATCCCTTGAACCTGTGCATTAGTCATAGGAAGGGGCGTTGAAATATACATAAGATAGGCAACAATTCACCAAGTTCACCAAGCAAGAGGTATTCCTAGAGCCTATCTTTAAAATACGCGAGTGACAGACAGCCTATGAGTGACTATCTATAGCTATTATTACCCTCTTGAAGGCGAGCGTGAGAGAACCCCTTGAACCTGTGCATTAGTCATAGGAGGGGCGTTGAAATATACATGAGATAGGCAACAATTTCACCAAGCAAGAGGTATTCCTAGAGCCTATCTTTAAAATACGCGACTGACAGACAGCCCAGCCCTGGAGTGACAAGTTTGGTCCCCAGGCGAGCGTGAGAGAACCCCTTGAACCTGTGAATTAGTCATAGGAGGGGCGTTGAAATATACATAAGATAGGCAACAATTCACCAAGTTCACCAAGCAAGAGGTATTCCTAGAGCCTATCTTTAAAATCCTCGAGTGACAGACAGCCTACGAGTGACTAGTTTGGTTATCCTCTTGAAGACGAGCGTGAGAGAACCCCTTGAACCTGTGCATTAGTCATAGGAGGGGCGTCGAAATATACATGAATAGACAACAATTTCACCAAGCAAGAGGTATTCCTAGAGCCTATATTCTTTAAAATACGCGAGTAACAGACAGCGCCTGGCAGGAGTGACTATTTTTCCCTCTATACCCAGAAGGCGAGCGAGAGAGAACCCCTTGAACCTGTGTATGAGTCATGGGAGGGGCGTTCGAAATATACATGAGATAGGCAACAATTCACCAAGTTCACCAAGCAAGAGGTATTCCTAGAGCCTATCTTTAAAATCGCGAGGACAGACACCCTAGCTGGAGTGACAAGTTTGCGTCCCAAGGCGAGCGTGAGAGAACCCCTTGAACCTGTGCATTAGTCATAGGAGAGGCGTTGAAATATACATGAAATAGACAACAATTTCACCAAGCAAGAGGTATTCCTGGAGCCTATCTTTAAAATACGCGAGTAACAGACAGCGCGCCTGGCAGGAGTGACTATTTTTCCCTCTATACCCAGAAGGCGAGCGTGAGAGAGCCCCTTGAACCTGTGCATGAGTCATAGGAGGGGCGTTGAAATATACATGAGATAGGCAACAATTTCACCAAGCAAGAGGTATTCCTAGAGCCTATCTTTAAAATACGCAAGTGACAGACAGCCCAGCCCTGGAGTGACAAGTTTGGTCCCCAGGCGAGCGTGAGAGAACCCCTTGAACCTGTGCATTAGTCATAGGCAGGGCGTTGAAATATACATGAGATTGGCAACAATTCACCGAGCAAGACTGCAAGAGGTATTCCTAGAGCCTATCTTTAAAATCCGCGAGTGACAGACTATTGATTGGTTCCCGTTTTCTTGCCAGGCAGCGAGGGGTGGGGCGCGCCTCTCGCCTCGCTTCCTCCCACCCGCCCTGCTCACCACCTCATCTTAAACCTTATTTCCCCTTCTCTCTCAAACTCATTCTCACTTCTAACCAGCACCAAGCCACTCAGAATACCCATGGATAATAACGAAGCCACGAAAGCACACGGAGGTTCTTGATATTGGGAATTAAACCGCCCCAGACAGAGTAATAAAGACGAAGAGTTTTGAGAGGGACGAAGGGCGGTGAGTTACGGGAGGGCGCATGGCCGCAGGGGCACACGCATCCTCCTCCTACCATAACAAAACATGGCGATCCTCCACAGGGAAAGTTGAAATATGACACAGTTCGGCGGTATTACACCCTGTGGGCACCTTGGATCCTGAGAGACAGGTGCCAGGGTTATAGTGCAAACCTGCGCAGGAAGGAAAAGTGCAGAGATGAGGTGGTAGGCGGCAGGGCAAAGCCATCTCCCCTTGATAGAGTTTCCCTTCGACCCGCGAGCCACCCGAGGACTCGTATTTCGTGTGCAAAGTGTTGGAAATAGTACCCAGGGCGTGGTCTTTGGACAGTGTGCCGTTGTTTAGCCTGTGGACTCTAAAACCTGTTGAAATGACGAGGAAGGGTGAGTTATATCCCTGTTTCCGTAGCTATGTCATGTAGGCGTGTCGTCTTTTACTGTCATTGGGGCAGTTTTTGTGTTTTCCGTGTGTAGTTAATGGGATGGGTAGTGAAGGGGGCGTGGGAAGGGGCGTGTCGCGGTATTCGACGAGGCGTTGGTAATCATGTACATTTGGAGAGGTAGGAAATGTGGCTCTTTAAGCAGTGAGGAGTGAGCAGGTATTGATCCAGGGGCGCGGGTGCTCGTGGAGAGGAGGGACAAAAGGCCGCTTGCACACATGGCTTCCACTGGCTCCTCTCTCGGCTCGTGGGGGCAAGGCGCTCTGTGGCCTCCCTGCCCGCCCTCTCCGTGTGCTTTATGGCATTTTAAGAGGATTTCCTAGTTGACCTATATGGAAGCAGTGGCTGATTTCACTCTTAGACAGTATAAACATAGTCTTGGCTGATGGCTGTGTCTTGGTGATGTGCTTTTTCTTGTGTTTTGTCTCTTTTTTTTTCTCGCTCTTTTTGTTTATATGGTCTGTAATAAAGTTGTTGAATTGAATTGAAATACGCAAACTTTGTTACTGAAATGGATAGTGAATTATTTTTCATGACTTGGACTGAGTGGATGAAACTTGTATGAGGTGAATTCACTATTATTTTGAGTATAAGTGCATTGCAAATTTTATTTAGACACGTGCAGTGTTGAGCGTGTTTGATGTAGGCCATTATTTTGTTTTATACATCCCAAGTAGTGTGGCTAGCCACAAATGTGATTTGAGCTTCAGTATTGACAAAATCCATGCCATAGAGATGTGCCCAGTGTAGTTACCCAGTGAAAGTGATCCTTACTGTATAAGGCTACATAGATCAGTGTGAAACAGTGCAGTGTCATGGACAATATATTCTATAGTGCCAAATTGATGTAAAACAAAGTAATTGCATCCTGTGCTTCATATACGATATATGTGTGTGTGTGTATATACAGGCTTTTATATATATATATATATATATATATATATATATATATATATATATATATATATA
>JACEEZ010019986.1:87500-132500 GCA_016584305.1 Chionoecetes opilio | reverse complement strand
GTGTGTATGTGTGTGTGTGTGTGTGTGTGTGTGTGTGTGTGTGTGTGTGTGTGTGTGTATTTACCTAGTTGTATTTACCTAGTTGTAACATACAGGAAAAAACTCGTACTGTCCCGTCTCCAAATCTACTATTATCCAGTTTGCCTTTGAAGTCCTGAATACTTCTTGCATTAAGTGTGTGTGTGTGTGTGTGTGTGTGTGGTTAGCGAGTGTGAGGCTGTGACCTGACGTGACCTTATATAGTAAGTAAGTAAGTAAATATATTGACCACAAAATTGCAACTAAAATAATACAAATAAAATAGCAAACAGGTCAAACGCAGCAAAAAACAAGCATAATATTTAAGTATGTAAGTATTCATAGTCCAATATTTGTTTCATTTCCAAATACATCATTATTTATGCAAGCCATTACACAGGCTAAAAAACACACAACCATCTGTTTGAAATTTTAAATAGCCTACAACTAGATCTTGAAAAACATACAGAAGTGATTCATCGCTTGAAGGGGATGTGTGTATGGCCAGGCTAGGGAAGGTCACAGGTCACCCCCTCACAGCCTCCCTGAGCCATTCAGGTCACAGCCTCACACACACACACATACACACACGCACGCACGCACGCACGCACACATACACACACACGCACACACACACGCACACGCACACACACACACACACGCACACACACACACACACACACACTTTACATATATTTTGGATATGTAACAGTACGACCATACTATAGATATTTTCCTGTATGTTACAACTACAGTAGGTAATTACAACTAGGTATATACACATAAGAACATTAGAACATAAGGAATCTACAAGAGGCCGCGAGACCTACACGTGGTAGTTCCTATTACTTAACACTACCTACATCCACCTTTCATCCCCATCCATGAACCGATCTAGCCTCATTTAGCTCATTAACTCCCTAATGACTGCACTAACTACCCAACTACCCCTTCCATGAAATTATCTAGCCTCCTTTTAAAGTTCCCTAAATACTCCGCACTAACAACCTAACTACCTAATCACCTGGCCAAACCTGTCTTCTCTTGGCACAGCTACGATGACTACGACCTAACACAGGAGATCACCACTGTTAAGGTCTGCCACGACGGGGGGGAGAATGGCCTGGGCAGCTACCCTCGTCTCAATGGCTCCAACATACTCAAGGGCGGGAGTGATGATGCCTCCCAAGCCTCGAGCAGGTAAGCCATTCATTACTACATTGTCTTAATCACGCTATTTTATTTCCATTTTTTTTAATCATAAGGAAATGGCTAAGGGGAGATTCAATGGTGTTTTTTTTGGCGTGTGTTAGTCTCAAAAAAAATTCTAAACCGTACTCAATATTCTGTTTATATACACCTCTTTCTGCCTTCAGTAAAAAAAAAAAATGGAGTGTGTAATTCATTGCTATTGGTATTAATTAATCCGTCAAGAATGTCAGTACTGAGATAGACTCTTTATTTAACATATATTTAGTTAGTCTCCTATTATATCTTGGTCTTCATTACCCTAAGTGCTAACTCCCCTATGGCGCATGTTAAGAAAAGTAGAGGAAAGTATATAACTCAAGACTAAATTATTGATGTTTTAAAGAGTAGTGTTTCACGTCACATCCCTTCAGGGCATCTTATAACACTGTGATCTGTTAAGAAAAGTAGAGGAAAGTATGTAGGGCAGAGCGGGGCAGGTTGCATCATTGCCTCTAACTCGCATTACACTTTTTTTATTATTATTATTGTTGTAGTTGTAGTAGTAGTCGTCGTTTATAGTAGTAGTAGTAGTAGTATTAAGACGATGTACGTGTGATAACATGCGAGTTAGAGGCAATGATGCAACCTACCCTCGATGCAACCTGCCCCGCTCTCCCTAACTCAAGATAAATTATTGATGTTTTAAAGAGTAGTTATTCATGTAGTACCTTCACCTTCTCCTTCATGCCTTCACCCTTACCTAACTTGCTGTATTGAAGGGAAGAGTAACCGCACCTTTTCCAGCCAACACAGTCACACCGATCCACAGAAAGGGACTAAAGATGAATTTTGATGTTTTAACCCTTTGAGACCCAGAACGTAATTTCCATAGTAATTTGGGTATCATTAGACGATTTTTAGTGAATATAAGTAAAAATTATAGATATGACCTATTTAGTATCCTTGTCCACTAACTCATTTGGTATACTCAGTGACTTTTCGTAATTTTATGGCTAACAACAGACGATTATATATAGCAAAGGAAAGATCTGGGCGTGAAGGGGTTAAAGAGTAGTTCTTCATACTTCACCCTTACCTAACTTGCTCTATTGAAGGGAAGGGGGAGAGTCACCGCACCTTTCCCACCCACCCTTGTTTTTCATACTTCACCCTTAGCTAACTTGCTCTATTGAAGGGAAGGGGGACAGTCACCGCACCTTCCCACCCCTTGTTTTTCATACTTCACCCTTACCTAACTTGCTCTATTGAAGGGAAGGGGGACTGTCACCGCACCTTTCCCACCCCCTTGTTTTTCATACTTCACCCTTACCTAACTGGCTGTATTGAAGGGAAGGGGGAGAGTCACCGCACCTTCCCCCCCCTTGTTTTTCATACTTCACCCTTACCTAACTTGCTCTATTGAAGGGAAGGGGACTGTCACCGCACCTTCCCCCTCCCCTCATATCTAGTGGAAGCGTTGCCCTCTCTCCTCCCTATCCTCCTTGCCTTCCTTATCTCCAGTCACTCTCCAGTCACTCTGCTCCTCCTGTCCCTTCTCTTGATCTATCTGACTTCCACTCCCTTTCCTACTTCTCCCTTCCCTCTTCCCGTCACCCCCACTCCACTCACCCAACACTATAAAGGCAAACACAGTGAATGACAAAGATAAATCAAGTTCTCTTATAATGATGTTTGTTCATGTTCGTCTTCATTATTAGGGGAGAGTCACCGCACCTTTCCCCCCCCTTGTCACCCAGGTGTACCCTAAAGAGGGAGTTGCCAGCCATCCCCCTCAGCGCTCAGCCTGACGCGGGAGGAACAGAGTGTAATGTGGAGCGTACTCAGTCCCAGCACTCCTCAGACTTGTACGCTGCTGTGGGAGAAGTGGATGGTGAGTACAGGTGGAGCAAGGATGTGGAGTGGATGTATTAGGCCTATTTGGAATGATACAAATGTGGATGCTTGATGGCTGTGGAAGAAGTGGAGGATGAGTACAGGTGGAGCAAGGATGTGGAGTGGATGTATTAGGCCTACTTGGAATGATACAAATGTGGATGCTTGATGGCTGTGGAAGAAGTGGATGATGAGTACAGGTGGAGCAAGGATGTGGAGTAGACTTGTATGATCTTGGGGGAATGATAGTGAGTACAGTAGCAAGGAATGATATTATGAGTGGAATTTTTATAAATTGTAGATGATATTACAGTGTGGAGTATTAGGTATCTTGGAGTAATGGATTATATCGTGGAATGATGCAGATGTGGATGTAAGAAGTCTAGGATGGAGTACTTAGTAATGAATTTAATGTATATGTGGTGTGTTGCTGTTGTGATATGGATGTAAAATATAGTACTTTTTGTAGAATTATAAAAAAATGAGTTCTTTAGTCCTGTAGATGTGACATGATGGTGAGAAAGATGATACTTTTTGTAGAAGTATAACAAAAAGAGTTCTTTAGTCCTGTATATATGAGTGGTTATGGATGGCGAGTGGAATGAGAGGCATGTAGTAATGATAGATATGAGTGGTTATGGATGGCGAGTGGAATGAGAGGCATGTAGTAATGATAGATATGAGTGGTTATGGATGGCGAGTGAAATGAGAGGCATGTAGTAATGATAGATATGAGTGGTTATGGATGGTGAGTGGATGAGAGGCATGTAGTAATGATAGATATGAGTGGTTATGGATGGCGAGTGGAATGAGAGGCATGTAGTAATGATAGATATGAGTGGTTATGGATGGCGAGTGGATGAGAGGCATGTAGTAATGATAGATATGAGTGGTTATGGATGGCGAGTGGATGAGAGGCATGTAGTAATGATAGATATGAGTGGTTATGGATGGCGAGTGGAGTGAGAGGCATGTAGTAATGATAGATATGAGTGGTTATGGATGGCGAGTGGAATGAGAGGCATGTAGTAATGATAGATATGAGTGGTTATGGATGGCGAGTGGAGTGAGAGGCATGTAGTAATGATAGATATGAGTGGTTATGGATGGCGAGTGGAGTGAGAGGCATGTAGTAATGATAGATATGAGTGGTTATGGATGGCGAGTGGAATGAGAGGCATGTAGTAATGATAGATATGAGTGGTTATGGATGGCGAGTGGAATGAGAGGCATGTAGTAATGATAGATATGAGTGGTTATGGATGGCGAGTGGAATGAGAGGCATGAAGTAATGATAGATATGAGTGGTTATGGATGGCGAGTGGAGTGAGAGGCATGTAGTAATGATAGATATGAGTGGTTATGGATGGCGAGTGGAGTGAGAGGCATGTAGTAATGATAGATATGAGTGGTTATGGATGGCGAGTGGAGTGAGAGGCATGTAGTAATGATAGATATGAGTGGTTATGGATGGCGAGTGGAGTGAGAGGCATGTAGTAATGATAGATATGAGTGGTTATGGATGGCGAGTGGAATGAGAGGCATGTAGTAATGATAGATATGAGTGGTTATGGATGGCGAGTGGAATGAGAGGCATGTAGTAATGATAGATATGAGTGGTTATGGATGGCGAGTGGAGTGAGAGGCATGTAGTAATGATAGATATGAGTGGTTATGGATGGCGAGTGGAGTGAGAGGCATGTAGTAATGATAGATATGAGTGGTTATGGATGGCGAGTGGAGTGAGAGGCATGTAGTAATGATAGATATGAGTGGTTATGGATGGCGAGTGGAGTGAGAGGCATGTAGTAATGATAGATATGAGTGGTTATGGATGGCGAGTGGAGTGAGAGGCATGTAGTAATGATAGATATGAGTGGTTATGGATGGCGAGTGGAATGAGAGGCATGTAGTAATGATAGATATGAGTGGTTATGGATGGCGAGTGGAATGAGAGGCATGTAGTAATGATAGATATGAGTGGTTATGGATGGCGAGTGGAATGAGAGGCATGAGTAATGATAGATATGAGTGGTTATGGATGGCGAGTGGAGTGAGAGGCATGTAGTAATGATAGATATGAGTGGTTATGGATGGCGAGTGGAGTGAGAGGCATGTAGTAATGATAGATATGAGTGGTTATGGATGGCGAGTGGAATGAGAGGCATGTAGTAATGATAGATATGAGTGGTTATGGATGGCGAGTGGAATGAGAGGCATGTAGTAATGATAGATATGAGTGGTTATGGATGGCGAGTGGAGTGAGAGGCATGTAGTAATGATAGATATGAGTGGTTATGGATGGCGAGTGGAGTGAGAGGCATGTAGTAATGATAGATATGAGTGGTTATGGATGGCGAGTGGAGTGAGAGGCATGTAGTAATGATAGATATGAGTGGTTATGGATGGCGAGTGGATGAGAGGCATGTAGTAATGATAGATATGAGTGGTTATGGATGGCGAGTGGAATGAGAGGCATGTAGTAATGATAGATATGAGTGGTTATGGATGGCGAGTGGATGAGAGGCATGTAGTAATGATAGATATGAGTGGTTATGGATGGCGAGTGGAGTGAGAGGCATGTAGTAATGATAGATATGAGTGGTTATGGATGGCGAGTGGAGTGAGAGGCATGTAGTAATGATAGATATGAGTGGTTATGGATGGCGAGTGGAGTGAGAGGCATGTAGTAATGATAGATATGAGTGGTTATGGATGGCGAGTGGAGTGAGAGGCATGTAGTAATGATAGATATGAGTGGTTATGGATGGCGAGTGGAGTGAGAGGCATGTAGTAATGATAGATATGAGTGGTTATGGATGGCGAGTGGAATGAGAGGCATGTAGTAATGATAGATATGAGTGGTTATGGATGGCGAGTGGAATGAGAGGCATGTAGTAATGATAGATATGAGTGGTTATGGATGGCGAGTGGAATGAGAGGCATGTAGTAATGATAGATATGAGTGGTTATGGTGGGCGAGGGAATGAGAGGCATGTAGTAATGATAGATATGAGTGGTTATGGATGGCGAGTGGAATGAGAGGCATGTAGTAATGATAGATATGAGTGGTTATGGATGGCGAGGGGAATGAGAGGCATGAAGTAATTATGGATGGCGAGTGGAATGAGAGGCATGTAGTAATTATAGATGTGAGTGGTTATGGTGGGCGAGGGGAATGAGAGGCATGAAGTAATTACTGTGATGGTTACCAGGTGGCGGTGGTCTGGGAAAGGTCATTGGAGGGGTACAGGTGCTCCCGGCAGGTGCCATTGGGCTTGATGGGCGGGCTGCCATCATCAGAGACCCCGCCCTCACCTCCCCCACCGAACCCACACCCCCTCCCCCACACCCAGAAGCCGTGGGGGGTGAGGGGCCAGCAGGTCACCCTTATGCCAAAGTGAAGAAGAATCACCCTTACGCTCATGTCAAGCTACCAAAGAGTGAGTGTGAAGCCCCTTTGTGTTGCTCTTGTGTTGCTCCTTTGGCCTCGCTGCTGGAGCAAGTGGTACTACTACACCTCTGCGCTCAGACTATCCCCTTTAGTGTTTAGCGGGGGCCTCCCAGCCGCCTCCCAGCCCAGTCTGGCCCGCTCAGGTTACTTCCAAAGGGGGAATACTCCTTGCCTCCACTCTACAGGTTGAACACTCTTACTACGTGACTATTACACATATACTCAAGGGAAAATGAGGTAGCTTATGCATATTTTATACTCCTATCTGGGCTTTAGTGTTGTGTAATTAGGGTTGATTATGTCTTGCCTGCACTCTACAGGTTGAACACTCTTACTACGTGACTATTACACATATATACTCAAGGAAAATGAGGTAGTTTATGCATATTTTATACTCCTATCTGGGCTTTAGTATTATGTAATTAGGGTTGATAATATGTAATTGAAGGTATTTATCTGCGGTAATTAGGTTGAATAGTCTTACCTACATGAATATTACACATATATTCAAGGGAAATGAGGTAGTTTATGCATATCTTATACTCATATCTGGGCTCACATATCTTATACTCCTATCTGGGCTTTAGTATTATTAGGTTTGATAATGTCATTGCTATTTATCTGCAGTAATCAAGAAGACAGTTAGTATGATAAGCTCCATTGTTGCCTGCAGGTAATAGAGATTTGGGTTCCATTCATTGATTATTAGTATTACCACTTCCAGGGCCCAGGGGGTTTGCTGTATACTTGAGTAGTAAAATCAATACTTAGTAATGGCTTCACATCACACAACAGGCTGATAAAATACACAGCATAAAACTTAAGAGGCAATGATGATACTTTCTGAAGCATTTGGAACATATTTCTTGAGAGGCAATTATAATACTTTCTGAAGCATTGGAACATATTTCTTGAGAGGCAATTATAATACTTTCTGAAGCATTTGGAACATATTTCTTGAGAGGCAATTATAATACTTTCTGAAGCATTTGGAACATATTTCTTGAGAGGCAATTATAATACTTTCTGAAGCATTTGGAACATATTTCTTGAGAGGCAATTATAATACTTTCTGAAGCAATTGGAACATATTTCTTTAGTGGCAATTATAATACTTTCTGAAGCATTTGGAACATATTTCTTTAGTGGCAATTATAATACTTTCTGAAGCAATTGGAACATATTTCTTTATTGGCAATTATAATACTTTCTGAAGCAATTGGAACATATTTCTTGAGAGGCAATTATAATACTTTCTGAAGCATTTGGAACATATTTCTTGAGAGGCAATTATAATACTTTCTGAAGCATTTGGAACATATTTCTTGAGAGGCAATTATAATACTTTCTGAAGCAATTGGAACATATTTCTTGAGAGGCAATTATAATACTTTCTGAAGCAATTGGAACATATTTCTTTAGTGGCAATTATAATACTTTCTGAAGCAATTGGAACATATTTCTTGAGAGGCAATTATAATACTTTCTGAAGCAATTGGAACATATTTCTTTAGTGGCAATTATAATACTTTCTGAAGCAATTGGAACATATTTCTTTAGTGGCAATTATAATACTTTCTGAAGCAATTGGAACATATTTCTTTAGTGGCAATTATAATACTTTCTGAAGCAATTGGAACATATTTCTTGAGAGGCAATTATAATACTTTCTGAAGCAATTGGAACATATTTCTTTAGTGGCAATTATAATACTTTCTGAAGCAATTGGAACATATTTCTTGAGAGGCAATTATAATACTTTCTGAAGCATTTGGAACATATTTCTTGAGAGGCAATTATAATACTTTCTGAAGCAATTGAAACATATATCTTTAGTGGCAATTATAATACTTTCTGAAGCAATTGGAACATATTTCTTTTGTGGCAATTATAATACTTTCTGAAGCAATTGGAACATATTTCTTTTGTGGCAATTATAATACTTTCTGAAGCAATTGGAACATATTTCTTTAGTGGCAATTATAATACTTTCTGAAGCATTTGGAACATATTTCTTGAGAGGCAATTATAATACTTTCTGAAGCAATTGAAACATATATCTTTAGTGGCAATTATAATACTTTCTGAAGCAATTGGAACATATTTCTTTTGTGGCAATTATAATACTTTCTGAAGCATTTGGAACATATTTCTTGAGAGGCAATTATAATACTTTCTGAAGCAATTGGAACATATTTCTTGAGAGGCAATTATAATACTTTCTGAAGCAATTGGAACATATATCTTGAGAGGCAATTATAATACTTTCTGAAGCAATTGGAACATATATCTTGAGAGGCAATTATAATACTTTCTGAAGCAATTGGAACATATTTCTTGAGAGGCAATTATAATACTTTCTGAAGCAATTGGAACATATATCTTGAGAGGCAATTATAATACTTTCTGCAGCAATTGGAACATATTTCTTGAGAGGCAATTATAATACTTTCTGCAGCAATTGGAACATATTTCTTGAGAGGCAATTATAATACTTTCTGCAGCAATTGGAACATATTTCTTTAGTGGCAATTATAATACTTTCTGCAGCATTGGAACATATTTCTTTAGTGGCAATTATAATACTTTCTGAAGCATTTGGAACATATTTCTTTAGTGGCAATTATAATACTTTCTGCAGCAATTGGAACATATTTCTTTAGTGGCAATTATAATACTTTCTGAAGCATTTGGAACATATTTCTTTAGTGGCAATTATAATACTTTCTGAAGCAATTGGAACATATTTCTTTAGTGGCAATTATAATACTTTCTGTAGCATTTGGAACATATTTCTTTAGTGGCAATTATAATACTTTCTGAAGCATTTGGAACATATTTCTTGAGAGGCAATTATAATACTTTCTGAAGCATTTGGAACATATTTCTTAAGTGGCAATTATAATACTTTCTGAAGCAATGTGACATATTTATTACTTCTTCAGACTTAAATGTGATAACAAATATTTCATCATGGTACCTACTCATGACTTTTCAGAGGATCATCCCTATGCTAAGGTTATCCGCGACGGCTCGGAGGACCCAGAGACGGATACTGACAACTATGATGACCCTAAAGCCATTACCAAAGAAAAGAGGTAAGTGGAGGGGACAAAAACTGCACCTTAAGTGGCCTTCCATTTTTTTTTTTTTTTTTTTTGGGGGGGGGGGGGGCTTCCATTTTTTTTGGGGGGACTTCCATTTTTTTTTTGGGGGGGCCTTCCATTTTTTTTTGGGGGGGGGACCTCCATTTTTTTTGGGGGGGGGACTTCCATTTTTTTTTGGGGGGGGACTTCCATTTTTTTGGGGGGACTTCCAATTTTTTTTTGGGGGGGCCTTCCATTTTTTTTTGGGGGGGGACTTCCATTTTTTTTGGGGGGGACTTCCATTTTTTTTGGGGGGGGGCCTTCCATTTTTTTTTGGGGGGGGGACTTCCATTATTTTTTGGGGCGGGCCTTCCATTTTTTTTTTGGGGGGGGGGCCTGCCATTTTTTTTGGGGGGGGGCATTCCATTTTTTTTTTTTGGGGGGGCCTTCCATTTTTTTTTGGGGGCGGGCCTTCCATTTTTTTTTGGGGGGGGGGCCTTCCATTTTTTTTTGGGGGGCCTTCCATTTTTTTGGGGGGGGAGACTTCCATTTTTTTGGGGGGGGCTTCCATTTTTTATTTTTTTTCCTTCCATTTAATTTTGTTTTGTTTTTTGTATGTACAGCAGTGTATATATTGTTCACATATATGTATTGTCTTTAATTTGCTTTAGTACCTAAGTTCATTTACTCCTGTTTGTATAATTATGTTTTTTTTTTACTATATACCTGCGGGTGAAAATAAAATTATTATTATTATTATTATAAAAGTATCACTTACATATCATGCTTTTGATATTTATGCCAGGAGAAGGGAATGCTATAGTTCTTCTAAATTTCAGCTATATTTTATCATAGTTAACCATATTATCAGGTAAACATAGGCATCATTTTAAGCATGAGACCTTAAGATAGAATGGAATTTTCGCCTCATTAAAAAAAATAGACTTATAGTTACAGATCATTCTTATCCATCATCTTATCTATTATCTTTTCCACTCCAAACACAAAATGAACTCCACACAAAATGAACATTCAATTCTTTTTGACCCTACAAGTGACCTCCCAAACAAGCAGGGTCATCACACAAGTCATCAGTCTAGGTAAAAACAACACTTATCCTAACCTAACCGAACCTATAGTCACAGATCATTCTTATCCACTCTCCCTAGTCCTGGGTGGAGCTCCGAGGGCGGGTACGAACCTGCGCCTCCAATACCCGAGAAGAGATTCGACCTGGAGGAGGAAAAAACCCAGGGAGCGACTGCAACAGACCACAAGATGAGTGCCTCTGTGACCTCAGCATCCTCAGAGAAGGGACCAGCCTCACCCAGGTCTCCCCACCTCAGTGCCCGGCCGGCTGCCTTGGGGAGCACACCCTCACCCACCTCTCCTCCCCCAAGCCAGTCAGCAGCTAGTGAGATCGTAGCTGCTTTGGCCATCTCAGGGAGGACACCGGCCAATGAGGAGATGCCTTATATGACACCTCCACTCCACCATGTAAGTTGTATCATTTGGAAAGGGCTGGAGATTTTTTTTTTGGGGGTAAGGGGTTGACGGTCAGATCTTTATTTTTTTTATTTATTTTTTTTTTAAAGGAATTTTTTTTTTTGAGATGTTACCTTTTATTTATATATTTCACTACTTCCAAGGTTAAGATAGCCTAATTATAATACTGTTGTAAGGCCAGAGATAGTTAGTTAATATTGTATAGCCTAAAAGTTGATTATATTTCTTCCAATGGCTCACTCTTATTTGATAACAATGTAGGTAGTGATGGGTAGAATGATAGGGTTGTAATTTTAATGATCTCATGTGCTTACGTTAGTTTCATTACTTTTCAAGCCACCTGAGGATGTGAGTTTGTCGATTTGTTGTTTTCATGTTTGATAGTAGGGTTGTTAAGCACTAATGTGACAATTGAAGAAGACGCTAATTTGACAGTTGAAGAAGACGCTAATTTGACAGTTGAAGAAGACGCTAATTTGACAGTTGAAGAAGACGCTAATTTGACAGTTGAAGAAGACGCTAATTTGACAGTTGAAGAAGACGCTAATTTGACAGTTGAAGAAGACGCTAATTTGACAGTTGAAGAAGACGCTAATTTGACAGTTGAAGAAGACGCTAATTTGACAGTTGAAGAAGATGCTAATTTGACAGTTGAAGAAGAAATTAGAAGCCACTTTTTAGACATCAGCAGAGTAGGATGAATTTTAGACCAACTTTCAACACTCCATCACTGTTGCAATTGATCTATTTAAGTTTGCCTCTTGTAGCTTCCTTATCTTCGTATGTTCTTATGTAATTTGTAATGAAATATGAACCCCATGTCTTGTCTTGTCCCCCCCTTATCACACCCCAGGCTGACATAGACATCTCATTACAGCTGAAATATGTTGAAATTGATCACTTATATAATCACCTTAATGTTGCAATTTATCCATTTAATTTATAATGCATAATGAATGTCTTGTCTTGCTCCCCCTCCTTAGTGAGTGAGCTTTCAAATTAGTGAGCTTTAAAGGGAGGCTAGATAAATTCATGGATGGGGATGAAAGTTGGATGTAGGTATTGTTAAGTAACAGGAACTACCTCGTGTAGGTCTCGCGGCCTCTTGTAGCTTCCTTACTTTCTTATGTTCTTATGTTCTTATGTTCTTATGTTCTTATGTTCTTATGTCTTGTCTTGCTCCCCCTTCTCACACCCCAGGCTGGCATAGACATCTCATCACAGCAAAACTTTAGTGGGGACTCGCAGGACTCCCGCGGCTACACCAGCATCAGTGTGCGGGAACCCCTGGCCACTATCAAGGCCCAGACCCAGGCCGCCGCCGCCGCCGGTGCCCCTCAGACCGCAGGGGGACAGCCGGGAGAGGGGGAAGGGTGGGTACTCAAAAATGAATCTTCATCACAAGATATAGTTTATTTTTTTTTACACCTGGATGTCCTTTCTGCCACTTCAAAGACTAATACATAGATATAGAGACATAGAAATGGAGATAGTATAGTTATGCTAATTATTTTTTTTTACACCTGAATGCTAGACGTACTACTATAGTTTTTTTTAAATATTTTATATATTTTTTTTTTCTTGAGTGCTAATGTTCTGCTACTACTGCTTCTACTTTTACTGCAACGACTACTACAACTGACTACTACTACTGCTACAACTGCTACTACAACTGAATACTACTATACCACTTACAATAGACTACTACTACTACTACTACTACTACTACTACTACTACTACTACTACTACTACTACTACTACTACTACTACTACTATTACTACTACTACTACTACTCTACCACTAACAATCTCAACAGTTACTACATGACCGTCTCGGATGATTCTGCGGACGAAATGTACGCCTGCATCTACGAGGGCAACCGAGGGGTGGGCAGCGAGACTTACGCTCAGATTGAACCCCGGTCGACGCCGCCCCCGCCCCCGCCCCCCATGCCCAGCCCCCCCCACGCCCCGTCAACCCCTTCGCCTCTCTCAACCCGAGGGGAATCGCAGCCGCCTCCCGCGCCTCCGAGTGTTGACAGTCTGCGTCATGTTGTGCACTCCAGACAAGGTGTGTAGTGACTCTTTAGGCTTTACTCTTCAGTTGCCTTAACCCCTTCACGCCCAGATCTTTCCTTTGCTATAAATAATTGTATGTTGCCAAGCCATAAAATTACAAAAAGTAACCAAATAAACCAAATTAGTTCGTGGATAAGGATACTAATCGGGTCATATCTATAAAAAACATTGCTTATATTCATTAAAAATCATCTCATGGTGGTCAAATTACAATGGAAATTACGTTCTGGGCCTCAAGTGGTTAAAATTACCATTGGTTGACTACTTTTTCTCCCCTTTTTTTGTTGATAAGTTTTCATGAGAGGTCTGAGAGTGCTGTGATGGAAAGTCTGTGTCTCTGAAGTGCCTCCTCAAAGTGTGAAGTCAAGCAGAAGAATGGCAATTTACAGGAACTACCTCGTATAGGTCTCACGGCCTCTTGTAGCTTCCTTATTTTCTTATGTTCTTATGGCACGTCATTCCTCATGTCTCTTTCTTTGCATATCCTGGATGGTGCAGATTCTCATACCTGATGATGTGAATATGGAGGTAAAAAGATAGCGTGAGGTAAAGCGATAGTGTAGGAGTTTTATTGCTACTACTGCTGATGCTGTTGAGTGCTACTGCTGCTGCTGTGTGGGTGCTGATCTGTGAGCCCAGTGCTTGTGATTGATTGCCCAATGCCAGATTTCTCCAGTTATACACCTAAGCTTGATTGCAGTATCTCACGTGGCATGTTGAAGAAAGCACTACTTGAGAGGTGCTTTGGGCTGTGACTGATTTGTACTACTTGGGGAAGCACTACTTGAGAGGTGCTTTGGGCTGTGGCTGATCGCAGGACACGGACAAAGATGTGCGGTTTGCCTTGTAAAATATGGGTTTGACTGAGGGTTTTTACCGTACATAAAGGCTACATAGTAAGCTTGTGCTATCTATTCACTTCACTTCACAGGTTTTTTAGTAAAACCAGATGTCTTTGAATGGAACACATTTTTATAGTGGTATATAAAGTCAGTAAATTAGTCACAGATTGTCTGCTTGAGGACACAACATTATGTGCAAAACTTGAGTTGCTTGACGTGAAAGAATCCTTGGTGGATATTGAAAACTTCTCAGCCATTTGCAGAAACAGCATATTTTTGAGTTTAAATAATAATGAAAACTTGGGTTTTCAGAGGGCTTAGTAGGGTTAGATTCTCTTTTTAATTTTATTCTGAAAGTACAGTCTATATGGAAAAGTACCATGAATATGTTATTGGAATCCCAGCAGTATGAGAGTGCTTGAAGGCTTGTAAGGAGCTCTCCCTTTTATCCTGAGTTGGCACTCTTTTATGCATTAACACAAGGACACATCATGACAGGTATACGTGTGGGCATTGCTTATGTAGCTGTGTGCCGTGGTGTTTGGAGTGCAAGCCTTACGGCCCTGTGCTGAGCCAAAGGAGCCTTAGGGTACTTATGGCCCTGTGTTATGGCCCTTGTATTCAAGCCTTATGGTACTTGTGGCCCTGTGCTGAGCCAAAGGAGCCTTATCCTACTTATGGTCTTGTGTTATGGCCCTGTATTCAAGCCTTATGGTACTTATAGCCCTGTGTTCTTTTGGCCCTGTATTCAAGCCTTATGGTACTTATGGCCGTGTGCTGAGCTAAAGTAATGAAGTGTTCCCCGCCAGACAATGAGAATATGAAGTGGATTCTGTGCCAATTTTAAACTGTATACTCCCGCTGACGGCTCTCAGCCGTCGCCAGTTTTAAACCTTGTATCTCCGTACATAAGGGTCATGGCGTTTCAGTATTCACACACATGGCGAGTCAGAATATGAAACAAGTATACACATCTTGGCAACTCATCTCCCATCCCTTCCGCGCCCCTCACAGCTTGATTTTTTCGCGGTAAATGGTAAATGATAAAATTTGACGGGTCTGGGCGATACAAAATTATACATTTTTGGCGGGGCTCAACAAGTTACAACATTTTCAAGAACATTTGGGTTTGAGTTCATATCTTCATCTCTAAGTTGTGTTAGATATACCAATATAATGGAGTCACTGTCTCTGCAGCGTCGTCCAGCAGCGCCGCCAGCACGGTGATGGGCAGCCCGAGCGCCGAGAAGCGAGGCACGCGCTCCCCTCTGCCGCCGCTGCCGCAGGGAGACACCAGCATGTACTCTGGCCCCTCGCCGCAGCCCCCCCACTCCCCACCCCGCACAGTGGCCCCGGCGGAGAGGCCCACTCAGAGGGCACTGGAGGAGATGTATGCTAAGGTAGGTTAAGGTCAAGGTCAACACGTGAGGAATAGGATGCTGTTATTGATGATGATGATGATGCTGTTATTGATGATGATGATGATGCTGTTATTGATGATGATGATGATGCTGTTATTGATGATGATGATGATGCTGTTATTGATGATGATGATGCTGTTATTGAATTTTTCCAGGAGTTATTCATCTATTTGTCATGTAAGATTATGAATGCTTCTCACCTTTAGTATGTATACCTTTTTTATACATATAGTGTAGCATTTCATATTTCATTGATTTAGAATGGGATTGCAGGAAACACTTTTTTTACCACTATTTCGTCAACACGTGAGGGAAATGATGCAGTGTTTTAATTTTGCAGAGGTTAATTAATCTATTTGTCATGTAAGATTATGAATGCTTCTATCTTTAGTAGGTTAGGTATGTAGCATTTTGTATCTCATTGATTTAGAATGGGATTGCAGGAAACACTTTGTACTGCTATTTGGTACATGTGGTGGTTATGCCGTGACTGAAGTACGGCCAAGTTTTTTTTTAGTTGCCAGTCCCTATAAAGAAGACAGTAAGAGAATAAAATAAAAACAAAGGGTTATGCCAATTTAGTTCATGTTATGGATGAGCCTTGGTTTGAAGTTGTGTTGGTGTTATGGATGAGTCTGGTGCAATATTTTCACTCTTCTTCCTTCCTTCTTCACCTCTTCCTCCTCTTCCTATATATTTCTTCCTCCTCCTCCTCCTCTTCTTCCTTCCTCCTCTTCCTCCTCTTCCTTCCTCCTCCTCCTCCTCCTCCTCTTCCTTCCTCCTCCTTCAATATTTTACCCCATCTGGTGTTGCAGGTGATGAAGAAGCAGCGTCCTGGCCATGCCCGTGGTGACAGCGGTGGTGGAGGTGGGGAGAGTGATGCGGGCAGTGGCTCCTCCTCCCGTAGGGGCTCGGAGGACGTGGGAGGTACCCGTAGGGGGACTCACACTTCCCCACCCACCACTCCCCGCCAGTCCGTTGACCTCAGCTCCATGACACGTAGCTTGGTGGAGACACGTAACCACGAGGTTGTCTCCAACATCAGCCGTGCAAAGTCTTACGAGAAGGCCGGGGTGTGGAGTGCTAATGCCCCGCACACCCAACCCTCCCTGCCTAACTCCAGCTATCCGACTAAACCACAGGTGCCCCCAACCAGCTTCTACTCTGGCTCTGATCCAGGCTATGAAACGGTGAAGAATAGTGAGCCAGCCTATGCCAGTGTGGAAAGGCCGGAGGAAAACTACCCTGGCTATGAGACCGTGAAGCCTACCTCAGACGTCGAATCGGAGCCCGGGTACGAGACTCTGAGGCACCGGGAATACGAATTCGGCTATGAGACAGTGACCGGAGACGCCAAGGCAGCCCCCTCTGAGCCTGGCTATGAGACAGTGGCTCATGAGAAGATTACAGAGGAGGATGAGCCTGGCTATGAGACTGTCACCCATACCAGGACAATCCCAGGGTATGAGAGGGTGAAGGGTAAAACAGGGACTGGGTTTGGGGATCCCGGGTACGAAGAACTGAAGGGAACAACCCACCATCCACGCACCATTTCTGAGAATGACCCTAACTATGAACAGCTCAAGTTCACCAGCCGGGGGTCCAGCGAGGGCGAGTCAGAGCCTGGGTATGAGGTGGTGAAGAAAGCAGAGGAGCCAGAGAGCACCTATGAACTCATGAGGGACTATGACACCCAGCACTTCCCTCATTATGACAAGGTAGCGAAGGATGTGGTGGTGACAGTGCAGCAGGCAGCTCCTCCTCTCTATGCTACTGTCCAGAAAGGCCTGGATAAAAAGCCAAAGAGCCCAGAGGAGCCACCCACACAGGCTGCCGGGGTCCTGGAGAGCAACATGGACAGCTTCCCGCCGGTGTCGTCAGGAGGCACGGAGGTCCTGATGAGGGTGGGCTCCAAGGAGAGTAAAGACATGACATTGCCTCTCGCTAAGATGCAAGACAAGCAACAGGGATTAGGGAGATCACCAGAAGGCAAGAAGTCATCGCCACCCGGAGTGAAGAGTCCTAAAGGCTCTCCCACGTCATCAGGCAAGAGTCAAAAAGGATCGCCGACAACCAGAAGCCCCAAAGACTCACCAACCTCAAAGAAAAGTCTCAGAGGATCTCCACCGGCAGTTAAAAGTCCATCGGGCTCAATCAAAAGTCTTAAGAGTCCTTCCTCTCCAAAACCCACAGTCAATACTTCATCCTTCACAGCCAAAAGCCCGCCTTTGCTCGCTAAAAGTCCTGAGGGTTCTCCCAAGGAAGCCAGAAGCCCAGTCACTCTGTCACCACCTACTAAGAGTCCTTTAAGCTTTCCAAAGGATATTAAGATCCCCTCCCCTCCAGCTAAAAGTCCAGTGTGCTCTCCAAGGCAAGCCAAAGGTCCAGTCAGCTTCCACTCTTTAGCTAAGAGTCCAGTGGGATCTCTGGCTGAAAGAGATTCCATGGCTGCCTATGGACTGCCGGAAAGTTCCGGGGAAGACTCGCCCCCTATGATGAGGAGTCCTAGTCCAGACATTGATGTACCACTGGCTGGGAAGAGCACAGCAGCATCCCCACCTGCCGCCCAGAGCTCTGTTAGCAAGAGTCCTCCAAGGGAAACAAGTCCCCCGGCACCCTATGAGGCACCAGGCAAAGCATCGCCACCCATCATGAGGAGTCCGAGCCCACCTGCCAAAAAGGACAGTCCTCCCATGATGAAGAGTCCAAGCCCTGTCATGGACCTTCCTCCTCCACTGAAAAGTCCTCCTGGATCTCCACCTCAAGAAGGCAAGGAGTCCCCGCCCATGATGAGGAGTCCGAGCCCTGACATGGACTTGCCTCACGTCCGCAAGAGTCCCGTCTCCTCCCCTCCCCCTGCAGCCATGATGGAGATGCCAACCCTCACTGAAAGCCCCGGACTGCCCGACTTCCCCCCACCCGCCTCAATACCCTCCCCACCACAGAGTCCCGGCAAAGAGACGCCCCCTCTCACCAGGAGCCCAAGTCCTGACAGTGAAGCTGCCTCGCCTCTCAAGAGTTGTCCCAAAGCACCCAGTCCCCCAGCAGCAGCAGCAGTAGCAGCAGCAGCAGCCTCCAGCCCTCTGTCTGACTCTGGCTTCCCTATGGCGGCTGTACCACCACCACCACCACCACTGCTGCCAGCCATGGGCACACCACCACCACCACTGATGCCAGCCATGGGCACACCACCACCACCACTGCTGCCAGCCATGGACGCACCACCACCACCACTGCTGCCAGCCATGGATGCACCACCACCACCACTGCTGCCAGCCATGGATGCACCACCACCACCACTGCTGCCTGCCATGGACGCACCACCACCACCACTGCTGCCAGCCATGGATGCATCACCGCCGCCACTCCTGCCTGCCATGGATGCACCACCACCACCACCACTAATGCCTGCCGTGGATGCACCACCACCGCCACTCCTGCCTGCCATGGACGCAGAAGATGAGGCCAGGCCAGAACAGGTGCACCAACCCTCCCAGAATGCAGACATCATAACAAACTTGATAGGTAGCGAAGGGATGCAATTATCATCACTCACCAGTGAGAACATAGAGGAGTCCTTGCCAACAGTGTCTGAAGAAGCAGTCACCTTACCCTTAGTCCAGCCTGAGATGTTGGGGTCCGAGCGTGAGGGTTCCCCGATAGCCTTCAGCAGCCTGGGATCCGAGGACCTCCCGGCGCCCCTTCAAGCCGACGACACACACAGTCACCCTCAGGAGACTGTCAACCCGCTCTATTTACTGGACGAGGTCAATGACGGCGGCCTTGAACACATGCCCTACAGCCTGCAGGACGCCGAGCCCCTGCCCCCCCCTCTCTCGGGACCCTCCAGCCTGTGCGGGGAGCTGCCGCCGCCGCCGCCGCCGCCACCCCTGGTTATGGACATGGACGATGCAGTGTTCACCAACGACCTCCCCCCGCCCCTGCCCGAGTCCTCCCCCTTCATGGCCCGCACCAGCACGCTCTGTGACGACACTCCGCCACCCCCGCTAGTGCCGCCCTCTGATGTGGAAGGCTTGGATGAAATGCTGAACCTGGCCAACATGGGCTCCTCCTCCTCAGGCAGCACTGCAGGCCAGCCCGGCAGCCTTCACGGCAACTCAGACAAGGACTCGGACTCACCCCAGGAACCCAGCGTCATGCTGGTGGAAGCCAGCGTTGCAGCGGAGGAGCTGCCCCCTCCCCCACCCCTGCCAGAGCCACCAGAACCTTCAGAGGCAAAGGAGGAAGAGAAAGACCCCGACTCTGAAGTGGACAACTCTATATCTTCGGGGTACGAGGGAGGCTTCACTGCCGGCGGCGTCACCGTCACCGTCAACCCCATGTCTGACGTGGAGGAGACTTCGGAGTCCTCCGTGTGTGCCCTGCCTCCCCCGCCGCCTCCCCCGACCACCGGCGAGCACACCCACGTGCCGCCCCCCTCCCCCATCGTTGCTGGAGTCACCAGCGCCGGCAGTCAGAGCAGCAGCAGTGGCTCGGGCAGCCAGGACACCGGCAGTGGCAGTGTGGAGAGTGTGGTGACGGTGGAGTGTGTGGCGGCCCCGGACATCCCCGGCCCGGCGGCCACGCAGGCCTCGGACTCCTCGTCCAGCCCGGACGACCACAACTTGGAGCAGCACGAGCAGATCACCCCCGTGTGAGGCTTCTCGGCGACGTCGGGCGGCGGGGCGGCAGACCGGGCACAGTTTTTTAGGTACAGTTGCTCAGGACACTCTAGCACTCACACTTCCTACTAGAATGAGTCAGCTCACTTGTCATGCATCTTAAGAGGCCAATATTACGGTACTGTAGCCGGGTAGCTGATAACCCAAATGTTAGTCACATTTTCATGTATTGCAACCTTGTGGACCATCTCAGTTAGGCAACGCTACTATTAGTGAAATACTCTGGTAGCTGTTGGCTGTGAAATATTGATATTATACTAGTTCCCTTCTAGCTAGGAAAGAATTCCTCAGTAGATTAAGTAATATTAATGGTGTCATTGATGTGGGTGTGTCAGCGGCGGCAGTTTCCTTGCCGTCGTCTGGCAGTGCCCTTTGATTTAATCTATATCTTATATTTCCAGCAAGCTGCTGCAAGTTTATACGAAATGCAATTTTCATGATTATTTTTCTTAATTACATCAAACACTTGTCTAGTGAGTGGGAAGCTGGGTTTGGTATTGAGATTTGTACTCTGTAACAGATTGTATGTTTGTATAAGTAGAGGAAATGAGGCCGTGAAGCACTTGTTTTCTACAACTAGGTATGGCTGAGCGTAGCATTAGCAGGGACCACCGCGGCGTGTCTCAGGAGTGTGGCGGCTCCGCCCGGCACCTCGAGGCTGGCGGGCTGACAATCCCTCATCAAAAAATATGTTCTGAGTGTCTGTCACCAAAGTTCCTGTTTTTTTGCAAAGAGAAGCAGGTGAAAGCTTTAGGGTCTTAAGTGTGTGTTCATTACGTGTAAAGTGGCAAGTTGTATTTACTACGTATGCTGTGTGGTTGTAGCCAATCAGTCGTCACTTTATTTCCCTGTCTTCTGATTCGATTGACCCCCATCAGAATATGTGGCAGTCGTTCATACTCTCGGTCAGCATGTATAGTTCTTTTAACATTTCTTTGTCGGTGTACAAATGGTAACAGTGGCGTTTCAATCCGTAGCGCAGTGTCTGCTGAGCATCGTGCAGGCAGCTAGATATCAAAGCTCAATTGCACCTCACAGTTGTTATAATATTATCTCTCGGTGGTGTCACAAGACTCGTCGTGAGATTGCAGTCTCACGGAGGCAGATTCTTGTTTTAGCTGCACATGCGAATAGCCTCTCACCATTTACTTCTCTTGTTAAAGCACTGAGACTGGGTGTGAACAGATGTGTGGCAAATGCGAGACCCCTTTTGCCTTGTCAAATTTATCAATCCAAATTTTTTATATATTCTGTGGCCCTTTGGTTTTGTATCAATATATATTTTTCCATTTTTTTCAGTTTTAAAGAGTTAGCATGATTGAGTAAGATAGGTGTGAGGCGCGGGGACTATCGTGTACGTACTGTTTGTTGTCTTGAAAGTGAGCGCTCCTTGTCCTACTTTGGCAGAGATGCAAAACTGTTGCATATTTTGTCTTATATCAGTTTATGCAGATCAGTAATCATGCCCTTAAGTGTACTCATAAATTATTGATTATTAATCTTGTCATGAATGCAAGGAACTATCTCAGCCATGGTTTATAGATGTATTTTGTAGGGAATACAGTGAAACCTTTTACCACAGTGACGTGTTCAGAGCCAGTCACTGAATTTAAATAGTATTGTAGAGGAAGTATTTTGCTATCCGTAATCAAACACTGGTACTGTTAAAGTGTTAAATACTGCGGGTCCTGAAGTGGCCATTTTGGTGCATTTATGTTTGACAGCGAAGAATTCCTTTGATGTATGTTTTGTAAGACATCCTGTATGCTTCTCTTACATTAATGAGTTACTGGATATTCTCAACGATCTCTATGAACAACATGAAGACATCTGCACACTATTTAACACTGCCAGATCACAGAATGACTCCCTTAGCTTCATGGGGGAGTCGTAGCGCAGGCTCTGAACCTGCCGTGCCGGACCGAGGAATGTGTGACAACGAAAGGTGATTGCCCTCGAAGGTTTCACTGTTGATGTAGCTTTAGTGTGTGTGTGTATGTATGTAAGTGTGTGTGTGTGTGCGTGCCAAAACTTCAGTGTTGTGACATGTTATGGAATCGATGTCCAGCAGTTCTAGGGTATTATTACAGTCCTTTACATGAGTATTGCCAATTTTGTATTTATGAAGATAAGACTTTGCAAAAAAAAAATTTTGCGTCCAAATTCAGGCAGTGAATAAGGTGGGCTGAGGCGAGATTTTTTTCCTCGTTTTTTTGTGAAGTTGCTAACCTGTTTTTTTTATTTTTTTTTTATTTAATGAATGAATTGGCTTTTTATTTTTTATTTTTTATTTTTTTCCTCCCATATTAAGGCGTTTATGTAAGTGACACAAATTCTCATAGTACCTGATCATTTCATTTTTCACCCCATTGTTCAAGCCGTTGTGTTGTTTTCCCATTATTTAGTCCGCTGAATTGGCTTCATGTTGTCTCCACGTTGGGTTTGAGGGGTCGGCCGTTTACTGAATGATGTGAATCTTCTCTCGTAAATTTTGTGAGCTTTACACAAGGTAACATAAACGCAAGCTTAAGTGGTCGTGAAGGCTGAGCTGCTTCCATGTCTTAATTCTCTTCTCTTTTGACCTCCCTGTTAGTGTTTACCTTAGTACTCGAGTCAAAAGCTTCATATACACAGGTCATTACACGTCACCGTTTCACCCTCTCTCTAACCCCTCCCCTTTTTATGCTTTGCCATAGTGCCATATGACCTCTGATGTCTGGCACATTTCCCCTTTTTTGGCATTAAATCAATCCCTGTTAGTGTTTGCCTTAATACTCGAGTCAAAAGCTTCCTATACAGATATGTACACGCATGACGCACAACGTTATTACACATGTCAAGCAATGTCATGTACTTAGTTTTATATGCTGTATTTATTCAACACTTCATCCCGTATGGTTTTACTGCTGGTGCTAATCAACGCTGTCTTGTAGGAGGTCCTGTAAATAGCTTGAGATCTGTACAAGTTCTATTATTCTTTTCTACTTGTTTTGTCATTGTTGAGTCTTCCTTCTGTCTTGCTATTTTTAAAACCATCGCAATATATTCCCATCTATGCGCATGAACGTTACATAAGTTGATTATTTTATGGTTTTAATATAACCTATTTTATTCTATTATCATGAGATCACAACATTTTATCTTTCCCTCACATGTACTTAATATATTGCACCTGTAACCTATATAGTATCCACAAATAATCATTAATATATTTGTTTACGATGCTTACTTCGTCTTAGTGTAAAAACAAGAGTTCTATGAGTAAGAGCCAAGTGCTAGATGCCTCAGTGACTCCCTGGCTGCCTCTCAACTCTCTGCCGCTCTGAGAACACACACACAGCTGTGCTCAGTGCTCAGTGCAGGCAGGAGAGTATGTACGCTGATGCTGATGCCAATGCCTCACTATTTTACCAAGACAGCTTTTTATTTCCAATCAATAACTATTCATTGTGTAACGCTTTGTGACTATAGTGATGAATGCATTTATCTACGGTGTCTGTCTGGCGCATTTACCCCTTTTGTTTTGGCATTACCATCAATCTACCATGTCGTTTGCCAATCCATCACTATTTTACCAAGACAGCTTTTATTTCCAAGCAATAACTATTCAATGATGTAGTTGTGTAACGCTCTGTGACTAGTGATGAATGCATTTATCTACCGTGTCTGTCTGGCGCATTTCCCCCTTTTGTTTTGGCATTATGTACGTACAATCAACCTCCCGTGTCGTGGTAAAATGTTTATGTTTGGTTTGGTTGGCTCGGCATTGAAGCACTTGATACTAGTCCCTCTCCCAAGGTCACTGATGCAGCACAGCCTTGTTGTTCTTGTTCACTCTATATTATTTGAGGCGCTTATTTCAGAAAGTCGATAAGCGCCATCAATACAAAACTAAGAAAATGGCTTCGAAATGTTTCAAGGTTCAAAATGTCATATATTTTGAACATTGAAACATTTTGAAGCCATTTTATTTGTTTTTTTTATTGATGGCGCTTATCGACTTTCTGAAATAAGTGCCTCATTTGCGATTATATTACATTTATCTTGCACAACATTACGTTTGCTGTGCCTTTACTACCTTCTATTGTTTGTCGTCTTCAAATCTTGTCCTCCCTTTATGTTACATTTGGTCAGTGTTTTAATACTACATGGTTTTGTGTATTACTGTTGAACTGGCTGTAGAGGTTTTGAGTCTTATGTACATTTGACAGTCTTATGATACATTTGACAGTCTTATGATACATTTGACAGTCTTATGATACATTTGACAGTCTTATGATACATTTGACAGTCTTATGATACATTTGATAGTCTTATGATACATTTGACAGTCTTATGATACATTTGACAGTCTTATGATACATTTGACAGTCTTATGATACATTTGACAGTCTTATGATACATTTCTTGTGTACCAAAAAGTCACTATAAGCTTTGTTTTTAAAGAATTGTGTTAGTCCCATTCTGTTAGTCATGATAAGTCGGTGGAGGAACAGTATTATGAAAGTTTTGCCACGCTAGGTCAACAGTTTTATATACATAGCAATAAGCTGAATTATTTGCTCTGAGTATAGTATTCCAGTGGCTAGCTTTGATATATTGTCCTCTTCCCTTTATTAGCTTTCAACAATAGGCATTAGGAATATATTTAAGCCTCTTCCTCCTAGACATTAAGTGTTCTGTGTTCATGGTGATATTTTTTGGTACCTAATGAATTCCTTTAAACCTGTGACACTTTACATTCACATGAAGTGCAAGTCACTTTGTTATTGCCAAGCACAAGATGAGGTGTTTAAGATAGGGCAGTAACAGATCACTTCTTGGTAGTGTAGGGTGAGGTGGCAGCCCTTTAATTCAGTGTGATGATGGGGAAGTATTTGGAAGCTGGTAAAGATATTGATACTTGTTTGAAATTGTTACTCACGCACACACAATCACAGGTATAATGGAGTAATGTGGTTTATTGTAAGAGTTGGTGACATCACTCGTTCTGTTTCCACGGTGACTGTTCGGGTGATTTGAAGGATGGTGCTCATGTAAGGATTTAAGCTAGGCCATAATGTTCCCTCTATTTGCATTCCTGAAGATCTCATATTGCACATGTTACGTTGTTCATCCTTTTTATTATTATAATCAACAAATATAGGGCCATGGGACAGATTTTAAGGAGCTAAGTTGAGAAGTATGCAAAGAGTTCTGTGACCATTTTATCTCATATCAAATTAAATGTGTGGGTTGAGGCCCAGGTATAAATGAAAGGATTTCTACCCGTTTTAAGGAATAGCTTTTTTTATAATATAATCTTACAGTCAGCAATAACAATCTGAATTGCACTCTCAGGCCAGCAATACTTCCCCCTAAGTACAGGTTATCTGTCACAAGTATTGGACTTAAGTTGATTTAAGTCGTGCAAGGAAACTATAATGTATGATTATGTGTAATGTTATGTAGTGTCCAGTGTTGATTTATGCCCCAATTTTTAGGGTCTGAAGTAACATTGTGTTGGAGACAACAGTACTATGTTTAGTGTGCATTATTCATTCCTTAGTGTATTTATGGACCTGGAGGAGCATGTTTTCATCCTGAACAGTGTGAGGATTATGTTTGCCTTCAAGAGAATTGGTACATTTTGTTGTCTTCTTAGAGTAGTGCGGTGCGCCACGCGTCGTAGGACCAGTTCATCAGGATGCTCTTGACCATCATTCACAGCTCAGCTTTATGTGTCTGTTCAGCCATAGTTGTAGGCGGTGGTGGCCGGGCCACACCCGCCGCCACCAGCCACTCAGTTTTTATGGTCTGTGAGGTACTTACACAGTAAACAAGGATTACATAGATCATATTGTGTGTACTGATTATCCTCTCGTGGAAATACAACCCATGTTGAAGTTATGCCAGAGGATTGATTGATTTAATGCCAAAAAAGGGGAAATGTGCCAGACATCAGAGGTCATATATGGCACTATGGCAAAGCATAAAAAAGGGGAGGGGTTAGAGAGAAATAGTGAAACGGTGAGGGAAGGGGAGAGGAAGGGAATGTTACAGCAGGATGGTTAGATCAAATGTAGGATGTGTATTTGTTGGAGGAAGGAGGTTAAATTACTCTGGGAGAAGGAAGGGGATTCCGTGAGAATGTCTGCAAGACTGGAAGGACAAATAAGGAACAGAACTGGAGCGGGCAGGATATTAGGACATGTTGGACAGTGAGAGCAGCTTGCAGGGTTGTCATGGGGGGGGGGGGGGGGGGTCTTAAGATCCTAAGAAAATAAGGAAGCTACAAGAGGCCGTGAGACCTACATGAGGTAGTTCCTGTTACTTAACACTACCTACATCCACCTTTCATCCCGATCCATGAATTTATCCAGCCTCCTTTTCGCTCTCTAGGAGCTCTCTAATGACTCATAAGAACATTAGAAAATAAGGAAGCTACAAGAGGCCGCGAGGCCTACACGTGGTAGTTCCTGTCACTTAACACTACCTACATCCACCTTTCATCCCCATCCATGAACCTATCCAGCTCCTCTTTAAAGCTCCCTAATGACTCTGCACTAACAACCTCTGTCTACTGAGTCCATTCCAATCATTTACCACCCTATTTGTGAACCAGTTTTTCCCTATTTCTTTTTCAAATCTACGCTTTTCCAACTTGAATCCGTTACTTCTTGTTCTATGGTTAATAGCCGTAAGAACTTTTCTTCGTAAGTCTTCTTGTTCTTACTCGCGTTAACGCGCCTTTTCATAACCGTTACGCCATTTCTGTCAATAAGAACGTTCCACTTGACCGAGTGGTTCTGATGTATTACAGGGTCATGATGCATTACAGGGTGTGCAGAGGGTTGGGGAGGAGCGCGCCATTAGCTAGGGGTTCCCTTGGTCTGGGTCTGGGATCAAGGTATCATTGTCATCATCAGTATCAACACAAACATGGCGGACCGTCTCTCGCAGCTGCAAGATGCTGTCAATCAGGTAAAATGACCCTTAACACAACTAAACTCACCTTCCCTGACCTGAAATGACCTAATCTCACCAAAACTGACGTGAGCTGATTCGTCAATCAGATACAATTGCTCTTTGATGGGTTAATATGTCGCCATAAGCAATGGCGGGCTGCACAGGCGCCAACATTTTACCGACCTATATCTCTCGCCCAACCAACGGCGGTTGTATACCGCCGTATACGGTAGATAAGTAGTACATAGGAAGTGGTGTGTGTGTGTGTGTGTAACTCCATGTGATAAAGCACCTAATTTTGGCCTGAAAAATTAATCTGTCAGAAAATGACCGCGCAGTCCTCGTCCATTTTTACCAGCGGGAGGCCCGTACCGCCACGAGTACTGGTACGGCGGGGGTATATAGTGGTCCATAACAAGCTATTCTCGGGCACGCAGGACTCGAACCTGGGATCAGCTCATCGATATTGACCCTGGGTACGTTTCTGTACCATTTACCTGCATCAAAATAAGGTCGGTCATTTATTTCAGGGAGAATATTACGCTGAAAGGCTAATACGGCGGCAATGTATTATCGTCCCGCCTATATTTATCACTTAATAATACTCCTATTGTCACTAATATGCCATAAATAAGGTATTTAAAGGTAAAACTCGTCATATTTCCAATTAAATAAGTATATATCGAGAATAAACAGTAAACAAGGCCGCCCAGTTGGTTCCTGACTGCTGATTGGCTGAGAGATGTAGCTAGGTGTCAACAGGTGTCTGATTGGCTGTCAAGGTAGCCAGGCTGCTGATTGGCTGCGGGGAGGTCTGGCCGCCAAGCCAAGTTACGAGTTGCCAATTACGCATTTTAAAACGAATAATCACTTTTTTATTCGGGCACCGATATAGGATTGCATAGCCTTATTGAAAACCCCAGCGTTTGTTATGACTTTCCATAAAAAGTCGCAGAATTGTAAGGCCTTCTTAAAAGAAATATGACTCATTCAGTTAGTAATACCGTAGAATTTACCGATTTTTTGCTGATAATTCTTTTTTTACACTGAATATAGGGGGATTTTAGTGTGTTTTAATGTATTTAGATATTTCTGCATCATTTTATGTATTAGCCAAGCGCTTGGAGGCTATAATTTGCTTTATATGGATATTAGAAGGACTGTGTTTTGTTTACATATTTTAGTATACCTTATTCTGCCTTCTAGTTTGAGCTGAATGGTCGTGTGTGTGTGCATGACAGTTCCTACAGTCACTGTGTGTTTGTGTGTGTCTGTGTGACGTGTTTTTCACGTGTTTAGTGACTGAATACGACTGGCCGAGTAGTTTAAAGGGTAAAATTATCGAGAAAACAAAACATGATTTTCTCTTAGGTTTCAACGTCAAGCTACGATCTGTTACTGTTTATAAGATACACACATCATGTACTATTTGCTCATAATTTTTCAAGAATTATAAAGCCTTTGTTAAGAAACTCGATTTTGTAGTGCAAAATGTGGCCCTTTTTGGCCATATTTTGAAACACAATATTTCATTAATTTTTCGTTATTTCATTGGGTTTTTAGGCTCATTGTGTCCTATTTATCATTATCTTACTTTATCCGTGTTGATTTATGCATTATTTGATGTATTTGATGAAGTTAGATTAATGATGGGAAAAGGGGCCAGACAGCCCAGCCGGCGGGCAGCCGCCGGGGCTGTGACGTCACAGCCGTGAGTCCCGTGACGTCATCATGGTGTGTTGACATGGGGAGGCCAGGCCAGGGATCACGGCGATGGGGTCATTATATAGCCTTAAAATACGGGATTACCTGCTGTATGCAAGGCTGATAAAAGGTAGATAGGGAGAATATCAATGTATAACGCGAAAATATGCTCAGATAGGTGAAATTACGTCTTTTATAGCTATAGAAAGAGGAATGATGATCTCCTACGTCCATTATCTGGTATTATATAGGCCATGTATGTGTCTTAGTGTCCCAGGAACTAGACCTACCCCGTGTTGGATACAGTTGATTCGGGCCGCCAGTTGAATCAGGCCGCCTATATTAAATGCATACTGGACGAGAGTTTCGCGGTCGTTTTCAGAGACACCGACTATTTTTTCTTGGCCTACAATAGGTGCTTGTTCTAATGGAGATAGTTTTATTTTGCGAGAAAAAAAAAAAAAAATAATAATATGAATAAAAATGAAACTTAACCTAACCTTATAGGTTTTAATGAAACCTAACCTAACCTTATAGGTTTTAACGAAACCTAACCTAACCTTATAGGTTTTAACGAAACCTAACCTAACCTTATAGGTTTTAATGAAACCTAACCTAACCTTATAGGTTTTAATGAAACCTAACCTAACCTTATAGGTTTTAACGAAACCTAACCTAACCTTAAAGATTTTAATGAAACCTAACCTAACCTTATAGGTTTTAATGAAACTTAACCTAACCTTATAGGTTTTAACGAAACCTAACCTAACCTTAAAGATTTTAATGAAACCTAACCTAACCTTATAGGTTTTAATGAAACCTAACCTAACCTTAACCACAAAGTATACCTTTTTTTTTTATGGGTTTGCACAAAATAAAACTATCTCCATTAGAACAAGCACCTATTTTAGGCCAAGAAAAAATTGTCGGTGTCTCTGAAAACGACCGCGAAACTGCCCCGTCTGCTAGGTATGCATGCTACTATAGGCGGCCTGTTTCAACTGGCGGCCCGAATCAACGGTACCCGCCCGTGTTTAGGCCTATGCCAGCCTATTCTAGCTCCTCTTATGGTCTGACGGTCTAAATTATGATATATACATAAGGCAATTCTGGTAAATATGCAGTTTCAACCAATACTCCCTATTGACCAATAGTAGATGCCACTACGGGCATCATATGGTAGCAAAATACCAGAAGATGCCGGAAAATATCGCCGTGTGACACGACCTTTAAATAAGCACTGAGTCAATGAGAATAAACCACAGAATAGTCATATCGCTTCAACCTCCCTTCACCCTCCCCCCTCCCTAAATGAACCCCCCCGCTAGAACCCCCCAAATAATATTACTAGCCTAACCTCACTATAACTTAACCTAACATTACCAATAACCTCCTAACGAGACCTAAGGGCGGGAAAGGACTAAAATTTTACCAGGTTAGGTTAGGTAAGTAATTTTTTTGACATTTTATAATCTCTCCCCCACTTTATCATTACGTTTTAGAGGTATCTAAAGGGATCTGTGAAGGTCTGGAGGAAAGAAACCCACTAATAAGGGCGGGAAAAGACTGGGGTAAATATGCAGTTTCAACCAAAACTCCCTATTGACCAATACTCTCCTGACATATCTGGGGGGACTGTCTCCCCCGACCCCCCTGCTACTTACTTTTGTTGCTTTTGTAGAATTTCTCCCTCACGGGTACAGCTGAGGGGTCCTGCGCTGCCAGGTCTACTTGCATTGTTTAAAACTCTCATCATGTATTTATTTTGTTTAGATTGTAGTGGATCTTACATGTCTATGAAGGTGCTTAGAGTGAGTAAATAAAGAATGTGCCAGACATCAGAGGTCACATGGCACTATGCAATGTTTCTTCTGTTTCCCGCGGCACACGGGCTTCCGGCAACGGACGGCCTCGGGGACAACACCGGCGCCACCCTCACGGGAGCCCCGACCCGGGACACCCTCAGCACAGCCCCCGTGCCCGGGGTCTGTGCCGAGGGCGTCGCCGATCGGAGCTCCGATGAAGGTGGCGCCGTGCACGTTCCCGAGGCCGCTCGCCTCCAGAGACCCGTGCGCCACAACAACCAGCAGAAACATTGCTGGAAAAATTTCTGAATCGCAAATAAAAAATATTCGTCTATGAAGGTGCATTCATTATGATGTTAATGTAATAAGCTAATTGAGTTATATTTTTTCCAGCAAGCTGAGAATCTGTACAACAGCATCGGGAGTCTGTTCAACTCTGCCCCACCGTGTAGCTTTGACAAGAGCGGCAAGACTCCATCCCAGAATGAGAACCCCGATGGTGAGTGCGCTGACTTGGTGGTATAATATGGTAGTAGTAGTAGTAGTAGTAGTAGTAGTAGTAGTGGTAGTAGTAGTAGTAGTGGTAGTAGTAGTAGTAGTAGTAGTAGTAGTAGTAGTAGTAGTAGTAGTAGTAGTAGTAGTGGTAGTAGTAGTAGTAGTAGTAGTAGTAGTAGTAGTAGTAGTAGTAGTAGTAGTAGTAGTAGTAGTAGTAGTAGTAGTAGTAGTAGTAGTAGTAGTAGTAGTAGTATTAGTAGTAGTAGTATTAGTAGTAGTAGTAGTAGTAGTAGTAGTAGTAGTAGTAGTAGCAGCAGTAGTAGTAGTAGTAGCAGTAGTAGTAGTAGTGCGCTGACCTGTTCACCTATGTTTATTTATGATGGTTCGGGAGTGTGATGAAATACTGTCCTCATCATTATATACAAGAAATATGACAGATTATATTATAGAGAGTACAGAAAAACCTTTGTTACACCTAATGACAGGGAAGCTTGAGTGTTTGTAGCCCAGTGTGGATCAGAAGGCACACCTGTACATAGACAAAATAATCTTGCTAACTTAATGTGACCTCTACCTGATCTGCATAACTAAAGTCATCGGAAATATGTTCACCAGCACCAGTAATGAGGTCATGATGGTGGTATAGTAGTAGGAGTAGGAGTAGTAGTAGTAGTAGTAGTAGTAGTAGTAGTAGTAGTAGTAATAGTAGTACAGGTTAAAGCTCCCAAACTCGGCAACCTCGGGACCAGCGCCGAGCCGAGTAATGGAATTTTCCGACTTTTAGAACGTAGATATATTAAGGGGAAAAAAAGCATGAAAATCACTGAAAAGTCAATTTTCTCAGAAATAGTTAACACATTGTTCTTCCTTTTCTTTTCACTTCCACCAGTAGGTGTTCCTGGACGTTTGGGAGCCATAATACCAATAACAGACCTGTAGAAGTACACAAAATAACAGTGTACACAACTCTACAGTCACAACACCACTGAACAATAACAACAAACAAATCGGCGGGAGAAACCAAGCGGCCTAGTGTGGTGGCACCTAGCGGCCGATCCGGCAACTACGCGCCGGGTTTTGGGTGTTCTGTCGGGTTTTGGAAAATCCGGAACCATAGCCGAGTTTTGGGTGTTGCCGAGTTTGGGAACTTCAACCTGTAGTAGTAGTCATCATCATCATCATCATCATCATCATACTACCTCTTGCACCCTGCCTTTGTGTGAGTCAGTACAGGGATATGTCATGTCACTCACTTTTTTTTTTACGAGGTGAAAAATCCTGCCCCCTTGCTGCTTACTGACTGATATTTGATGCCAGGAGAACGGAATACTACAGTTCTTCTAAATTTCAGCTGTATTTTATCATAGTTAACCGTATTATCAGGTAAACATAGGTATTAATTTAATCATGAGATCTTATGATAGAATGGAATTTTTGCATGGTTAAAAAGATAAGACTGTAATTATTATGTCACTTACTACAGGGGTGTTTACATTGGTGATATTAAAATTATTATTATTATTATTATTATAGAGGTATATAGCTATTATCAATTATTTGCTTTAGTACTTAAGTTCATTCCCTCGTCCATATACAGTAAAACCTCTCCTATTCGGACTAATTGGGCCAAGGAGTGGTCCGAGTAATGCAAGGATCCGAATAATGGGGGGATAAGTGTAAAAAAAAAAAAAAAAAAAGTTATAGGTGTATGTATATAGTATAGGTAGGAAATTTCGACCCCTAAAAAAAAAAAAAAAAAAAAAAAAAAAAAAAAAAAAAAAAAAAAAAAAAAAGGAGGAGGAGGTCCAAATAATGAGGGTCCGAATACGAGAGGTTTTACTGTATGTTGTTGTTTTTTCTTGTATGCCTTCGGGTGAGAATAAAATTATTATTATTATTATTATTATTATTATTATTATTATTATTGCAGACATGATGGAACACAAGCGAGTGTTTGCCACTATCATCGCTCGCAATGCTAAGGACATCGATGCTCTCATTGAGTCCCTTCCATCGGAGGACTCGTCTGCCGAGCTTCAGGTAAGATCTCTAGCTGCCTGTTGAGATGTTAACTCCTTGAGGCCCAGAACGTAATTTTCATAGTAATTTGGCCACCATTAGACAATTTTAATGAATGTAAGCAATATTTTAATAGATATGACCTGCTTAGTATCCTTGTCGACTAACTATTTTATTTTTATTTTTTTATTTTTACATTTGTGACTATAGCGCCTGTAGGCAGTGACCCAGGGCTCGGATGGTAGGCTCTGGAGGTTCACTTAAGGGCTGTGATGGTTGGCCTTTGCCCGTGGTGGCACAGGCAGGATTTTTATAGTGACACCTGTGATTAGATGCTCATGCCGCCCCCCTGTGTCCTCCGATGCACTCGCAATCGAAGGTAGAGTTAATGGGCAGGGCATGTGGGTGTTCTTAGGCCACTCGACGGTGCAGAAAGATTTCGGCTTTCGTCGGGGATCGAACTTGGGTCACCGAGAACGCCACTCGGAGATGCTAACCACTCTGCCACCGCCTCCCCCAATTTGGTGTATTCAGTTACTTTTCTTAATTTTATGGCTTGACAACAGACACATTTTTATAGCAAAGGAAAGATTTGCATATATATAACACCAGGAGCACAATACTCACCACTGAGAGTAACATCATCAGGACACACAGAGAGATACATCATTTCATCAGGATACACATGCATTTCTGGACGTACCTCAAGCAAAAGACGTTACTCTCCCTGGCCACTCTGGATCAATTCACGGCTTTATTCTGCACCCCAGCCCCTTACTCACACCACTGTACAGTACATAAGAACATAAGGAAGCTACAAGAGGCTGCGAGACCTACACGAGGTAGTTCCTGTAAACTGTACTGAAGTGTGTGTGGCCTTGCAGACTGCCAGCATGCGCATTCTGGAACAAGAAGGCGAGGAGGCTGCCCAGAGGCTACAGAAAGGCATTGACCAGGGAGACAAGCTTCTGGAGGAGATCAACCGGGCACTGACGGAGATTGCCACCACTCAGCTCGCCATCAACCGCATTACTGAGGCCTCACAGGGAGACGCCATCAAGATTTAGCTGGAGAAGGTTGTGTGGTGCATGCTATACTTTTTTTCTTTTTTTAATGAGGCGAAAAATCCTGACCCCTTGCTGCTTACTGACTGATATTTTATGCCAGGAGAAGGGAATACTATGGTTCTTCTAAATTTCAGATGTATTTTATCATAATTAACCCTATTATCAGGTAAACATAGGCATCATTTTAAGCACGAGACCTTAAGATAGAATGGAATTTTTGCCTCGTTAGAAAAAATAGACTATAGGGATGTGGTGGTGTGTATGTGTGATGGGACTAGGAGTGCTTGTGTCAGGGAGGCAGCACAGTCTTGTCACTCTGCCATAGCATACAGGTAGAGTTTGGTGCTAGAACATAAGAAAATAAGGAAGCTACAAGAGGCCGTGAGACCTACACGAGGTAGCTCCTGTTACTTAAATCTACCTACATCCACCTCTCTTCCCCATCTATGAATTTATCCAAACTCCTTTTAAAGACCCCGTGTTTGTGACTTACTGATGATTGCACAATGATCCAGGAGAGTTCCCTGCTTGGGGGACGGTAGTGGATCGGGGCCCGTGTTATTGGAGCAGCTATGTACTGTGTCCCTATGTGGCTTGTGTGTGTGTGTATGTGTCTATGTGGCTTGTGTGTATGTATGTATGTATCCAGTGTCTTCGTAATCATAGAAACAATGTTATTTAGTGATGTTATATTAATATCATTGCATTGTTTATGAATACAATGTTATATTTTTGTTTCTGGAGAACTTATAATATTCAGACTACCTATTCATACCTATTGTTTTATGACCTAAACTGACCTTATTTTATACCTGATGACCTTGTTTTATACTTTGATCATGTGTGGGAAATGTATTTGCATGCTTAGATAATATGTGTAGATGTATTTATTATGATGAGATAATAGGCTAGATGTATTTAGTATGCTTAGATAATATGTAGATGTATTTAGTATGCTTAGATAATAGGCTAGATGTATTTAGTATGCTTAGATAATGTGTAGATGTATTTAGTATGCTTAGATAATAGGCTAGATGTATTTAGTATGCTTAGATAATATGTAGATGTATTTAGTATGCTTAGATAATAGGCTAGATGTATTTAGTATGCTTAGATAATGCTAGGATAGGTATTTGGATGCTTAGATAATTGTAGATGTATTTAGTATGCTTAGATAATAGGCTAGGATATGTATTTAGTATGCTTAGATAATAGGCTAGAATAGGTATTTGGATGCTTAGATAATAGGTTAGGATAGGTATTTGGATGCTTAGATAATAGGCTAGGATATGTATTTAGTATGCTTAGATAATAGGCTAGGATAGGTATTTAGTATGCTTAGATAATAGGCTAGGATAGGTATTTAGTATGCTTAGATAATAGGCTAGGATAGGTATTTAGTATGCTTAGATAATAGGATAGGATAGGTATTTGGATGTATTTAGTATGCTTAGATAATAGGATAGGATAGGTATTTGGATGTATTTAGTATGCTTAGATAATAGGCTAGGATAGGTATTTGGATGCTTAGATAATATTCAGATGTATTTAGTATGTTTAGATAATAGGCTAAGATATAGGATAGGTATTTGATATGCTTAAATATTTTTGTATGAGCAAATACATTCCTACACATGACTAGCTATACTCTGTTTTTTTTAACGAGGTGAAAAATCCTGCCCCCTTGCTGCTTACTGACTGATATTTGATGCCAGGAGAAGGGAATACTACGGTTCTTCTTAATTTCAGTTGTATTTTATCATAGTTAACCATTATATCAGGTAAACATAGGCATCATTTTAAGCATGAGACCTTAATGCCATTTTTGCCTCGTTAAAAAAAAACAGACTAAGTGTAGCTACCACAGGGATACTTTTTACCACACATTGTGAAGCATTTTGTTCATCCTGTGTTTGGGTTGAAAGTGACAATTATCCGATTAAACCCTCATAAGAAAGTTAATTGTTATTACAGCTCCTTTTCAACACTGAATATAACTGAGGTGTAAGTTATCCAGGCTGGTAAGTCACGCTGGTAAGTCAGTAAGTCAGGCAGCTGGTACGTGAGATGTATGGGGAAATTATTAGTATGTACGTATTTCTAATAGTCCCATGACCACCAATTAAGCTACACAATTACATAAGAACATAAGAAAATAAGGAAGCTACAAGAGGCCGTGAGACCTACACGAGGTAGTTCCTGTTACTTAACACTACCTACATCCACCTTTCATCCCCATCCCCATCCCCATTACAATACTCAATACACGGGTGCATCGCTATTGGGTCCCTTTGATTAACCATTGGGTGTTGGCTGAACATAAACTTTGAGTAGATGGAAGTTATAAGTACATTGGCAGCACAATGTTCTCGGACCAGCAGTGTTTGCGATATATTGATTAATGATCGTGTTCAGTCTAGTAAATTTTTTTGATGATAGGATCATTCATCGCAAGTATGACTGCTCAGGATAACTACATTCTTCAGGAGGATCTTTACCTGCTGGCTGGGTCAAAAAGAGAAGCTTCTTCATACATACAAAGAGCGCAAGTAGGATTTTGTCTTCAAGGGTGCGGTGAATCAAAGACCACGAAGAGGACATCGGAACTGTAGCTACGAGGTTATGAATGCACAATAGGGCACTGACATCGCCGTAAGTTTCGAGAGTATGGGAGGGATCGACTCGTGGCTGTGATAAGTTACTGAAATAATGGCATACACAATATTAACTCTGCACGCTCCTCCCCAACCCTCTGCACACCCTGTCAAGTTCCTCTCACTGTCCAACATGTCCTAATATCCTGCCCCCATCTTACTCCTGCCCGTTCCAGTTCCTTCCCTCATTTGTCCTCCCTTTCCCGACCTCCCTGTCTTGCGGACATTCACCCGGAATCCCCCCCCTCCCTGGAAAATTTAACCTCCTTCCTCCAACAAATCCACATCCTACATCTGATCTAACCATCCTGCTGTAACATTCCGTTCTTTCCCCTTCCCTCATCGTTTCACTATTATTCTTTAACCCTGACCCTTTATATGCTTTGCCATAGTGCCATATGACCTCTGATGTTTGGCACATTCACCTTTTTAGGCATTAAATCAATCAATCAACTTTGCCACACGTAGCTATACTTTGGCAGCACAGAGTTTCATCTATTTGAAAGGACTCTTGATAAGTATTGAATGAACAAGGACGTTGAATACATATTTGATGAACCATAAATTGCCGCACAAAGCCATCTTACGTATAGTGATTAATCTAACTGAATTTGAAGAAGAGTTGCGTCCAGTGTAACTTGGCATGGCACAGAAGATTGAGGTGACACAGGCAAAGACCTTCGCAGATCTGATCTTTGAGGTGATTGTGTTGCATTTCCTGTCCAACATAGACTGACCTATTTAAGGCATATGAAGGACATTATTTTACACTGCAAAAGAAAAGAAAAAATATAAACTTTTTTTTCAATTTTTATTTTAGTCTACCCTACAGTGTGGGCATTTTCTTCGGTAACATTTCTATTCCCGAGTCGGCGGCGGAGATAAAGCGACCGCAACAAAAACAGTGCTGAGTGCTGCCTGTGCGAGTGTGCGTGTACTTTTGATTTGTGTATATACATTTCTGTTCATCTCATAGTAGGTAGCGCCTCAAAACGCAGGTGAGTCCCTTAGTAATTGAAGCATTGCGCTGCCCTGTGTGGTGCTGAATTGTGTGTAATGACAGGTAGACAGTAGACGAAAATAAGAGAAATATGAAGAGAACCCATCTTTTACTCATTAGTCGTGCATATATTGCCTTTGTCAATGAGTAATATAATGCAATACAGCCACACACCCATACTTACCCCGTCCATAGCCTTAGATATTGCAAATATTGCCGTAAATTGAGGTAAAGATAGTAGAAATGACGAAAAATAATAGCCAATGGCCGCTCATGACGTCATCAAGAGTTTGTCTTCTTGTGACCTTTGATGAGTGTATTGTGACTTTTGACGATATATGACTGATCTTATTTTTATGCTGATAAATGGTAATTATTCATTTATTTGTCCTGCCGGTGTTTAATTTAGTACTACCTAAAATAGCTTAATTTAACCCTATTTCATGGCTATTTCAATGGCCATGAAATGTATGGACACAATCCATTACGTCGCTGTGACGGAAATGGTTTTTTGACTTTCTGGCCGCTGGAAATGGGTATGGACAGTTGAACTCGTTTTTGCCATTTTACTCCATAACTGTTAAGCCGAGGGGAAAAATGCATAGAAGCAATTTTGTAAAGCCTTATCAGTTCTATTTAAAGCTACAATGAACATTTATTTACTCGCATACTTTTAAAGAATTTTTCTTTTCTTTTTCTAAGACATAATAACAAATATCTAAATAATTTTAATTTTAAACGGATTTTACTATAGCTCACGAGGAAGGTCTTTTCAAGGGTCTTTTTTTCTTTTTTTTTTCTTTTACTGTTCTATGTAATTTATTTTCTAAACCTCAGTTATCGAGTTATAAAAGAAAATATGAGTTGACTAAAATTCCAAGGGGGACCCCTGCCGATTTTGGGGGGAAATTTTGACATTTCAGATGCTCATGAAAACTCGTCTATAGTGGTTTTTGGGCACGCTGAACACGAATTTGGAGTAAGTTTCTTACTCATTGTCTTAATATTTGTTTTAATATCAAATTTGTATAGGCTATATCACCCTATGTTTCCTTATAAAAGCATTTACTACGTAACTATTAGTCCGAGAGGAGAAATGCATATAAGCAGTTACTAAGCTTGATGATTTCTGATGGCCAGTGGGCCATGTACACATACACGTCAGTGGGCCTCTGGACACGCCCTGCCTCTTCACCAATCCAACCCGAGTAGGTGGTGCTCGTTAGCCTTGGTAGGCAATCCACCTTGGCCCTCAGCCTAAAACTGGGGTTGCTTGTCAGGAAGAGCATCCGGGGCGTAAAACTCATGCTACAAATTTGAATGATGAACACTGACAATAGAATTGGAATCGTATCATCGACCGACTAACCTCATAAGACATTATGGGAAAATTTGATGGTAAACAGAAAGGTGATGATGATACATATATATGATACATATGTTTTTCAGGTGAGCAGAATGATGGATGAGATGGTGATGGTGGTGGTTGCAGCATCAACAGATCGGGACACTTTTTGGAACATTGTGTCTTTCAATAAAACTGAAGTCATATCCCACAGACACACAGCTTCCAGTGCTCAACAAGTAACATGTCCAATGAAAGCTGTAGATGAGAGGAATGCCATAGATCAGGCCAACGGGTATGTGAATGCCAAGACTAAAGATTATGTTAAGGAAAGATGTGAAATGGACAGTAGCATCAAGGAGTGTTCTTGTGGCCAGGAATGCCTTATAAATGGTGTAGTAAATCATAACAAAACAGGGAAGCCTAAATTAAAGAAGGCTTTTCACATTGAGACAGAGGGACTGTTCTTTGCAGCATATATAAGGGAGTTACAAAAGTCGCTCATATACAGACTGACAGTACTGCAACACTGGACTTATATATGTCAAAGGAAACATCTAAAAACTAGAAGTACTGATAACATAGTGAGTGTGACCATTCAAGTAAAGGTACAGGACACTTTACCTCACGTGCTGGACTATGTTTGGGGGGCGAGGATATGTCGGTGTGTTCAGGAGCGTCAACACTTGGATACAATGATGTCCTGGCTGTCAACGCTGGGTGGAGCTTGTTCAGCCTTAGGGGACCAAATGGCAGGCTTCGCTGAGAGGGCGTGGGCCATCTCTGTGCAGCAGATGGAAATATGCTTGCGTCTTGGCGATCCCAACATGGTGTCCCGGTGCAGGCTGTATGCAGCAATCTCACTCATCCAGCAGTGTAAATTTAAGGTGAGTTATTCAGTCTTGTTCTGCAATAAGACGGTCATTGTTCTACTCATAAGTCTAGCAATAGTGCTATTCCTCCCTAGTCATACATACATTTATTCACTTCATGCTTAAAACTGTTTAACGTTAAGCATTTTTTAGTGTTCAGCTGCTAATTGCAAACTACACTTTTTCACTCAAATTAAAACAACTGAACTTCAAATTAAAACAAGTGAATCTCAAATTAAAACGGAAGTTTAAATTAAAACAACTGAACTTCAAATTAAAACAAGTGAATCTCAAATTAAAACGGAAGTTTAAATTAAAACAACTGAACTTCAAATTAAAACAAGTGAATCTCAAATTAAAACGGAAGTTTAAATTAAAACAACTGAAGTTTAAATTAAAACAACTGAAGTTTAAATTAAAAACTGAAATTTAAATTAAAACAACTGAAGTTTATATTAGAACAACTGAAGTTTAAATTAAAATAACTGAAGTTTAAATTAAAATAACTGAACTTCAAATGAAAATAATTTAATTTCAAATTAAAAGAAAAAAATCATCTATTATATTTTGAAATTCATTAGTTTTATTTTGAAGTTCTGTTGTTCTAATTTAAGAGTGAAAAGGTGTATTATGAAAACCCCAGAAAAGTAACATATTTCTTCCTGCAAACTTTTTCTTATCTTTACCAGAGTGCTGCCAGCAAAGGGAAGAAAGGGAAAAAATTATTTATGAAAAGATATACCATTCTTTTAAATATTTTACATAGCATACTACATAGATAAAGCAACACAGGATGAAGTAACGGATAGCTATTCCGTGTATGTTAGTACACATACTGTAGTTATACAAAAGAAAACACAAGTTACATTTTTGGCACTCAAATTTTTTTGGCACTTGGGGTACTACGTATAAAATAGTACCCCAAGGCTGTCGCTCTTCCCTCACTCGCTAGCTATAAAATACCAAAGTTTTTTGAGTGCCAAAAAAATGTAGCTATAGCTATATAGAATAGCTATCCGTTACTTCATCCTGTGTTGCTTTATCTATGTAGTATGCTGTGTAAAAATATTTAAAAGAATGGTATATCTTTTCATAAATAATTTTTTCCCTTTCTTCCCTTTGCTGGCAGCACTCTGGTAAAGATAAGAAAAAGTTTGCAGGAAGAAATATGTTACTTTTCTGGGGTTTTCATAATACACCTTTTCACTCTTAAATTAGAACAACAGAACTTCAAAATAAAACTAATGAATTTCAAAATATAATAGATGATTTTTTTCTTTTAATTTGAAATTAAATTATTTTAATTTGAGTTCAGTTATTTTAATTTAAACTTCAGTTGTTTTAATTTAAACTTCAGTTGTTTTAATTTGAAGTTCAGTTGTTTTAATTTGAAGCTCAGTTGTTATAATTTGAAGTTCAGTTGTTTTAATTTGAAGTTCAGTTGTTTTAATTTGAAGCTCAGTTGTTATAATTTGAAGTTCAGTTGTTATAATTTGAAGTTCAGTTGTTTTAATTTGAAGTTCAGTTGTTTTAATTTGAAGTTCAGTTGCTATAATTTGAAGTTCAGTTGTTTTAATTTGAAGTTCAGTTGTTTTAATTTGAAGTTCAGTTGTTTTAATTTGAAGTTCAGTTGTTTTAATTTGAAGTTCACTTGTTTTAATTTGAAGTTCAGTTGTTTTAATTTGAGAGTGAAAAGGTGTAGTCATCAGGATTCAATTGAACCATGACCTGTATGTCATTCAGGTGGCGGCCAGACTGATCAAGCGGGAGTACCTGTGGGTGCACACCTTCCCCCCCGAGGTGAGGGACACGCGCCTGGTGAACATGTGTCACGGCATCTGGACCAAGCTGAGGCACGAGAGGAAGATTTACTGCCTGAAGCACAGCTGCCTCACCACCAGGACCATTTAGCCACCTTAGCCCCTCACCTCCACCACTCAAGGCTGTCTGGTGGCTCTCTTGAAGTGAGAATAATAAGGTATGAATGGACAGCTGCAGGTTTTTTTTTTGGGTCTATAGCACGTGTAGGCAGTGACCTCCAGGGGTGGGATGGTATATAGGCCCTGGAGGCTCACTTGAGGGCTGTGATGGTTGGTCCTCGCCCGTGGTGGCGCAGGCAGGATTTTTATAGTGACGCCCGTGATTAGAGGCTCATGCCGCCCCCCTGTGTCCTCCGATGCACTCGCAATCGAAGGTAGAGTTAATGGGCAGCATGTGTGTGTTCTTAGGCCACTCAAAATATTTTAAGTGGATTTATTGGTCTCACTCGGGATCGAACTCGGGTCTTCGAGAACGCCACCCGGCGACGCTAACCACTGCTACCGCCTCCCCAAATGCTGGTGCTGGGAGTTACTTTGTTAATCCAATATACTTGATGATCATATCAAAGGACCTTGATGAAACACATTGAGCACTTATGGAAAATGTCTAAATCATATTTATATTGACCACAGTCATATTTATTTACTACCATTAGCTATGCTTGATGAACTTTACTTTTCTTCCACGTGGAGAGCAGTAAATGCAAGGGAAATGCCTCTATGCCTCATCACTGGTGCTGACGAACACTAATGCTACAATTTGTAGCTCCCCTATGACTGACACTCTATGCATGAGAAACACAATAATTTAAAACACAAAAATGCTCCTCCTCTAATTGTAAAGATATTTGTATCTGAAAAATTAAAAGGCTTCAAGTTTATTAGGTGTTGAAGAATAAACATCAAAAGTTAAGTCCATAAGGACAAAGGGACATGAGTGTTCAGTAACACAAAATTCCAAGTGTGACCTTATGGTTACTTTATTCCATTTACTGTGGAAGAAGAGCTGCCGGTGTAGTTCCTTGGCTCAGTTGCTCAACAGTCAAGTTTCTCATACTGTTAAAGCATGAGGCTGTGTGAAATATCAAATACTTGTGGAATTAATAGATGATGATCTTAAGTGTTACATTAGAAATGTTGCACTTCTTGCCAAGGATTCTCTCACTCTCGTGTACCACTCCCACCTCCACTCTCTCTATATGACATACCTCTCAAGTATTGCTCCTCTGGTAAATTCCTTGGCCTCACTTTCGACTCCTGACTTACATGGAAGGCACATATCCTATCTCTAAAGGTAAATGCCCTTCGTCGCCTCCGCCTCCTACAAACTATCTCCTATGTGTCTTGGGGTGCTGACCGCAAGACTCTCCTCCATCTCCACTCTTGACTATGGATGTCATATTTATTCCTCTGTCTCTGCCTCCCTCCTCAGCCTCCTGGACCCTGTTCACCACCTAGGCCTCCGTCTGGCTCTAGGTGCCTTTCGCTCCTCCCCTGTTGAGAGCCTCTATGCTGAGTCGGGCCTCCCGTCCCTCTCTCGCTGTCGAGCCCTCCTATCACTTCGGTGCTATGCTCGCCTTCATCAATTTCCTACTTCTAAGATTGCAGTCCCCCAATCTCTCCTCACAGTGATCACCTCCTCCCCTCGTTTGCCGCCGCCCTTCCCTGTTCGCATGCGCACCCTTCTCTCCCACTCCTCCTTTCCTACTCTTAATCTTCTCCCTTTCTATGTTCATTCCTTCCCTCCATGGCTTATACCTTACCCCCATATCTGTTCTCCTGTCCCCACAACCTCTACCAAGTCTACCATTACTCCTATGGTCTTACGCTCTCACTTTCTTGAACACCTTTCCACTCATTCCTCTAGCACCCACGTCTACACTGACGGTTCTAAATCCCACTCTGGATCTAGCTTTGCTATCCTCTTCCCCTCTCTTCACTTTCAATTCCAACTACCTAAAGAATCCACTGTTCTTACAACGGAATTGTACGCCAACCTCTTCGCCTTAAAACGCATACTTTTCTACCCATCCTGTTCCTTCACTATCTTCACTGATTCCTGCAATTCCCTTTCTCTTATACAATCCCTTCGCTCACTTCACCCTCTCGTTCGGGAGATCCAAGACTGGTTATTCTGCCTATCCGTACGCCACAAAACAATTTGCTTCTGCTGGGTGCCGAGTCACATGGGTATCTCGGGCAACGAACGCGTTGATTCTTTAGCGCTCTCGGCCGCTGTGTCCCAATGCCCCCGTTTCTCAAACTTGCCAGCCTCCGACTACTACCCTTCCTTTAAATCTTTCCTTTTCGACTACTGGCAATCCTCCTGGACCACTTTCTCTGCCAATAAACTTCGCCTGATCAAACCCTCTATATCTCCATGGTCAAATCCTTACCACACGAATAGACGTTGGGAGACTGCTCTCGCACGCTTACGCATAGGCCATACCAACCTCACACACTCCTATCTCATGTCACGCTCCTCCCCAACCCTCTGCACACCCTGTCAAGCTCCTCTCACTGTCCAACATGCCCTTATATCCTGCCTCCATCTTACTCCTGCCCGTTCCAGTTCCTTCCCTCATTTGTTCTCCCTTTCCCAACCTCCCTGTCTTGCGGACATTCTCCCGGAATTCCCCTCCTTCTCCCTGGAAAATTTAACCTCCTTCCTCCAACAAATCCACATGCTGCATCTGATCTAACCATCCTGCTGTAACATTCCGTTCTTTCCCCTTCCCTCACCGTTTCACTATTTTTCTTTATCCCCTCCCCTTTTTATGCTTTGTGCTAAATGACCTCTGATGTCTGGCACATTCACCTTTTTTTGCATTAAATCAATCAATCAAACTTGCCAAGGATGCATCTTGCTAAACCTAAAACATTACTCAGGGCCTCCACCCATTGCATGACCTGTCAAGACTTTTCTTCTCATTATTATTAAAAGGAAATATGGCACTATGAAAAAAACAAAGAAGCAAAGGGGAGAGAAAGAGAGGGCGATCTGTGGGGGATGAAGTTAGAGCAGGATGGTCAAATTATATGAAGGGCATGTGTCTGGTGATAGGAGTTAAAATTACCAAGGAAGAACAGGAGGATTC